>MU284155.1:0-155295 GCA_022478815.1 Daldinia bambusicola
ATTAAAATTATATTTAATTTAAAATAAAATTATAATAAATAAAACTTTAAAAATAAATTAATATTTTAAAAAATATTTATATTTATTTTAATAATTAAATTAAATTTTAATATTATAATAAATTAAATATAAATATTTAATAAATTATTCATTTAAAATATAATATTTTTATAAATTAAAAAAATTAATAATTACAATTTTAAAAAAGTAAAAATATTTTAAATGGTAAACATAATGATGTAAACTTTTTATACGTTAAAATAATAGCAGTAACCATTTTCAAATACCCCCCCCACGCGTTAAAGTACCTGGTAGGTAAGTATTTAATAAAGACGATAGGTAATGTTAAGACTAAAAGAGAGCTACACCTCGTACACGCGGATTCTTTTTCTTTCCTTGAATGGTAGTAAGAGCCGAAGTTTGGTTATCTCCATATTATTACCGTCACTATTACATACATGTATATAGTGTACATATTCTGTACCTGGATAGCTGGGGTAGGCTTGGCCGTACTATCCA
The DNA here is from genome assembly GCA_022478815.1 of Daldinia bambusicola. NCBI lineage: Eukaryota > Fungi > Ascomycota > Sordariomycetes > Xylariales > Hypoxylaceae > Daldinia > Daldinia bambusicola. Next base: position 520 of record MU284155.1, read on the forward strand.
TTTTATTTATTTGTTAATTTCGCCTGCATCTTCATAAGGTTAGGGACATTTCAATAGTAACCTGCGCTTCAACTGAAATTTCAATTGCAGTTGTGCAACTTTTAATACGCACGCGTGCACATCATACATACCTATAAATAATAATTAATACCTTAGAAGTAATAAAACTTGGCAGGTATTATCTTAATACATAGTACGGAATAATCTTTAGAGGACTACGTACCTAGACTTTATCTATTTTTACCTTTAAAAAGGCTAACCTAGGGGGTTCAGCTCCGCATCGGCCACTAAGTACCTCTTAATAACAACCTGAAATAAGGGGCATTTAAAACCACGTAAAACCCACTGCACCTGTATTACCCCAGCCAGTTAGACTAGTTAATTTAGTGTAGGTCAACGCTATAATTTTGTTAGAGGTTGATCGACCCGTTTTCCATTCGCGGTTTCCGGAAGGCAAAATAATCGAGCCTGTAGGCTTTGCTACTTGCCTAATGTTGTCTTGTCAATGTCACTTTTTTATGAAGAGACTGTCAACTCGAGACTTGACTTCTTGTTCGTCCTTGGAATTTTTTTTTTTTTTTTTTTTTTTTTAGTTATCCTTAACATCGAAATCTGACTTAATCTCATCCGTCCTTTTTTATTTCTTTTTCCCCCTCCCCCCTTGTCCTGCACAAGGTTCAACCTGCCAATCCGGTCCGCTAGACCCGTGCAGTAACATCATCACCATCTTTTTTCCCCCTTCCTACTTTGCAGTTACTGGTTGCATCTTCTCCCGCGCATCGTCTTGCAATCTCCTATAATCACTTGTCACTGTTTCCCCTTGCAGTATCCATTCGGCAATCTATCTCCAAACCATTGCATTCGTTTCATCTGCGTGTTTATTTTTCCGTGGCAGGGACAGGAATAGGCGAGAGCGACAAATAATAATCAAGTTGTACCCAATTGTACCGCATACCAGGTGTTCGATAATTTGACAATTGTCAATCCCGACAATCCTACCTTTGAAACGAGGCGCACCTTTTCCACACCGACGAAACGCAACCCTCGAATGCTGCTGACGTCCATTCTTTTCCCGGTTATTTCAACTCCCTAATTGCGCGCAGCCGCCAGCATCCCCACGACAGAAATCTCATATACCGGCTCTTAATCACCTTCCATCCGCTCCCAATTAAATCATGGCGGATGCAGCGCCTCCTTCCGCTAGTGGGGATCAAGGACCTAAGGAAGAGAAGTTGGCGATTAATCAACCCGTGGGCGACGTCGAGATGGAAGATTTATCTCAAACTCAACCCAAACCGGCGAACCCAGATGTTAACGTAGATGTTTCAGAGTCTCAAAAACACGAGTCTGAGTCTGTTCCGGCCCCGATACCTGTGCCGGATAAGGATCCTCCGAATGACGAGTCGGCATCATTGAAAGCTAGTGGCAAGACCCCGACCGGTGGCGACGATCATGATCACGACCACGACCACGATCACGATCTGACCATAGATCCCGTGGAACCTAGCGCAGAATCTCCAAGCAGCGATTTGGTGGTCGATATAATGCTTCTTTTAACATCTGGTGCCCGGCACCCTTTCCGAATCGATGAGAAATACTTGGCTAAGCGCAATGTCACGGTGACAGGCAAGACAGAAGATGGGAAGATGGATCCGTTCAGCATCACAGTTTATACTCTTAAAGAGCTTATACTGAGAGACTGGAGAAAAGAATGGGACCAACCGCCTAGAGAACCTAGTGCTATAAGATTAATTCACTTTGGCAAACTGCTCGAGGATAGAAACCAACTTAGCCGTACGTATAATGTCCTTTTTTCCGTACTATTCTTTTCAACACGTATTTGGCCAGGATGCTAAATTTTTGCAGATTACCACTTCAGCACTTCTAGGAACGTTGTTCACATGACTATCAAGCCGCAAGACTTGATAGACGAAGAGGAAGCTGCTAAAAAGGTCAAAGAGTCCGGGAGTCACAGCGGCCGGAGCGGATGCTGTGTCATCTTATGATCTAAGCCTTTCGACAAGTCGACAATTGATTTTCAGTTAGCGAGCATCCTCTTGATGCGGTGATATCTTAACCTGTTCTAGAACTGCCCCAAACTGTTGGAGGAGCAACACGGGCGAGTCGGGCAATTGGGCATATACTGCGGAAATGATTGCGGAATTTTTTTTTGGGCATCGGAACGGCGCGATAGGGTTTGATTTCAGCGGTTGAGATTGAAGCGTAATCCATCTGCACGATGCGTTTCTTATGTCATGGGGATATTAGATTTCCCTCCGAATTTAGCCTGGAGTACAACAACATATTTGATGGCTCGAGAGGGGGAAACAGAAACAGGGTTGGGAAGACCTTAACAAGCTCTCTTTTATGTGCTCTGGTTATTTTTGTAGAGCATTAGAGAAGCAGGCCTATATCCGGCGCAGTTTGTTGTGTTTATAGTACTTGCACTTTACCGGTCTTGCCGACCATATAAACGATTAATGTGGGTTAGTATACCACTGTCTATACGTTAATATGGATCTATTGTAGTCATATAGTTGTTATATTATTGTGTCGGTCATGACTCTTGCGAAGTATTCTTGTCAAGTTTTCTCTAGAGACAAATACTAATAGACTACCTAATTCATGATTTATGCTAGTATCGTACGCAGCATAAGGCCCGTTTTGATTCATGTCTATCAACCCAAGTGGCTACCAACCCGGTGTTGAAGTGTATTCCTTGGTGCTCACCGTCACTCGTCACTAAAGACTGATATATGCTAGTAATTGCCAAGGTGCTAGCTATATTGAACCACCACCACACCACACCATGCCTCTCTACTATCTTAGATCTTCAGCTTCCGCTCCATCTCGTCGTGCACGGGGACGGCGGCGCGCTGCTCCTCGCCGGTGAAGACGTCCTCCCAGTCGAGGGTGGCGTCCCTGCCGCGGAGGATGTCCTCGTGGACGCTGCGGACGCCGGGGCCGCCGCCGAGGGCCTGGGGCCGCCACTCGCCGTCGCGGGTGATCTTGAGCTCCATGCCGCGGCGGATGGGCTCCGCCATGCCGAACGTCCGCCGCAGGCTCTCCATGCGCAGGGCCTCCTGCGTCGACTCCCACGCCTTGAGGCGTGCTTCTAAGGGGTGGCGAGAGACGGGTGCCGCGGGGGAAGAGGAGTCACTACTGCCCGCGGATGAGAGGGGGGACGGGCCGACGCCGTGGCGGAGTGTGTCGTGGACGCCGGGCGCTGAGGGCGCTGATGTGTTCGTCGCTTTGAAGGTGCTGCTGTAGGAGGCGGGGGGGACTATGCGCATCGACTATGGCGAGGGGGGGGGGGGGGATGGTTAGCTTGGCAAGTTGTGGACGGAGGAGGTAGGTAGTGAGTTTTGGGGCTTACCATTTTGGCGGTGGGGGAGTATTAATATGTTTTGGTTTTTTCTATTGTGCTATTGTAATTCCGAAATTTCGTCAAACTTGCTGGGCTGAGATATCGGATGAAAAGGTGGTTTGGTAGCAGCTCGACGGATAGTGGTGGTGCTGCGTTCGTCGGTAGTGGGTTTCGATATGTAAAGGAAGCTTAAAAGCAGGCTGCCAGAAGCTTTCGTGTTTGGAGCCTTGCCAAGCCCGGAGGTGCAAGCCAAGGCAAGTTGCCAGCTAGAACTACCTAAAGAAGCGGTCCTTGCGTCAAGCTCAAAATTACGTAAGGCTAACCAACCTAGCGGGAGTACATAGTACCTCACGTCCATTAGTACCTCATACCCCGTTAACCCCGAAATATGGCATGTATTCAAATTCAAAAACTGCATTCGAAGTCTTTACGGTACGGTACCTAAGCCATTTTTCACAGGAGTGACGAAGTTGACTCATTTTTACCCTTTTCAAAAACAACAAACCTACTTTTCGAATTGTCGAGAAGCTCTATAATGATCCAATTCATATGATGCGCTTCCCTTCAGGTCGTCCACCGGTAATTAGTATTACCAATGGCACTTTTTATCGCCATCATCCAGGAGCGAGCTCCGTAAACCCGAATCCGGCCCTGTTTAGAAATTTGAATTTCACACTCCCATCTGCTACGGAGCCACCGACGCATTGGTATGTAGTTGGCCCGTCCCTCAGTGGGAAAACAACTTTTCTTCAGCTCCTTAAAGGAGCTCACCTCTGCTTTCCTCCAACTGCACGGAGCTATCCTTATTTATCTACGGACGCAGTACCTCACCGGTTGAGAGTACCGCACAAAGCTATTCGATATGTAGGCTTCAATAATGAGGGTTTCAACTCCAGCGTCACCACCTCGGCATATCTATCCGCTCGATACGAATCTAAGCGTGAGAATACCGATTTCTCACTTCGAGATTTCCTCCTAGGAAACACCGAGCTTAACCCGTTGAAATCATCGGCAGAAGATGAGCTGGACCCTGCCTTACTGGATCGGGTAGTAAGAGATCTGAAACTATCTCCGTTGCTAGATCTACCCGTCGCATTTCTGAGCAATGGCCAAGGACGGAGAGCTCGAATCGCCAGGGCTCTTCTCACCGCACCAGAAGTCTTGTTACTGGACGAGCCGTTTATGGGTCTGGACCCGCCTACAGTGGCCGGGCTAAGTCCGCTTTTGCACCAGTTGGCAAGCAAAGCTAGCCCGAGGTTAGTATTAAGTGCCAGACCGCAAGACCCGATTCCCGATTGGATCACCCACCTGGTCTACTTAAGGGGCGATTGCCAGATAGGAGCCATAGGTGAGAAGGAAGCTGTTTTAGAAGAATTGAGAGGTTATGTTCGACGCATATGGAACGGATCCTCGAAAGAAGACGAAAATCTGCCGGTACATAGTCTCGTGCAAACGGGTAGAATACTAACTGCCAAAGGAATACAAGGGGAACCACTGATGGGTGAAGATGCTTCGAAAGGTGAGAAGTCAACAATTGCTGGAGAAACAGACGTACCAAGGAATATTGGAGAGCCCGTTGTGGAGATGAATGGCTGTAAGGTCCAATACCGTGGTAAAGTCGCCCTTGGAAACTGGAAGCAACAAATAGACGGTGAAGAGCGAGAAGGGCTTGTATGGACTGTCCGAAGAGGAGAGCGGTGGGGTGTATTTGGGCCCAACGGTTCAGGCAAAACAACAATTGTTTCCCTTATATGTTCTGACCACCCTCAGACTTATTCACTTCCTATAAAGCTCTTTGGTAGAAGCCGATTGCCAGAGCCTGGATCTGGCGAATTGCCCTTGACCTTCTGGGATATCCAATCCCGAATTGGACACTCGAGCCCTGAAATCCACCAACACATGCCCCGAAACCTAACGGTTAGACAGGTAATTGAAAACGCGTGGGCGGACACGTTTCTCTCGAAAGCTAAACTCGACAGCCAATCTAACGAAAAGGTCGAGGCAGGCTTACGATGGTTCGAAGCTGAGTTGAACCCAGCTTTTGTAAGACATCCAACGCCTGCCTCGAACGATGTGCAGAAGGCCGCCAATTTGCAGTGGGCAGACCACTACATGTTTGGAGAATTATCATTCTCAGCACAGCGAGTCGCGCTCTTCCTACGAGCCATAATTAAGAACCCAGACATTATCGTCTTAGATGAGGCATGTAGCGGCATGGATGATGGCGTCCGGAATCGCTGCTTACTCTTCCTCGAGCACGGAGAGGAAAAGACTTATTCGAAACTCGAAGATGGCTCTGAAATTGTAGTCCCGAGCGAAGCATCGAAGTCAGGCACTGTCAAAGTCAGGGGTCTCAACAGCAACCAAGCTCTAATATGCATTAGTCATATCCGAGAGGAAATACCAGACTGCATCAGGGAGTGGATATGTCTGCCTGAAGCTAATTCAGGGCTACCTGCCAGATTCGGTATCTCCAAGGCACCTCTCGGACGCGACGAAAACAGCTGGAGACAGATTTGGGGAATGTGAGGAAAACGGTTTACAATTATACTAAAAATACCTATTTACTTCACCGGAACCCTATCATGTTTGATTTTATTCATGGCCATTTTATAAGAATTCATGATAGGATCTAACTAACCTAACGATGGTTCAATATTTGTTGGTCCGCCCGCTTTGGCCCCTGGATGGATTACGTCCGCCGATGTAGTTAGGTACCTGGTATACACGAATTACGTGTCTACTTGGCTTGTAGCACATACAGTGGTTTGCGCCAATGTGCGAGCAATTAATTCGCCGAAATCCGCATTCGAAGAGAATCCGGAAAGGTCGGTTAAAATAAACATGCAAGGTACGAGGTGGGTAAGGAATAAGCGCTGCGCTATCAAAGATTCGGGTTACCGTTTGACGTGGGGAATTGGGGCGCAGGCTGATTCGTTGCTGGGCAACGCACAAATGCTGGAGCATCCCAAAAAACAAAGCTCTTGTTAAGGCTACCCTTCAACGCTTTGCGAGCTACCTACATAGCTCCCCACCGTGGATCAACTTGAACTTCCACCTTGTGATACCATACCCTTAAGCTCAATTTGCGACTTTTCGACATTTGAGATTTCTACCATAGCAAGCGCTTTGTTGACATTCCTGCTTCCAACTTGTGATACCCTCTACGACAATTCGGTTTAACGGGTTTGCTATCTGTGGAAAATCAATTAATTTTAAAAGGAGGAGATATTAAGTGTTACAACTGGCATTCCAATTAACGATAATACCAACAAGTTGTCTCACAAGCAACCCACTCGGCATTCTGGCCGATAATATTTCATCATGGACGGCACTCCCCCTCGGCCGTCATACGCTCTCCCCAACTACGACGACGACCATGATCATATTACGCACGAGTCCGACAGAAACCCAGCAGCAGTCAGATTACTGACGTCTGTGGAAGAACCATTATCAGAGTCTCGACCGTATGTCCCTCCAACCGTCTCAGATCCACCAACGTCCCCAGAACTTGTCCCTCTCCCATTACCTCCTAAGAAGGAAGAGAAAGTAAAGAAACGGGTCAGAATATCAACCCCGGAGCACCTAGATCAACTCAAGAAGCAAGAAGAAGCCCTTGCGCCGATTGCCCCTCCTGGTGGAGATTAGTCGCCTTCACCAGCAGGTGACGCGTCGCTCAAGCGCAAACCAGCCCAGAAGCGCGCCAGCACTGTAAAGTTACAGAAGAAGAAAAAAGCTTCTCATGGACCTCTCGGGGAGTTCAAACATGACCTACCGACGATTCCAGAAGGGCCGTCCCCGAGAAGAAGTTCTCTTCTCAAGAAGAAATCACCCAGCAGAGACAACACCCCTCCAAGTAACCCCATCAATCCCGATTGCAATGGCTCACCAGAAGAACTTGACAGTTTTCGACCAACTCCTCGCCGAACGTACCAATCGTCGATTAGATCATCGCCCTCTCGTAGATCGTCGATTCTGGACCCGCCTCATCTTGCGCCAGCGGACTCCATATACGAACAATATCGGTCGCGAGATACTAGTCCTCCTCGACCTTGGACCCCTTCCTCTAGGATGTCTGGATTTAGTGATTATACGCGACCACCGCCTTCGAATATGCAATACGAACCAGCCGACATTAACGGTAGTCCTAGGCCGGGCACGCCATCTTCAAGATATGGAGGAAGCCCTCGCCGGCCACTACCTCGTGCTCCTATGTACGGCTCATCAGCACGAGACTCTTATTATACCCACGAGGATGCCACAGTGAACATCCCTCTAGATGGTGCCAATGATGACGTATTCGGGCCTGAAGAGTCGGACATAAGTGGCGCGTATCCGTACCACGACTCGTATGCTGGGCAATCGCAAGTCACCCTTAGTGAGGAAGACTCGCAAGCGCCCCTAGACGAGAAAGTCGAACATTACGGTTCTGCGCCAGAAGGCCGACAAGAACGCCGTGGTGTCCGCGCCCCTCTTACCTCTAAAAAGGAGGTGCAGCTAATTAACGGCGAATTGATTCTTGAGTGTAAAATTCCCACAATTTTGTACAGCTTTTTACCTCGTCGTGATGAAGTCGAGTTTACGCACATGAGATATACGGCTGTGACTTGCGATCCAGACGACTTTGTGGAGAAGGGATACAAGTTAAGACAAAATATCGGCCGAACAACTCGGGAAACGGAACTCTTCATTTGCGTCACTATGTATAACGAGAACGAGTTCGACTTTACTCGCACGATGCACGCCATCATGAAGAATGTAAGCCACTTCTGCGGGCGCAACAAATCCCGTACATGGGGTGAGAATGGATGGCATAAAATCGTTGTCTGCATCGTCTCGGATGGACGAGAAAAAGTCCACCCGAGAACGTTGGATGCGCTGGCGGCGATGGGCGTCTACCAACACGGTATCGCCAAGAATTTTGTCAACCACAAGGCCGTGCAAGCCCACGTGTACGAATATACAACCCAGGTCTCATTGGACTCGGACCTCAAGTTTAAAGGTGCCGAAAAGGGTATTGTGCCCTGCCAGATGATTTTCTGTCTCAAGGAAAGGAACCAGAGAAAGCTCAACTCACACCGTTGGTTTTTCAACGCTTTCGGGAAAGCCCTGAATCCTAACGTATGCATCTTGCTCGATGTTGGAACAAAGCCTGGTGCAAACTCTCTGTACCATCTCTGGAAGGCGTTCGATACTGACTCAAATGTCGCGGGCGCTTGTGGTGAAATCAAAGCTATGAAAGGAAGACTTGGGAGTAATCTTCTGAACCCTCTGGTCGCTTCTCAGAACTTTGAGTACAAGATGTCTAATATTTTGGACAAGCCGCTCGAGTCTGTATTTGGCTATATTACTGTATTACCCGGTGCGCTGAGTGCCTACCGCTACCATGCGTTACAAAATGACGAGACGGGCCATGGTCCGCTCAGCCAATACTTCAAGGGAGAGACGTTACACGGCCAGCACGCTGACGTATTCACGGCGAACATGTATTTAGCTGAGGATCGTATTTTGTGTTGGGAGTTGGTTGCGAAGAGAAACGAGAGATGGGTGTTGAAATACGTTAAAGGCTGCACCGGCGAGACAGATGTGCCTGGTAAGTGGCTAACTCATCTCTTTAAACTTAAACCGAGATATAGCTAACCCTAACCCAGATTCCGTCCCCGAATTCATTTCTCAAAGACGCCGTTGGCTTAATGGTGCATTTTTTGCCGCTGTGTACTCATTGGTACACTTCAAGCAGATATGGATGACGGACCACACAGTCGCGCGCAAAGTGCTCCTTCATATCGAGTTTGTTTATCAATTCATACAACTTCTTTTCACTTTCTTCTCCCTTGCGAACTTTTACCTGGCTTTTTACTTCATCGGTGGTGGGCTTACGGATCCCGCCATGGACCCCTTTGGGCACAACATTGCCCTATACATATTCACGGTGCTACGGTACACATGTGTGCTCCTGATCAGTATGCAATTCATCATTTCGCTGGGTAATCGCCCGCAGGGTGCGAAGAAGATCTATCTAGCGAGTATGATAATATACGGTATTATCATGGCTTATACCACGTTCGCGACTATCTTTATTGTTATCCACACGGTCAAGGGAGACCAAATAACGTTGGGCAACAATACGTTTACGAACCTCATCGTTTCAACCGCATCGACAGTTGGATTGTACTTTCTTATGAGCTTTCTCTACTTGGACCCATGGCATATGTTCACCAGTTCGGGCCAGTATTTCGCACTATTGCCCAGCTATATTTGTATGCTGCAGGTGTATGCTTTCTGCAATACACACGATGTTACATGGGGTACCAAGGGAGATAACGTCATGAAAACGGATCTGGGCGGGGCCGTAGGAAAGGGGAGCTTTGTCGAGTTGGAAATGCCGAGCGAACAGTTAGATATCGACTCGGGCTACGACGAGGCACTCCGCAACCTCAGGGATCGCATAGAAGTACCGGCACCACCGATCTCGGAGTCTCAGATGCAAGAGGACTACTACCGGAGCGTGAGAACGTACATGGTTGTCAGCTGGATGATGGCCAATTCCATCCTCGCCATGGCCGTCAGCGAGGCCTATGGATACAAGGACGTCGGTGGTAACTTCTACCTGTCGTTCATCCTGTGGGCTGTCGCGGCGCTGGCCCTGTTCCGAGCCTTGGGCAGCACGACCTTCGCTATCCTGAACGCGATCAACATGGTCGTCGAGGGCCGCGTCCGTCTGAGTCTCAAGGTGCCGGAATGGGTCCCCGAGTGGATGGGTGGGATTAGAAGCAAGATTAGCGATACGATGAGCAGCATCACTAGCAGTGTGCGTACATGACGTGTGGCGTTATGCGGTTATTTCTGGTTTCGGGGTTTTGGGCGGAGGGAAAGGGCTTGTGCGCCCGCCAAGGGCACGGCGAGTTTTCGATTCGTGACGGTTTCATTTTTTTTTTTTCAGAGGTATAATTACCTCACATACTTTTCTTCCAACGCCGGCACTTCAATGGATGAACGATTGAACGAGAACTTGGAGCTCATGTGATGCTCGCCCAGGAGTTGTGGATCGATGGTAAAGGATAGGTTGGGTGTTCGCTACGAGGTATGAGATGGACTTTCGCATGTACTCTAGTTTTAATTACCCCGTCGGTTTGGTCTGGGCATACTTTTGATGCCAGGCCTCCGACTCGTTGGACAGGCTGTGGAGGGAAGGGTAAAAGTGGAAAATGATACCTTGTTTCTGTCCTTGTTGTTTGGACATGTTGCAATCACCACACAATAGGAGGGTGGGCTACTGGGCTATATTAGAAATGATGTAAGAGCTTTTCGGCGTTAGTTTCTTTCCGAGTCGCATTGATGACTTCAAAAATTTTATATCGATGGCGTAACGCCCTTATCTCGATCTGTAGCCAAGTCTTGAACTGAGGTTTTCTAATGGGCCGGTAGAATATGGTGGTGGCCATCGAGCATCGAGAGCATCACATTAGAGAAGTGCCGTAGTAGCCGAGAACTTGCCTAATAGTATGAAGATAAATTAACTTTGTCCCTCGAGAGCATTATAAAACGTCCTGAACTCGCTCGCTCTCTGCAGTCCTATACTTCAACATCTCAGCCTTGTAAACAATCTCTTGTACAAATATTTAGACGTGAAAATGCCAGCACCGGTAATCGAAAAGGAGTACAACGGGCGCCGCGTAGCCCGGAAGACAGCTACCGAACTAGTTAGAAAATATGCCGATCTAATAGAGGGTAAAGTTATCCTAATTACAGGCGTGTCTCCCATGGGGTTAGGGGCTGCCTTCATCGACTTCATCGCGCCGATGCATCCCGCTACGCTAATTCTCGCCGGCCGCAGTCCTAGTAAGATACAAGAAACGGCGAACCATGTCTCCGCGGTAGCCCCCGACGTGAAAGTTCGCATGGTCAAACTGGACCTGGAATCCCAAGCTGCTGTGCGCTACGCTGCGGCCACCGTCATGGAATGGTCGGACGTTCCTTACATCGACGTCCTTGTCAACAACGCCGGCGTCTGCGCCATTCCCCGGGATATCACCGAGGACGGCTTCGAGAAACAATTCGCGGTTAATCATCTAGGCCCGTTCCTATTTACAAACCTGATAATGCCAAAGCTGCTGGCGTCCGGTTCCCCTCGGGTCGTTAATGTTGGCAGTGACGGTCATAACCTCAGCCCGATCCGTTTCGATGACCCAAATTTTCGCGTAAGCTAACCCCCCCCCTTCCCCCTTCCCCCCTTTTACCCCCCAACTATTATCAAATCGTGATCGTATTTCATTATATCCATTGTAAAAGTGCTAAACATACTTACCCTATTACCCAGGATGAATCTGTCTACCACACATGGATAGCCTACGGCCAGTCTAAAACGGCTAACATGCTAATGGCCATCTCGCTGGCCGAGAAGCTCGGTCGGTATAACCTGCACGCATTCAGTGTGAACCCGGGGACCGTCCAGACCAATCTCGCCGCGTTCCTCAACTGGAAACAGTCTTTTGCGGATCTAGGTAAGCACCTCACTTCTCTCTCCCTCTCTCCCTCTCTACTCTCGAGTTGCATAGCGCCCCCCCCCCCCCCTCTCTCCCTACCTAGGTAGTGTTTGATAGGTGAAATCTAACGCCAAGGAAATTTTCTATAGCCAAGACGTCCCGGATGCTGGGCCTCGCCGGGGGCTGGAAGCAGGACCGCGACTTTCAGACTGTGGATGAGGGCACGGCTACGTATGTGTATGCTGCGTTCGATCCGGAGATCACGGGTAAGTGGCTGTCGGCCCCCGTATACACACATATACGTACACGCATACACGCATACCTACCCGCCTATATACCCATATATATAACTACCACGGGTACCAAACTGTCTACCTCTATATGTACATGATATATCCCTTCTGCCAAGAGGTTACCAGCATATGCACTTATTAACTTACTTACTTACTTACACGCACGCGCAGCCCACAACGGTGCACACCTGCTAGGGTGCCACCTCGCGGATCCATGGAAGGACGGTATCAGGGCATGGGCGACGAGTCCTGTCGAGGCCGAGCTGCTGTGGAGGATGAGCGAGGAGTTGGTCGGCCAAGAGTTCGTCTACTAGGGAAACGGCTACCTTTTAATGCTTAATGAGCGCGTTATATGGCTTCCTACCTACCCCCTGAGGCAGTTGATGCGCCTGCCAGATATAATATAGAAAAGTTGGGGGCGGGTTACGTAGTATAACGCAGGCTCGATGGCACAATACCAAGCGAAGATCCCCAGGGAGGAAAATAGGGAGATAGTAAACCCGCTTTAAAAATACAATTAAAAACTTTATATTGGTCGAAACGTATCCGGAGAAGAACATTCTTCGTAAAGTATGTCGTATGAGAATGAATGAATACTAATGCCTATGGTATTCTGATTGGGTACCTGTTTTATACCCTTGTAGAACCATTTTATGGGGAATTTCTGTGTCTTTGCGTGCATACTCCCTCGCAACCAACCTCGGATGATATACTGTACTTGAGGCAGCTCAGGGTTTCCCCCCCCTTTTCCCCCTCTGTCTCCCCACGGTTATAAGATCGCGTCTAGTTGCATCCGTTACGATAGCCATTCGATATGAAGGGTAATTGGACCGATGCGTAATAGAATTTGAGACACGGTACAGTTTTTTTTTTTTTTTTTTTTTTTTCTTGAAAAACAGCCAGCGTTGTCTTCGCCACGCCGCCGAGATAGGAAAGCTTGGGGGATCGGCGTTAACAAAACGCCGGATTTTATATCCATACATCCATACCTACCTAACCTACGTATCCTATGTATGTCAACTTATACAGCACTGACACGCAAAAAACCTTTACTAATCTGCTGCTGAGTCGTCCCGCATTCCTCTGCGATGGTTCTCTTACGTATGCGTATATCTGAAAAACCAGACAGCGTCGGAGTCTGTGTGAGCACCGTTACATATAGCCAAGTGTCTCGGCTGGGGATCGGTCTTATTCTTAACGGCTTCTTCGATAATCGGAGTTGGAGAGACGCGTGTGTGTGTTTTTTTTTCTGCTTGATAGCGAGCGAGGGCATCAACATTTTGTGGCGTATTCTTTCTACCCCATGTCTCTAGAATTAAATTATATGACAGAGATCCTGGCCCTTGGGAAAACCCGGGGCTTAAGTTTAAGTTCTGACAGCTTGCAGCTTTTCCCCAGGGGAAGCTCGATTAGATCTACGCTATTGTATGCAGAACGAATCCTGCTTCTTTACGAGCATATAGTCACGAAGTAGGTATGCACGTCAAGTGTGTAGTGTAGCCACATGCTAGCATATCAAGTCGCCGTAGTGGTTTAGCGGGCCAAGTCACTGGGTGCTAGAAAGAGAATCGTGAAGGGTGGGAATGCTACAAGTCTACCTGGCTATACTTCCTGGCCGATGCCGCGCACCCCGGTGCTCAATAGTGTAGTATACTATTAAATATGAATTCTGATCGGAGCTAGACGTACCGACGTGTGAATCTGCGGCCCAAAAACCGCATGGCAGATCAAGCCGTTACGTAAGGGAGCACATGTGAAGAGGGAGGCCACAAGGTACGACGCCCCCTTTTTTGCTTTTTTTGGACGGCTGTTTGTGTGGTCTAGACTGGGGTTTGCAGGAGAAGCACGCCGTTGATTTCTAACGCAGGGACCTGTCAGCACTTGTCTCGGGACTTTCTTTTTCCCTCTTATCACCCAGGCTCCGGCAGGCATGATATTGACAATAGTTAATCGATCGGCGGATCTCCAAGCCGACAAGGGCATGGACTCGAGAGTGATGTTCACTTGGCAGACGTGAAGGCGAGGATCGAACTCGAATCCCTTATCATTCTTGACTCAATGGCGTGCTTTCGGAGGGCTATAGTGGCTCTAGCTAAATAACTTCAAGAGCCATGGACTGCCTCGCTATGTCCAGAGGCCTGGTTTCTAGATTTTCCCGATTTTCTCGGTCAAAACTGGTCAAATTGTGCCAAATTACTGCATCATGGCAGACCAGCTTCAGCCTGACATATATTCGCTTCCAGTTAGCCCACCCAACTTCGACAGGGTGGGCACGTTCTACGTTGCATTCTGCGCAACATGGACGTTTCTCCTGCTTCTCGGCATGGCCTTTCTAATCGCGAACCGTCGCAACCCGATCCTCAAGGTCCGCGGCATAGGCCTGACCCTTACCGCGATCGGCTTTCTTCACGTGTACTGGATCCTCGCCCAGATCACGTATCCCGTCGGATTGACCATGCCTATCATAGCGGCCTATACCGTGCAGTACTTCTTCATGGGTATCTGGTTCCCCCTGGGCGTCGCCGCGTTCCACGCCTCCAATACCCGCTTCCTGTACGTTGCGAAAATGCAGAAGCGGTACATGGAATCCTCCGGCTATCAGAAGAAGCCGGGATGCAACGGAGCGGACACCTCGTGGCTCTGCCGGCTGAGAAACATGGATTACCCGACGAGGATATTGGTTTATATCGGCTTGGCTGCGATAGTCCAAGTATGACTTTCAATTCATGTCCCTTAAAAATAATATGGAATAACTCGATGCTGAGATCTCGTTAGGTTCTCCTTACAGTCGGCATGTATCTCGCGTGTAGCAAATACCATCCTTCATTTGGGATTGCTGGTACAGGGCTTCCCGACGGCCCCCTCGATGTACAGATTCTTGAACTGGGCCGAGGATGGGAATGGTGGCCAACCGCTCTATGGCAGGTTATATGGACGTGGATAGTAAGTTTCCTGTATCTACGTCCTAGGTGCATTGGGATATTAACTTGACTAGATAGCACCTGTCATGATATGGAAGGCTTGGGGCATTCGGGATACGCTAGGCTGGCGCTTCCAGACAATAGCATGTTGTCTTTCAAAGTTAGTTGCCTTCGTATCCTAATAGGATATCTCGTTCGTTAACAATATTCAAGTCTACATGCTACACCATTGTGGCTCATATCGATGTATGTACCTGCCTTTGCGCCGGTCAACAAATACTTCTCATCAAGTGAATGGTAAGCCGCTCGCAATCGAATTTTCATCCGAGCAGTAATATTGGATTTACTAATGAGCGTAGGATCCATCTATCAGTTGCGATGTTCGAGATATTTACTGTTTTTGTTCCTTGTTGGTTAGTCGTGAAGCACCACAGCCTACGCAAGAGGGCAGCCGAATTGAACGCAAAGTGGAACACGACATCACAGACCACCCTGCGAGCCTCCACAACTGGGGAGTGGAAATCCGCCTCACAGCTTGAAAAGGGCCTGGCAACAATAGATCTTCTCGATCTTGAAATGGGTGATCGTCTATTCACCATGAACGCCCTCGACCACGTATTAAATGAGAACCCAGGCCCGCTGCAGGAGTTTTCGGCATTAAGGGACTTCTCGGGGGAGAACATCGCATTCTTGACACGAGTAGCGGCTTGGAAATCATCGTGGCCGGAGACGGCTAGTGAAGACCAGATTCGCGACGCGTTCACTCGTGCGCTGGTCATTTACACGAGCTTCATCAGCCCGCGCGATGCCGAATTCCCGCTGAACCTCTCCTCGCAGGACTTGAAGCGTCTTGAAACAATTTTCGAAAGACCGGCACGAATAGTGGTATGTGCCACTCGTTTCCCTTTTTTTTTTTTTTTTTTTTTTTTTTTATGTGTCTCATTGAGCGTCATAGACACGCCCCCCTGAAATGTGTCTCAGACCCTCTGAACTACCGTCAAAAGCTTGAACCACTAACAATTATTGCGATAGTGCGGCGAGGCACGTGTCGATCCCGCCACACCCTTCGCAGCTGAGGACCCCGAAAAGCGGCAAGGGCGTGGTGGCGATGAGTGGATCGAGTTGTCAGAGATGGCGGGTCGAATACAGTATGCGGGGGAAATATCCGACGCCTTCGACGCTACTGTATTTGACAGCGCCCAGAAGCACATCAAGTACCTTGTCTTGACAAACACGTGGCCGAAGTTCGTGACTGAAATACAAGAGCGTAGGCGCTCTAGTGAGTCCGGGCGCAGTGATCGCACAGGGGAGTCTAACTCATCACTGGCGAGTCGGATTTCAAATTTGATAAGTTCACTATTCTGATCGTGATAGAAAGGCGGTTTGGGCCTCATAAAAGGGCGGCTTTATTTGTTAATATCTAAAAGTTAATTGTTAGTATTAAGCTTGATGTAATAATATATTCAAATAACTTATAAAGAGGTATTCGGAGATTAACTCGTCACACCGGCCTTGGATCAAAGTACTTTTCGTGCAATATATGTCCAGTTAACACAATAACTAAGATGGTATATATATGTCTTTCATGACTACGTTGAAGAACGACTAATGCTCAAATTCAGATTTCTCTATAATTGTATAGCATCGGTCAAAGAGGATAACATGCAGTGATCAAGAAACATTTTCCCTAACATTAGCTCTCCTATGATTGCCATACCCAATTTTTTACTTGTAAATCTAGGAGGGCTTCGGTACTCCAGATGGAATAGGATTATTCAGTGCATCTGGCGGTAAGTCGTCACGCCAATACTGATATATCGACAGAACAATGTTCGGCGCAGTACACTCTTCCAGAAATTGATCCGAAGCTAAAAGGGTCAGTACGAACTCCATCATTCTCACACTAAATATTCATAGAAATACGTACAATTTGCATTGCAGGTCAGATTAGCGAGCTGGGTTTCTGAAGTCCCCTTGAAAGCAATACTAACGCATGGGCCCGTATCAGTTGCACCTTTCTAACACTCAGCAGACGATCGTCAAGCGCTTACGGGTACTCCGGGGTGACATCATCACAATACCACGTCTGGTTAATCATCAAGCGCGCCGCCTTCCTGTCGAAGAGCACATCTGTGTCGACGGTATAATATCTCTCCGGGCCCTTAGGAGGCTCATCGCAAGACGTCCAAAGCTCATCCGGATTGCCCGGCCTGAATGGGCCAGGAGTCAATTGGGGACCCGCGATATCGCAGTGCGTCGTGACGTTCGTCGCTCGGTTGGTCACGTCGAGCTGGAGGCGGCCGATCAGAGGCGGGTTTCGCAGCGCGTACTTGATGTTTCGCACGTTGAAACTGTTGAGGGCTTCCGAGGCCGCGGAACACAACGGCGTATCGTGACCTGCGGGCGGGACGGCATGTACAAGTGATACTGTCTGCGCGCCAACTAGGACCGCTGCAATGGATCGTAACTTATTTCCCATTTCGAATCAGGTATATCCGTGCGTAGCCTCGGTGAATTGCTAGGGACGTTGAAAGCTGCTGGAAGACGACGGGAGGTCCACCACCCTCTTACGCAGCTGAAAGCACGCCGACATCTCACATGTAGATTTCCGCGCAGCATTATATACTTTTATATCAGGAAATCAATAAACTACCTTATCATTTGGACCAATAAGCACGGCGAGGTCTTCTAGGTATACCCCACTCCTGTATGGCTGAAGGGCTATTATCCGGTTTGCCCCTTATTGACGCGGCGATAGATAACTCTACCGAATTGCCACCCCGGCAATTAAAATGGACAAGCACATTTATGGAATATGATTTGCTTGTTGTTACCGTGGGATCAAACTCCTGGTAGTGGTCAAGTAGCTGTTATATTCAAGTGTACACAATGTATTGGTTTATGCATTGAAAAAGGGGCTCTTGCTTAGCAGTAACAATTCTTTCCGAAATCTAAATCCGTATAATAGCGTATATCCTCCATCTTTCACATTTCTCGGACTCTTTCCTTAATAGTCTTCTACCATGAACATTAATGTCTTCACCTTCAAATATAAATCCAATTACCATGGGAATGCCCCCCAGAATCACGGGGATAGATGCTCCTTCCTCTCCCGGTTCGCCGTGCTTGCTTCTACGGTGGGGCCGACTAACAACGGAATCGGTAAGGGACCGGCATATCTGCTTCGTGTTGCTCCACTGTTGATCCTTTCGACAACTTTATTTCGACCTCACTTAAAACCAACTGATTGACTCCCTTTTCAGATCTTGCCAGATAGGTATTTCACTCGACGTGGCAAGGTCCAACGTGGAGGTTCTAAGAGCTCCACTCCGTCTATTGGACGTTGGGTTTCGAATACACTCCCGGAATGAGGGATAACGGAGTAAGTAGAAGTAATGCAATCTTTTTTTTCCTCTTCTTCTACGAACCCTTGTTAGAAAAATCACATTGATAGAGCTCATCGTCTTCCTCGTCACCACCTATGAACGATTGACTCGTTGATCCTTACTGCCAGCTGTAACACAGTTTTCTCCAGCTTTAGCTCTTTGAACCTTAGATTCTTAACCTTTGGCTCATATCTTGATAGTAGGTACACGCCTTTTAATTTCTTCGACTCGGTGAACCCTTCCAAATCCATCAAGTAATCCAGATTGAGGTTTTGCAAATGGCAGTATTGCCCAAATTTATTTAGACGATCTCGGAAAAAGCTAACTGTTGTACGTAAAAGCTCCACGTAGCAAGAGAATTTATGGCTGGAAAATGTGCGGCTTTCAGCCGGGACCAGTGAGTATACTTTGTGAGCAGAAGAGTCCGCGGTGATTCCGTATACGGGATTTGCCGTGTGAGTTGTCACCTCAGGTTAGGTACTTACTTGGTATATGGAATTAATCATTGAAACAGCAGTATTTTTTTTTTCTTTGCCTTGGAAAAAATACCCATACTTATACTTAACAACTATCCTTAAAGTGACCTTTTTTTCCATCTAAATCACATGCAAGTCAATAAAGTAGTAGTCAGAGAATTGTCGTGTACAAGAGCATATTCTTGTAGGTGCTGCTAAATAAGTCGACATACCATAGCATTCGCACTTTCGTAAAAACACTCATTTCAAAATGACATGCTATAGCGGGCCTAGAATTTCCATCTTTAGTCGTACGCTTGATCCTGGTTGATTGTGGTTAAGCTTATTTATCAACTGTGCGAACTGTTAGGGGTTGTGATAGGTATCACTAGTGCTGTCTCCGTAAACTCGACGACCGCCCTCCAAGAGATTATTTCAAACTTACCTATGCAGACAGCACTAGCACACTAAAATAGTTAAATAGAGGCAATAACTTAAACTTCAAATATGTTTCTTTTATTGACAATTCAGAAACCCTGACGTTCTATGAAAGACTTCGAGTTCCTTAGCGTGACACCTGCTGGAAGTGTGGCCATCCATCCCAATCCAAATATATACATGGCTCCTCTAACGCCACTCCTTGATGCAATATACCTTAATAATTCATGCTCTGATATTTATTTAGACGATAGAAAAGATCATTCATCCTCGAAGTCTTCCTCAGCGACCTGGAATGTGCATGTTAGCAATGGCAATGTTTATCCGAGTTTCAGGAGATGTTAACTTACGTTGTCATGGAAATCTTGTCCTCCCTTGGTGGCTACGATGACACCAGCGCGGATGCAGAAGTCACCAAAATGTTCGCCTTCTTCGCGCTCTAAGGCGTATCGCTTGAGCAATGGCTTCATAATGGCCAATATCTCGTCTTCCTTGATACTTGATCGGTATAGCTTATTCAGCCGCTGTCCATGGTATCCACCGCCCAGGTACATGTTATAGGCACCGTACGCTTTACCAACGAAAGCAACTTCAGCCAGCCAAGGTCGCGCACATCCGTTAGGGCATCCGGTCATACGCATGACAATGGACTCCTTTCCTAGACCGTTCTCCTCAAGGCAGCCCTCAAGCTTGGTGATGAGTTGGGGTAGATAACGTTCACTTTCAGCCATAGCGAGACCGCAGGTGGGGAAAGCGACACAGGCCGAGGAGCTGAGACGCAATCCAGAGAACTGGACGTTGTCTAGCTTATACTTTTTCAGAAGTTCCTTCATCTGTGGAAGATCTTCATCCGAAACATTGCTGAGAATTAAATGTTGATTACCCGTTAGTCTGAACTCGCCCTTGTGGACCTTGGCAATTTCGCGCAGGCCAGTCTTCATCTGGAAATCGGCCGTGTTTTCGATTCGACCGTTCTCGATAAAGAAAGTGAAATGGTTCATTCCAGTTTCATCCTTCTGCCAGCCGAAGGTGTCAACGTTGCTCTTGAAGTGGAACGGACGTTCTGGCTCAAAAGTCTTGCCCCATAAGTCCTCGACCTTAGAGCGGAAAACATCAACACCCATATCGTCAATGGTATACTTTAGTCGAGCGTGCTTCCGGTTCTTGCGATCGCCATTGTCTCTCTGCACGAGCATAATCTTCTCACAAGCAATATGGATGTCATCAGTCTTGACGAAGCCCATCATACGACCAGTCTGAGGATAGGTCTTCTTGTTATTATGGGTTGCGCCCATTCCTCCTCCGGCAAGGACGTTGAAGCCCTCTAATTGGCCATCCTCGCCTTTAATGGCAATGAGGCCGATATCGTGAGCGTAGACATCCGTATCGTTGTGCGGCGGAATGGCGATTGTAATCTTGAACTTTCGAGGAAGGTAAGTGGGACCGTAGAGGGGTTCAAAGTCTTGAACTGCATTGCCGGCAACTTGAGTCTTCTCGTTGTTGTCATCTGTGAGCCATATCTCGTGGTATGCAGTAGTAGATGGTAGAAGGTGGTCGCTAATCTTCTTCGAGCAAGCCCAGACTTGTTTGTGGTACTGAGACTGAGTGGGAAGAGAACTGCACATGACGTTTCGGTTAACATCACCGCAGGCAGCAATTGTGGTCATTAAAGACCTATTTATGGCTTGCATCGCTGGCTTAAGCTTTCCCTTGACTACGCCATGGAATTGGAATGTTTGCCTTGTGGTAAGCTTCATGGTCTCGTTTCCAAGGCTTGTGCTAATGTCGTCCATCTGGACCCATTGCTTTGGTGTAGCCACACCACCAGGTAACCTACAGCGGATCATGAACGAATAGGCAGGTTCTAATCCCTGAGCTTTGCGTTCATCACGAATATCTCGATCATCTTGCATGTAGGTACCATGGAACTTGGTAAGCTGTTGGTCAGAAGCAGAGATAGCGCCAGTGGTCGTATCTTTCAAACCCTCCACGATAGTGCCCCTAAGATAGTTTGAAGCTAACTTGATATCCTCATTTGTCAAGGGTGCTGGTTCTTCTGGCAATCCTTCGACATTTGCGACACCAAGTGCTTGCCATATCTTGGGTTCCCAGAGCGCGTATCCAGTCTGGTATCCGTCGGGATCTTGGTCGTCACCAAGTCCAACTTCAGCAAGTTGTTTAGCACCAAAGTTCGCAAACAACTTATCAAGGTCTTTGGCGGGCTTGTTGTAGTATACTCTATCTTCTTTTCGCGGCCAATAATGTTTGTCTCCAAGACCGAAAACTGAGTAGTTCACTGATGCAAGGTCCAGATCGGTATTATCCTTGATGGCGTCCCAGAAAGGCTTTCCGTTTTGAGGGAATTCTCCCTGACCGGCCGTCGAAGTGATAAGTACGATGTTCTCTTCCTTGGGAAGATCTTCAACGGGATAATCCTCCATCGCCATTACGACAGTCTTCAAACCTCTGGCGCGACCTCTGGTTCCAAGCCGCTTAGCCAATGACTGCGCATTTCCGTTATCAGAAGCAAATAGAATCGTGAGCGGCGCACCAAAGAGACCTTCTAATAACTGATTGTACGCATCCCGGGCCTTTCGCTTCTGTTGTGCGCGAACCTCCGTGCCGAAATCCCGAGATAGACTGGCAGCAAATACCGGCTCGCGTCGCATCAGTTGGGTTAGTTTGTTATCTCTTGCCAGGAACTCTTTCAGTTCATTCTTAACCCGTTCGGAATCGAGAGAGAAGTTAGGCTCCCCCTTCTCTTCGTTCTCAGGGTTCCATCTGTATAGCGGCCAGTAGCCGAGATCCACTGCCTTCTTGGTCTCTTGCAAAACGGTCAACGGGGAGTCGTGTTCGCCGAAGTATGGAAGGTACGCAAGAACGACCGAAGGTCCATTGAACTTGTCGGCTTCAAGCATAGCTTGGAGAACTTGGGTGTATGAGCTATAGACGGCAGTGGAGGCAACATAAGCGTTGCCGAAGTTCATCGCGTATAGGCCAATATCCTTCTTTCGCCTCTCGGCATCCGCTGCGGCTCGTTCCGAGTAAGGAGTTGAGTCGATAATAAGCATATTCACATTTTCTCCAGATGCTAGGACATGGTGTACACCAGAGTTTCCAAGATCATATGCCCAAGCATCAGACCCAACAAGCCACAAAGATTCTTTCCGGAACAGACCCTTGCTTGATAGTAGGTTACGCGCAATTGATGATCCATCGGTCTCAAGTCGTGCAATGACATCGTCTGCAAGCTCTCCAGCTTGTTTAGCATCTTCAGCGTTAGCGGCCCACTTTGCCAGCCAGTTGACTGGGGCTTCAGTAACGAAAGACCCAGTGCTAGCGGCTTGCTTGACCTCCTTGACGAACCTTTGGCGATGCTCCTTTCGGGCCAAGAGAGATCCAAATCCGAATTCAGGGCTGGCTGCTATTGTGGCCGAAACACCAGCGTTGTTCGAATTGAGCGCATTCGCTACGTAGGCTCGGTTGCCAAACAATTGATCGAGAATTTTCGTATAAGCGGTTTCTAATTTTGGTTGTTCTAGGTCGTGGTCTTTCGCATCTTCTGGGCCACTTGTCTTCCCAACTTCCAAGTTTTGTAGCGGCTTCTCAGAAGTAAGATTCTGGAAGATGCCTCTTAGGGCCTGATGGATAGTATCAGGAGTGATATATCCTAATTGATGGCCAACAACGGTCTCGACGCCGCCAAAGCCGCTTTTTACTGATGTTAGAACATCGATTAGCAAAGGCCCCCACTTTGTTGTTTTCCGCGAAATCTGTTCCAGCACGGCAATACGCTTCACAGATTTCGGAATAGCCTCAATAAGCTTTGATCCTAACCATGGGCGGTATAATCTAACTGTGATCAATCCAGCCTTGGCATAGATATCGTCCGACTTAGCCGCATCAAGCGCCTCACCGAACAGACCCGCGTCAGAGCCGAACACAAAAATCGCATTCTCGGCGGTTGCCGGGCCGGACCACTCGAAGGGGTTGTAAGCACGTCCAGTAGCGGCCTTGAGCTGAGCCCATATCGAGGTAACGTATTTATAAATATCCTCAGATGTAAGAAGGGATGGTGTAGCATCGATTGTTGTGGCTGAAGAAACGCTCGGAGGGGCGCTGGAATTGCTTTGTTGGCTAGACTTGTCAGAGCCTTCTGAAGATGCTGCTTTCGAAGCAGCTCCTAGAATAGTCGAGTCAGCTAGAGCGTTAGGTGTAGCGCTGGGTCGTCGTTCGGGTTGATCTGACGCATAAACGACTCTCCCGTCGTCGGCGTATATGCCAGACTCTGCGACAGAGCTAGCTTGGTATCGGCGAACATTGTCCAAATTTAAGAGGTCACCAACTAATGCAGAATCCTCCGTAGCGATGGGCTTGTCGTGGGAACAGGCGCTCGGATCGAAGAAGTGGATAACACCTTTCCCAGAACGCACGGCCAAAGCATGGGCCGTAGTGGCCATATCCTGTGCTTCCTGAAGCGACTCGGACTGCAAGAAGGTCCATCCCGAATTCCTGATTGCAGTGATAGAAGAATAATCGGGGAAGTTAGCTGGGTGCAGAGAAACATGGATGACGACTGGATAATTTGCTAGCTTGTATAGGTGCGCGATAGAGGGGAGGAGAATGGTTGAAGTGGTGGTCACAGAGGTGAGACGACCAGAGCGAATTGGAGCGAAGACGGAGAGAAGGGGATCGTTATTGTGTCGAATAGATTGGATCTGGGGGTTATTAAGTTAGCTTATAAGCCTTATTAATAACTACCTAATGTCTTAGAAACAAAGGCCATGCTATACCTCTGGCACGGAACCTTCTGTCTTAGTGACTAGATTGGGATCCTTTCGCTCGGCGTATCTCTTAAGGTGGGAAGAGAATGCCGAGTCTTGACCCTGCGATGGTTGTACAGAGACAATGACATCGCTGGCAAGGTATGCGATTCGCGCCACTATAATAAAAAATAGGTAGGATGATTAGCCATCAAGTAGTTTTAAATTGTAAAGTTTGAGTTAACTGCGAAGGCTAGGATGAAGTCAAAAGAGAAGAGGTGTGAATTATAAGATTATGTAGGAGCTGGGCACATGTAAAAAAAAAAAAAAAAAGTTGAAGCATCAAGGATCAGGTATACAGCAACAGCAGCAACAACAATACGGAAGTGTATAACAATGAAGGCAATACGTAATAATAACAAGTCCCCATTAGAAACTCGTGTGATGATAACAACAATAACAATAATAGCAATAATAATAAGTTTACTTACCTGCCTCTTCAGGCGTGCGAATCTGGATATTCTGCGTCGCCATGTCGGACCCTGATTTGGAAGCAGAAGAGTCTGCTTTTCCAAAGAGAAACGACATGATGGCCAAACCCCTCTACATATAAAATAAGACCCTACGCTAGAGATAAATTTTCCCCGGCATTGAGAAAAGGCGAAAGTGGGAATTCTAGACGATGGCGACAGCGCGACTAAAAGATATCTACGGTTTAGAGACCGTTAAGGACTGCTAAAGCCGGGCAAAAGACTGCAAAGGACCTGCTAAGAGCCCTTCTAAGGGTAGTTCAGACCCCGAATGTGGAACTTTTTATGGCCCCGCAAATGCAATTAGTCCGTCATTCACTGCAATCACGCAATCGCTTTAGCCTTGACTCTTTTCCTAAACTCTGCCAATAGCCATTGACACTTTGTCAGAAAACGCCATCGTTGGCCAACCACATTCCCGGGTTGTACCTCGCATCATCTCGAACCGGTAATCGGGCGACCCCATATTTCGGCAGCCAATCAGCTTTTATTTTTTAGCCGTACACTTTGAGGGACCGATAGCCGCAACGCATCTTCGACATGTCGAAAGTGCTATTGAAAAACATTCGAGTATCACCCGAATAATCATTCATTAAACTTTTTACTTCCTTTTCCAATGGTGAAACTTTGTGTCTTCCGGCGAGATGTCCGGCATTAGTCACGGCCTTCTCCGTCTGTTGCCGTCTTACGTATAGTATAGTCCTTTGCCGACAGCCGTAACACTTATACTCTACACTTTGAAGTCGCTATACACAGGATACATCTTGAGAATAGGTTGCATTAAAGAGTAAACTTTATAGATATATATCAATATCAAGGCTCGCATCATGAAGTTATCTCCCATGGTCTTCTTGCCGTGCTTTAAATATTGTCCTAATGCTTTTTAGTAATAAAAGTAGCAACAGCAAGCGATGAGTCGCCAAGCTGAAATCACTATACTCAACTATAAGAGCCTTGGGAATTTTAGGTCAAGGTTTGATTTCTAAAACTTGTCAGGCATACTACGACAATATAAGCCGAATACCGCAGGAACCAAAACCCGAAAGCATCTCGGCCAGGATAAAAATCGGCATTCCGTGCTGTAGGGCATAGCGCAATTGGGACCACAGCAACAACATGCTACAGTTAGTTACGCAATGTTCAAGGTCTGGAACTTACGTAGCTTGTAACAAGAGTCATTAACAAGGCTAGAAAGCTGTATGATTTTGTCCAAAGGATATATGATAAAATACGTACACGAGAATCAAACTGCAAATATCCTCTGTCGCAAGAAAAGATTCAACATAACATTGAATTTATACAAGCATAAACCGTGCAAACATCAATTGAACTTCAAAGGAGAAGCCACACATCCCTAAAGTGTTGAGCCTCACGGCTGAGTCAGCCTTCTTCAGATCCGGAGATCGGGGACAGGTCCCTTGATTATTCCCAGCATCCCTGCCCGCACTCACGTCATGGGTGACAAGCCCAGCAGCTGTCAACTGTGGCACAACACTGGACACCACGCAATTAACCACCACGGGAAGACATCGTGACGGTGGGGCTACAAGCTTTAAATTCAAATGAACATTTCGCTCATCTCAAGTTGAAAGGCGCATAACAAAAATTCAAAGCTAGCCGTCAGCTAATCAATTGAAACGACCTATAGTTACCTAACTGGACTAATTGAGATTCTCATTTTTAAACATTTAGGGCCCGTTTTCTCAATTCATCAGCTTTCTTATTATACACCCTTGTCTTGCCCGAGGGGTTTCATGAATTCATTGTTCCCGCGGGCTGTCGCAAACGCATCTTCTCCCCCAGCCCATTATCTCGCCAATCCACGTGCGGTATTTACAAGATATCCCACTTCTTTATCCAGCTGCGCGCTTGCATCTCCGAGTCCGAATACGCACCGCAGAGCGAATTGCCATACATTATTACCTCTGAGTCGTCATCATCGTCCAGCAACGACTTTCTCAAGAGCCATTTCAGAGATCAAGTCAAAAGAAAATCGGAGAACAATGGCGTCCGCAGCACCAACACCAGCACCAGCAACATCCGCCAGCCTCATCGAGTCCGCTAAGCGGGCCGCGTGCCGGCAAGCCGTGGCGGACCACTTCAGCCCGACGTTCACGTACGTCGGCATCGGGAGCGGCAGCACGGTGGCCTACGTGGTGGAGGCCATCGCGGAGCTCGGGCCCTCTGTGACCGGGAAGATGAAGTTTATTCCCACGGGGTCGGGATCGACAGCGCTGATCCGCAACGCGGGGCTCTCCGTGCTGCAGGTGCCGGACCTGCTGCTGGAAGTAGGCTTCGAGCCGGGGTCCGCGGACCACCAGCCGATCGACATCTACTTTGACGGGGCGGACGAGGTGGACGCGGAGCTCAACTGCATCAAGGGCGGGGGCGCCTGCCACTTCCAGGAGAAGCTCGTCTCCCGCTTGTCCAAGTCCTTCATCTGCGTCGCCGACAGCCGCAAGAAGGTGCCCCGCCTCCTCACCAGCTGGGCCTACGTCCCCATCGAGGTCTCCCCCATGGCCGGCGAGTACGTCCGCCGCGAGCTGCTGCGCCTCGGCAGCACCGACCCCAAGATCCGCGTCTCCGGACCCACCTTCATCCGCACCATCACCGACAATCACAACCACATCATCGACGCGCCCTTCCCGACCCTGCTGCTCAACAGCGAGGCCGACAAGTTGGACCCGGCTAAGGGCCTCTGGACCCCGGATGCGCTGCTCGCGCGCCTCAAGAAGATCTACGGCGTTCTGGAGGTGGGCATTTTCTCCGGGCTGAACGGCCCCCAGGTAGCACAGCTGGGCACGGACATAGAAGGGGTGAAGCCTGTAAAGGCATACTTCGGCACGCCAGATGGGCAGGTAGAGACACTAGGATAGACGCCATGTTTTGCGTATTACGAGGACGGGCATTCCGGAAACGTCACAAAATTTCTTCTATATCCTTATTATCACTTACATGGGCATCAAAACTAGTCAGGGATGGCTATAGATATCTAAAAACCCGTTGAAAAGAATACAGTAGCACTAGTTAGGGTGCAACGTATGGAGGTTTCCTTCAGATCTCACGTCGACGGCGCTTAAATAAAAAAAAATATTGAAATTTGAAAAAAAAAGGGTGATTACATATAATAAACGTCATACCTGTAATGGTTCTGCTAATCTTTCTTCTCGTTACTTTGCTTCGTAGGATGATTCGTATTATACAACATCTTTTTGTTGATTCATTCGCTATGCACGGAAATATCCTGCTTGGCCCTCGCATTTTCCCTCATAAGGCCGATGGTTTCTTTTCTCTGCTGCCACGAGCACATTACTAACAAGCACACCCCTCTTGCTGGGCAGCTGGTGCGTTTGTCTTTACATCGATCACTGTAATTCGTTAGCTCGATAAGTCCTCCTAGGGTTTGTACGCGTGATAGTTATCAACTTACTCTGTGATGAAGCCTGTGCCGCAGCATCTGTCCCCGCCATACCAGGAAGAGCCTGCGCTATCCTCCTGAAGAGATTCTTCACGTTGTGGCCAAGCTTCGCACTTGTCTCGACGAACATCAGGTTGTTCTTCTTGGCTTCCTCCTCACCCTGCGCCGTGGTGACTTCTCGCTTCTCGTTCAAGTCTGTCTTGTTCCCCACCAGCACGATGATAACGTCGTTGCCTCGTTCCGCGCGTACGTCGTCGATCCATTTCTTCGTATTTTGGAATGATTTCGCATCTGCCCATTCGTATTAGCCTGCTGTATAATCCAGCTTTTGTCAATGGGGGAAAGCTTCAGCTTCATACTTGAAATATCGTAGACGACTACCGCAACGCTTGAATCGCGAATGTATGAGGGAATCAGACTTCTGAATCGTTCCTGGCCTGCTGTATCCCATAACTGTAATCGCACCGTTCGATCTTCAAGGTACATTGTCTAACCCTTGCTTGTTAGCCGAGGTACATCGTGACGCCTATAACTTTCATTCGGAGAGATCCAGCCTACCTTGGATAGAAAGTCGATACCGATGGTAGCTTGATACATGTTATCGAAGGAGTCGTACATGAACCGCGTTATTAGGGATGTTTTTCCGACTAAGCCGATGAAATATTAGCTACTGTCCAGAAGCGCAATTGATTTCTATTGAAGACGTTTGCTAGATCGTGAAGTTGAAAGAGTAGACCGCATACCGCTTTGTTCACCGAGGAAAACCAACCTAGGATAGTGTTAGCGATAAAGCTTCGATTTCACAGAATGTTGGACAATAGTACTTGAACTTCAACGGGTTGTTGTACCCGCCTGCTCCTCCGGTCTGTGCCATCTTCGCGTCTGGTTGTTTTTTCTTTTTTTTTGATTGTTGTGCTGTAGTATTGTAGTGTTGTTCTCCGAGGCGATAATGATCGATAGTTATCAAGGAGAAACTCGACCCGGTTTAGTAGAGATAGTTGGTTGCGAAGCGTAGAGCCAGAGGATGTTATGGATAATGAAATCACAAGGCGGGCAGTCGATTTGTAGGAGTTCAAGAATGTTCTGCTTGATTAAAATTGAAAACAGAAAAAAAGCAGAAGACAAATAGTGAATTTAAATTTCGGCAGAATTATTCACTGTATAATATTGCTGCACTGTAAGAAGCGGTCGGGAAGAAATCGACTTATTAAAAGAGTTGTTCTTTCCCACCTTGCGTACAAAAGGAGGCGGTCCCTTTTCCCATATGCTACTAAGAAAAATGCGCTTGGGCTTCGCAGCCTTAACAGATTGGTGGGCTTAACTTAGAACTGGGGTCTGAATATGGGGCTGCTTTAACGACTTGTCGTTGGCAATCGATAGCATGCCCAGTTGCTTTTGAAAGAGGAATGGCCGACCCAACAGCCCAGTTAAGTGCTCAGAGTCAATTGGCCTTGAGCAGCTTTACATAATCACGTTAAGTGGGGTTAGTGCAACCTTGCTACTATCATATTTGTTATCTTATCGTATCGACCTGAATCTCGACCCT
The DNA here is from genome assembly GCA_022478815.1 of Daldinia bambusicola. NCBI lineage: Eukaryota > Fungi > Ascomycota > Sordariomycetes > Xylariales > Hypoxylaceae > Daldinia > Daldinia bambusicola. The sequence continues at coordinate 30,123 of MU284155.1, forward strand.
GCATCTGTAAAAATTTCTGGTTTGAACAGCCCCACTAACAGTAACGGAGTCAAGGAATTCCGTTTTTGAAGCATTCAACAGGTCAACTACTCACAATTTTTGTCTGTAATCTTTTTCCAAATCATCAGTTTGTCCTAGACTACAGACATGCCTGTTATACAACCACTAAAGGGGTCGACGGAGGCCCCTGCAACTTATAAGCAGCCTTCAAGGAAAGGGAAGAAGGCCTGGAGAAAGAACGTCGATGTAACGGAGGTTGAGAAAGGTCTCGAGGAATTGAACGAGGAAATCATCAAAGGGTTCGCACAATTACATTCTCTTATGTACCTATTACTCTCTGCTAACATCGTAGTAACACAGTGGTGTAATTGCCGAGCGACCCTCCGAAGAGCTCTTCGTTCTCGACACAGTAGGCGATGCCTCATTAGCGAAGAAATTCCCAAAACATACTTCAAAGTCTCTAAAGGCCGACGAAATCATTGCCGCACGGTCACCTATTCCTGCTGTTTCTTTGCGCAAACGCCCAGGAGACAAGACTACCGATGGCATCATCCCGGCTAAGCGACCACGAAGGGAATATGTTACACAAAAAGAACTTTCTCGACTGCGCAAGGTGGCAGACGGTTTTCATGAATCTACAATAGAAGTAGCGGATGCTACTTTCGATCCGTGGGCAGTAGAGGCCAAACCAGAATTACCAGCGGAGATAGAGGACAAAAGAGTAGAGAAGAAAAAGGCACCCAGATCTCTGGCTCAGAAACCGATCTCGCTCCTTGCGAGCGGAAAGATGCCAAAGGCTGTACCGAAGCCCACAGGCGGATACAGTTACAACCCGGACTTTACTGAATACGAAGCCCGCTACGTGGAAGAATCAAATAAAGCTGTCGAGGTAGAGCGCAAGCGCTTGGAAGCCGAAGAGGCGGCACGTCTCAAGGCAGAAGCCGCCGCTAGATCAGCTGCAGAGGCGGAGGCTGCGGAAGCTCGAGCGGAGTTATCTGAGTGGGATGAGGACTCTGAATGGGAAGGCTTTCAAAGTGATGGTGAAGAGCTCAAGGTCAATGCCAAACGATCAAAACGCAAAACTCCGGCACAAAGGAACAGAATTCAAAGGCGAAAGGAAGAAGAGCGCCGACTCAAGCACGAAGCGAAAACCAAGGTTCGAAAAGCGCAACTGGAAGAGATCAAACGAATCGCACAGGAGGTTGCCGAGCGTGAACGCGAACAGAATTTGGCACTCGCAAACCGCGAACAGAGCGATAGCGATAGCAGTGCTGATGATAACGACGAGGAACTCAGACGCCGTCAACTAGGCCGAATGAAGCTACCAGAGAAAGATCTCGAGTTAGTTCTTCCAGATGAATTAGAAGATTCCCTGCGACGTCTAAAACCCGAAGGTAACCTGTTGAAAGACCGTTACCGGAGCTTACTGCTTAGAGGAAAGGTGGAAGCCCGAAGGAGGATACCGTTCAGAAAACAGGCCAAGACTAAGCTCACCGAAAAATGGGCTTACAAGGACTTTACCATTTAGAGTCAGCTGCATTTTGTATACGAAAAGCCCGTAATGGGACTAATTAATGACAAATAAAAGATAAATATCGGCGGCGGTATCCGGTGCTCTTCACGGGAGCTGCGGTGTTTTTCGGTCCTATGAAGACGCATTAGAATCGGAACGAGTTAGGTTATTTAGGAATTCAGCCAATACTACGACGTTCCAATGCACAAATTTCTAAGAACGAGCCCCTATTTAGTAGAACATTCGACAACATTTCTGAGACTTACACTCTGCGATGTGTAAGCTTGTTAAAGAAAAAAAAAGAAAAGCAAAAAACTGATTAGTAAAAGAGAAAAACAGGAACTACTACTGTTCCAGGTAACTACCTAGGTACTTAACTAAAAACCCGTATTCATTGTTGACCTTTCTGAATCTGAACTTTACGGCGAGCAGCAAGGATTGCAGTGTCTTTTTAGGTAAGAGTCCCATCATGAGCGGTAAGGAAGAGCCGGGAAGAAGCTTTTTGATGTGTTCGCTAATGCAATGCGGGTCTGAGCCAAGCTTGAAATTCCCACGCTATTCGCAGTTTTGGTGACGGCGATCGGAGTTCCACTCCAGCGGGTATGACGCACTACATACATAATTATCTTATGTAGCACAAGCAAGAGGGACAAGTTGGACCAGGAAGCACCGAAAAAGGCGAAAGAGCGAAAAGGCCATTCCTTCTAACAGAATCAAATTTCTCTAATTTCTTTAATTACGCTCGCTTTTGAAAATTTTACAAGCGCTTAGCAATTTCTTATTAACTTCACTCTACGTACATAACAACTCGACATGTCGTTTCCTTTCATATAGTCTCTTCTTCTCTTTCTATAACTCAAACTGGTAAGAAGCTACGAAGATGCCGTCACAGCTAGGAGCTGCTAGAGCTCTCGCTTCACGCGTTGGCTACCAGAGCTCTCCTAGCTATAGAACCAGACTCACATCATCACCTCTATTAAGACAAATAAGACCTATCCGCGCTTGTCAATTCGGTATTCTATCCCGACCGAATTCCCCGAAACGAAATGATCCCACCAAAACTATCCAATGGCTGTTCCCGTCGCGGCGCATTATGCGCGGAATTTCTGGGAAGCCCCTCCCACAAAGACGATCCGTAATCCTTAACTTTGCTTATCGTACAGCGGCAATAGTTGGCACAGGAATTGGGTTTATAGGAGCGCTGTTCGCTGCATTTTTTGTATATGACGCAACAACTTATAAGGAGTCGTCGGTTACTTTTGGCGATTGTCATGTATCTGAAGCGGCACTATCCCCGCGTCGGGGAGGACCTAAAAACCTCCCAATCGTAGAAGCACTTCTCGACGACGACGATAGTGAAGAAGCAAGGAAGAGGAAGACGAAACCTCACCTCGTTATTTTAGGTGGCGGGTGGGGAAGTGTCGCGTTACTAAAGCAACTCAACCCCGAAGATTATCACGTCACCGTTATCAGTCCCAAAAACTACTTCCTATTCACTCCTATGTTACCATCCGCGACTGTTGGTACCCTAGAAATGCGAAGTTTAGTCGAACCTATTCGAAGAATTTTAACTAGAGTCGGAGGGCACTATCTCCGAGCCTCAGCTGAGGATATCGAGTTTTCGCACAAATTAGTTGAAGTTTCGCAGATAGACTCGAAGGGAGAGGAGGTTAGGTTCTACGTGCCATATGACAAGCTTGTTATCGCAGTTGGATCCGTGACAAACCCCCACGGCGTCAAGGGACTCGAAAACTGTTTTTTCCTCAAAGATATTAACGATGCCCGCATGATCAGAAACCAAGTAATGAAGAACTTGGAGCTTGCCTGCCTCCCGACAACACCTGACGACGAGCGCAAGAGACTATTATCATTTGTGGTCAGCGGTGGCGGACCCACGGGTGTCGAATTCGCTGCTGAGCTCTTTGATTTGTTAAACGAGGATTTGACTAAGAGATTCCCTCGACTCCTACGGAACGAGATCTCAGTCCACCTAATACAGAGCCGAGGCCATATTCTTAACACTTACGACGAAGCGCTTTCTAAATATGCCGAAGATCGATTTGCTCGCGATCAGGTTGAGGTTCTTGTTAACTCGAGGGTTAAGGAAGTACAGAAGGATAAGATCATATTTACACAGAAGAACGACGATGGTTCAATTATCACCAAGGAGCTTCCCATGGGATTTTGTCTATGGTCAACCGGCGTTTCTCAAGCCGAACTATGTCGGCGAATTGCGAACAAACTGGGACCCGCGCAGACCAATCGCCATGCTCTCGAAACCGATAGTCACCTCAGACTTAACGGTACTCCTCTAGGCGATGTCTATGCCATTGGGGACTGTTCGACTGTGCAGAATAATATTGCTGACAACGTCATCACCTTCCTACGCGGACACGCTTTCAAGCAGGGTAAAGACCCCGAAACCGTAGAGCTCCACTTCAGCGACTGGCGCGCTGTGGCATCTGACGTGAAGCGGCGGTTCCCGCAGGCGGCATCGCATCTAAAACGGCTAGACAAGCTATTTGCGCAATTCGACAAAGACCAATCGGGAACCTTAGACTTCGGAGAGCTACGCGAATTATTGAAACAGATTGATAGCAAGCTAACATCGCTACCGGCGACGGCGCAGCGCGCTAATCAACAAGGCATTTATCTAGCCAAGAAATTCAACAAGCTAGCACGATGTGCGGCCGGCTTGCGTGCCAACGATATCCGCGACGGCGACCTCGATGAAGCTTGCTATAAGGCTTTCGAATACCACCACCTCGGAAGCCTGGCATACATTGGCAACAGCGCTGTGTTTGACCTCGGCGGCGGTTGGGGCGTTAGCGGTGGCTTATGGGCCGTGTACGCTTGGCGTAGTGTGTATTTCGCACAGAGCGTAGGTGTTAGGACGAGGGTACTAATGGCGATGGACTGGGCTAAGCGGGGCCTGTTCGGACGAGGTACGGAATTGCTCTAACCAGTTCCCTTTCTTTCAATTTATTGGTATTTACTAACTTGTTTACAGATCTCATGAGCTTCTAATTTAACTAATATCTAAGAAAAAGCGGAAGAGAGCCTCAGGTTAGGCTAAGGAGTTAACTTCTTATGATGAGTTATATCAGAAGGCACTTAACTTTTGTAAAGGAAAAAATAGACTGGGGGCTTTCTTGGCGAGGATGGAAAAGCGATTATGGCCTTCACGAAGTTATGTACCTTAGAAGATAGAACCCCAGGGAACCAGGATTAGTGCTAATATAGATGAGATATACCCCGTATTGATCAATCAAACATTAGCAGAACTAATGTTTAAGCTCTTGCTTGACCCGGATCAGTAAAGGTAAAATTGCCACACGTACGGCGCCCCTTAGGTGAACTTACAATAGTCACCTAGAACAAGTAGTCATAACCCCTTTGGTATAGTATACTAAGCTGGTGGGTTAGGTTTCATGCTGTTGCCTTTGATATCGGGCTCTATATGTAAAGCAGACATTAATCTAGATGTACTAACGGTGTATAGAATATTGATGTCTTAAACTAAAAGATGCCTTAGGTACGTACGTAAAGTTGAGAATTTAAACGTTTATGATAAGAGTAATAGACAGAATCACGGCAAAAAATATGCCTCTATTGACTTAACACAGAAATCAACTTGACAGACAGTGTTAAACTAGAATCTAAATTGTTTATTATATTCTATAATCCTTCTTATTTTCATAACTTCTCTTATTGTTCTAAATAAAATCATGGTGTAGATTCCCATGTTAGGGCATCTATTCTGATAGCATTCTGGGAGTACCAGTATTGTTGAAGTACTAGCATAGACCCCCTTACCCACAAGTGCCCGCACGCGTTCTGAAAAAAAAGAACACCTAAAAATATATTATCATAAGCAATATACCTAACAAATAAATGAATCAGGCCAAAAAAAAAACGGTTTACTTATTGCCAATTGACGAAGGTCTATGAGGTCTGCGGACGGATGCATAGAAATGCGAACAGGAAAAATAGAAAAAGAAATGCATCAGCCGCGAATCGAACGCGGGGCCCATCGATGGCAACGATGGATTTTACCACTAAACCACTGATGCTTTGGACTGTTCCTTGGCTTTTGACCACCTAGCTAACATTATAAGCAATCATCCTTTTTAGTTTTACGCCTTCTTGAATGTATTTAGTGATATGATATGCCACGGGCTATATAATGTTAGTTGGAAAGGCTGTTAATATGAGTTGTCTTTAATTCAATCCGAGGGGCTTATTTATATTTTGACAAACATTCGGCCTGGAGGTTGGAAGTCTTGTAGTATAGAACCAGTCTTCTTTAGGTTCACAAGAAGACTATTTGGTGCATCTTGAGAAGATAGCCTTTAATCCAAGTATGTGCTCTTGTCGTAGCAACTAACGGACAGAGTGATATTGGCAAATCGCTTTCTACTCACCGGTCTTTACAGAATCTCTATATTGCCTATCAATCCTGGTTCGGACCTCGGTCTCTCGGAGCCAAGTGTACCTAGTTGAAAAGTACCTACGAATAGACAGGTATGTTGACTATCCTGAATTATATAATATAGAATTACTTAATCATGTCAATTCGATACGCTTTTCTAGATGTAAAAGCTTCTAGTAGTCAAGCTAAACACTGTATATGCAAGTTGATTCAAAATGGCGAAATATAAAGCTCACATTACGAAAGCTGCTGGATTACATATCAACGCTTATCAGTAATCTTTAGAATGATCGAGTAATCGTCAAAATGCTGAAGCTGAGATAAGACACGGTCACGTTGGGAATAATCTTTGACTCGAGGCAATTCGCGTCAGATATTTGAACCACGATAGATGCACACGCTAAGGCTTTTAGTACGGCGAAGATCCATCATTCCATAAGCTGCATATCCACCCTAATCCCTCCCCGGCCACTTTGGCCGGGTGATAGAACAGTGTTGGTATTAACATCAGTCTACGATTAACAATGTAAATATTTATAATCTGTGAATTAGAAATCATAGCTGAGCATCAAAAGCCTGACATATAAAAAGCCATGGCTAGACTGATACCGGGTAGAGGAATATCACCACAGGACATCAGGAGCCGACTTGTGTTGAGGAACTTGTTTTTGAGGATATCGAACACACAATGAATCCATTTCGAGCATTACTATTAAGCCTGACGGTGCCTGCAACCATAGCAACGCAGGTACCGCCCGCCCAAGCCCCTTTTAACTCGAGCCATTCGGTCATTGTAGGGGATAACACCTACCATTATCTGCGAGCTCTACCCTCCGGCGAACCCAAGGGGAATGTTCTTCTCCTTCACGGGTTTCCGGACCTTCCCTATGGGTGGAAATATCAAGTACCACTTTTCACCTCCCTCGGGTATCAAGTCATCGTTCCCGAGATGTTAGGATATGGGTACACTTCGTCCCCGAGCGAGTTGGATGCGTTCTCCTTTAAGAACATGTCTTCTGATCTGGCGGCATTGTTAGACCAGATACTCCCTGAACAGCAGGTGATTCTGGGCGGCCATGATTGGGGTGCTGGCCGTAAGTAATACTTCATTTAGACTTATATTCCAGAATGCTAACTCGGCTCTAAAGTTGTATGGCGGTTTGCGATGTACTATCCTGAGCTATTCAAGGGAATTTTCGCGTTGACATATCCTTTCTTTCCTCCGGTGACCGAATACGTTGATCTAGCCGACCAGATCGCCAATAACAAGAGTTTAACCTTCAAGTACCAACTTCAGCTACGGGATCCCTCTCTCGACAGGAAATTCAGGACCGAGGAAGAACTCCGACAATTTCTCATAGCGACGCACGGGGGGGCTACGCCCGACGGCAAGACGGGCTTCACTAACCAGGGCATAGTCCTAGAAAATTTGCCTTATGTGCAGCCTGGTCCTCTCCTTAACGGAACCGAGCTTGACTACTTTGTTTCCGAGTACCAGATCAAGGGTGTTCGTGGCCCTCTGAGCTGGTACCGCACGAACAAAATCAACTACGAGGACGAGCTGCCAGTCGCCAAAGCCGGCGGCCCTAAATTCAAGATGCCGGCTCTCTTCGTCCAAGCCACCGAAGATCCCGTGCTTGTACCTTCCCTATCCGAAGGCATGGACAAGTACTTCGATAAGCTGACCAGGGCCGACGTAAAAACCGGCCACTGGGCCAATGTCGAAGACCCTAGCGCCGTGAACAAGATTCTCGAGTCTTGGATTGAGACGTTGTAGGAGAGGAAATGAGCTCTGGGTATATTAGATCAGGGAAGGAAATAATTGGTGTCCGCGCGAAAAAGACCGTTTTCAACTTCTTGTCACGAAACTTAACCTTATACATAGATGTCTTCAGTAGATTTTAGCCACCAACTTCGTAAAGTTAAAATTTTCTATCTATAGAGATAGATATTTCCACCTAAGTTATTCACGATGTATCTCCTGTTTAAAGTCACGCTCAACCGTGATTCCAGGTCGCTCAATCAAGTCTAATTCCGCTGAGTGACCTCCAACAGCTATGATGTTTGACGTAGGATAATTTCTAAAGGCGTTACTATCGAGTCGGGTCCAATCATGATATGATGGAGGTAGCCGTGCACCGAGATCGTGGCTTCGGGACCGTGAGCTCTTAATTGATGAACGAAGTTTCTGGATGGCATGGACTAGGGGCTTATACACCAGAGGTAAGTTTGCGCATAGGATACTGCCGCAGGGTTCCCATGCAGACAGAATCCCTAAGGGGACTTCAGTCCCTAATACAGGCCACTATTAGAAAGACGGAATATGGATATAGAGTGGACGTGAAATGGCCTTACATGTAATGTCTTTGGACCTTACTGAGACGACAACCGACAAACGAGTAGCGCTGATAGCACACGTCCCTAGCCCTATCGAAAACAGGAAGCAAAGACCTATTTTCTTTTCCCTACTAGCCTGCAGTCCAAGTATGATAGGAATTGGCATGGTGAATATCCACATATCAAATATCAAGTTTATGATATTAGTAGAATATGTGAATGCCAACTTATCCACACACGTGGCCGTTGCAGCAGCAGCAGAATTCCACCAGCCTTGAACGGGTTGGCATCCCAGCCCAAGTAGGACTTCCATTAGTATGAGCCATATCGTTACGCACACGGCAGTAACGATCACTATAATTCGAAATTTGGTTGCGGCAAAGATGCGGTAGTATAGAGCGAGGACCGAAAGCTTCGTGCTAGCAATGGCGAAGTCGTAGAAATGGCTAAAAACGTAGTCGCCCTATCGGCAATTAGAGCCTCTACTAGCCTTAAAGGGGTTAATCTGGGCTTACTAGGAGAAAGGCCTCTGCCTTCTCCTTAGAGATGGCTTCTATGTGATGTCCAAGACCACCAACAGCCCCTTTAACAATGGACAATTAGAAATATATTCAAGACAGAATTGTAAAGTTGTGCAAACCGCAAACAAGCCCCGCGATACACTCAGAAACTGCGGTTATCTAAGAAAAGTTAATGAGAAACACTAACAATTTATGGATGCAGCTGATAGGTATACATACTGTAGCCCATATTATGAAGTAGTCGTCAAAGGCTAGACGGCGCTGGGACGGGGGCCTCGCCTTAACCCATAGCCTTAAAGCCGTGCTTAAAATCTCGATAGGGATAGGAATTGAAAAGAACGCATTGACTAACGCCACTCTAGACTCGGCAAGATACTCTGGGCTATAGTTATTAGCTTCCACCATAGCGATCAGAGTCAAGGAGGAGTTAACACTGATCCAGGTACGCAAACGTGAACGGATCATAAGAAAATAAGGGAAGACGAGCAGCCACTTATGAATACTATTATGATATAATATTCTCGCACCGATACTCGGGTCGTATCCCGCTGTTACACAGATCGAACATATGAGTCGGGCACCGATAGTGCGGCCTGCATATAATAATAACAGCTAGTTTACCGTTCGTTAGGATTTGGGAAAGCTTACAAGGCTAGAAGGCTAGGCGCTTTGCTTACTGGCGTCTCTACGCAAGATTGCTAAGATAGCACAGTAGATCTCATGCAAGTCTCACCAATCTCATGCGACACAAAGCCCGTAGCCCCCTCCAAGGCCGCCCTTCAACGACGAATAAGGAAATATGAATGCATACTTAGGTCGGCTAGGTGGTACCTATCCAGAGCTGACTTTCTCCTCTGGTGGGGTAGTAGTACTTTTGTTTGCCCTCCATCACCAACGGGGTGCGGCATCAAACACGTGGATCCCTTGCAGCGAGCAAATAACTCGCAGCCTTGTTTGATGTAGGTACCTATCGAAGAAACATCGCATTCTGCATTTCTAACGTCTGTAGATTACTATATAGCTTGGCGTTCTGCGTGAAAATAACGCGCACACTTTTCCAAAGGGGAGACCGACTGGTCGGTAAACATCAAGCGCAACGTATGTTTCTTTTGATATTGTCATGCGATATAAACTCATTAGCCTATCAGAAAGGAGGTGGCTACCTGACGTGTTGAAGAGTTCGGGAGTGCAAGATAAAGCGATATATGTCCTACAAGACGGTATCAGGGGCTAATGAACGCCATCTGTGTAAGTCTTACCTTGAACGGGTAACATTAATCGACCACCGGTTTACACCGCAACGTAATCGGCTATCAATAGAATAAGGTATTAGGCAATTAGTAATCTGAAGTATCTTGGCCTTGGATATGTATTATAGAGTTATTTAATATGTGAAAATACGACCGTTGAATCCGTGATCTACTGGAACACCGGTGAGATCAGCCCCTGAATGCTCGGTGCTCTCAATACCTTAGGTGACAAAATAATTTAAGATAAGGGAGGGAGATTATTACGTGATATGTGATCCTAAGGAAACGCTCAAGTATCATTAGTGTGACGTTGTATAGACTTATATAACAGCGTGATACAATCCCCCCCAGGGAGTATTTGAAGCTAGTCAGGGCAGTTGCAATGGCTACTACTTATAATCCGATTATTACCTACCTAGGTCAACTATAATTAATATCCCAACGTGTACAACATTCAAGAGATCCATTCATTATAGGGGTTATAGGTGAAGTCATTAATAGCTGCAGTCGTATGCATAGAACTTCCATTAGCTATTAATAATTAAAATAAAATATCAATACTGAGTTTGACCCCCTAGTATCTAGCCCCTATTCGTACCTAGCCCCCGTCTGCTTCGCTATGCATTACTCCCTATGATGTAATGAACTGCACGTTTCCATCCGAAGCCATATAGTTTAAACTGAAATGGTACAGCTCGGACCCTCTACCGTTGTCCAGAGCTCCAGCCGCATACTTGTATCCTGCAATCGGCGGCAAGGGGTAATCCGGAGCAAATGTGAGCAGCGCCCACTCGTCCGGATCCATCGTCCTATACCGCACCAGCAGCTCTTCGATACATCGGAACTCGAAGTACCGCCCGTTCTGCGACCTGAACAGCGATCCCTCCGCCTCGTTCAGAAGCATGGTGTAGTAGTGCTTTAGCGTGGCCCGGTCGTCTGAGGACACACGGTATGTATCGCGCAGGCGGGAGATGAAGAAATCAAGGTCCTTGCGAGCCTGGTCGAACTCGCGCATTAATTTGCACCAGACGTCGTCTTTGTCTCGCAGCTTTACCAGCTTGAGGTCGTCGTCGACAAACTGCCCATACCGTTAGTTTCCTTCTAGCCGTCTAGGTAATTTCAAATATATACGCCGCGATAAAAAGGGGGAAGGCGGGAGGAGGGAACAAGGGGAAAGAAATATAAAATAATCGGATCCAACCCCTATTTAAATCGCCACAGATTCGCATAGAGTCCGAAACCGAGGCTGAGGCTGAGGCGTTGGTCGTGGTCACGCGTAAGAGTATAGAATAAAATAACTTACTGCGCCTCCGGGATATGCGGCCCGGAAGATGCGATAGATTAATTCTCTCTTGATTGGTAGGTTAGGGAATTTCTTCTCGTCCATATGGTTCTTATACCACCAATTTTCTTCTCCGCCCTGAGACATCGCCACTAGCTTCGTTGCTGTTGTCGTCGTCGTTGACGTTGTTAGATGAGGCGAAAGTAAGGAATTATTAGTATTGCCAAGACCTGTTATAACTAAGATGTATAGGCGATAGGAGAAGTGATATTGTTGAATTTTTTTTTTCTCTAGAAGACATTTCACGGAGGATAGATATGGTTTATATATAATTCTTTCCTCGAGGTGACTGCGCATTTCTAAGGCTGTGCGAATTTGAAAAAGCTAGATATTTGTCATGTTACTATGTTACTGAGTCCTTGGTTAGTAGGCTGAGGCATGACTACCTAATGTATCAACACGTGGTATTTATCCTATAGGTAACATGATAAATCATATTCATCAGCTCATCAAATTGTCTTAGATCGTTACGGAGTGGTCTAACTCAGAAATTCGTTTGGCCTATTATTAGTTTTCGTTAAACTTTTTGTTTCAGCGTCACTTATAATGATATCGTTGGATTGGAGATGTTATAGGGAAATTATCACCGAATATCAAAAGCGATACGCCAACCAATCAGGAGGCTTTTATCATGGCCTTAGATTAAGCTAACAATCCTCTCTTATAACCATTTTTCTTGCATTAAGGTAGAAGGCTATGCTTTGAAAATTGCAAAATTTTCTGTTTTGCGAGTTAGATAGAAAGACCTCACCAAGAAAACATCGCCACTAAAGCTTAGTTTGATATATCTAACAATTATCAAATTACTTAAATAAGAGGTGCCTAGATAAATTACAGATATTGATAAATTAACCCAAGCCAAGTCAAATATTTACTGTGGAACTCTTGCGGAAACGTCACGCCAGAAATCGCACCGGCGACCACGCCCTCCTTCCCATGTATACGAATCGGAGAGATTGAGCGTGTTCACGATGCCGGGACCATCTCGGATGTAGAAGTTCAAGTAAGGAGGTATCGCGGTGTCCGTTACAGTTCCGCCGGTAGTATTGAGATTCATCTGTATCCGACCTTCCAAATCGAATTCCGGCCACTGGATATTTCCATCCGAGCCTATCGGGACCGTTGCGTTTGATTCACCCGCAGTCGCGTCCTCAACCGAGATGACAGGGGTGTTGTTAATGATGAAGTTCCCGTAGATCTTTCGCATGGCATGCTTGAATCCTGGGCTAGGCCAAGTGGCATCTATAGCGAAGTACGAGTTCAAGTCCGCACCGTGGTAGGACGGCGTAAGGGAATATTGGTACTTCCACGCTTGCCGAGAATCGCTACTAAATGCTTCGGCGAACCACTGGGCCGGGCATACAAAATTGGATTCGGCACCAAGGTTGAACACAGCCTGCTGGATACCTGTAGCGAAACCAGACTGGTATAGCGCAGTCGGGCCGGTGTAACCGAGCGTGTCGTATCGAATACCACTACTGCTAGGCAAGGAGTCAATCTCATAAGCGGTATTTAGGGATGTAACGTCTTCCGGAGTGAGTAAAGGAAACATTGTTGAGATGAAACTATCATATTTCTCTCTGCTATCGACCTCTGGGTCTGTAAGGAGTACACCCTCGTTGGCGTTATTCTAATGGGCTTGTTAGTTATTATGTTACAAACAGTTAATAAGAGAAGAATACGTACGCCAACAAGAAGTCTTTTCCCAGTCACCTTCCCCTCCAATAACTGTACTGATGGCCGCTGCTGTACATAATCACCATCTATGGACGGCACAAACGCCCAGCTGCCGTAGTATCCCTGCGTTGTAGAAACGGTGCCACTCGCGTTCTGCAAGACAGAGCTCTCAGCAGCAACCAAGCAATCAAAAGTTGACGAAGCATTACTACAACCGGCCAACTCGACAAATTTGTCATAGTGTGCTGTCGGAACCGTACCATTATACTGATATGTTGGCGGAAGATATGGGCTTGCGGCGATGATCTAGACTGGAATTAGTGATCTTGAAGATAAACCCCCAACGGCAAATGCACACTGACGTTCTGGAAGAGATCCGTCGGTTTACCACCATAAGCTGAGGCATGAAGCAAAACCGAACCGCCGCCCGCTGACTCTCCGCCAATAGTGACGCGGCTCGGATCGCCACCAAACTGAGAGATGTGCTTTTGAACCCACTCAAGAGCGAGGCGCTGATCTAAAAGACCGGCATTGACCTGACCGTGTTCCTTGACCTCCGCAGAGGAGAGGAATCCGAATGCACCTAGCCGATACTGGATCTCGACAACGATCAAGCCGTTGTCATTGTGTTTTATCAACTCAGTCGGATCGTAAACAGCTCCGAGAACACCGTAGCCACCTCCGTCTAAACAAACACACAACGTCAGAATTAAGTACGCGGCATTGAACAATCAGGAAATGGGGGACGCATACGTATCCAGACGAAAACAGGTAAATTCGAGGCGTCAGGAGCTGCGTACACATTGAGGTAGAGACAGTCCTCATCACCTGGGGCACTATTAAACCCATAGCTCGCCGGGATGCCGTAGGCTCCTGTCTGTGGACAAAGAGGCGGCTGATCCACCGCCGGCGTCACTTGTTTGTTATCCCAGGCAGGGGGCCGAGGTGCTTGCCAACGCAGCTTTCCCACGGGAGGTGTAGCATAGCGAATACTGATTCAAGCCGTTAGAAAAAGGGTCTATGATAATGACAATGACTAACTGCTCCAATGGCAAGCTATCACTCACCTCTTCCAAATGTTCAAGTTGTACGACTCATTGTAGGCGCCTTGATAGGTGGCGTACCCAAGATTAACCGTTGGCGACTCGGCCGCAACTAGGGTCCCGCCTCCTCCGAAAGCCGAAGCAAGGACCCACGAGAGAATGCTACGTGAGGGTTTCATTATTGATACGACCGTTTCAAGAACCTGATTAATTGACCTCTTATATATATAGGTATATATATATATATATATATATTTCTTTTGCGAGATGCGACAGACTCCCCTTAAACTGAACCCGGGAGATGTCGTTTCGAAGGGAGGAAGTGAAAGGGAGGAGAGGCGGGGCTTTTTAATTACCTTTGTTCTCTCGGCTTCGTCACAGCGCCTTGCTTTTCGTTTACGTTGGCTCCGTTCTGTATTGGTAAGACTTAGTCCAACACCTGACTGTCGGGTTGGTCGATTTGGTCCAGGGTAAGGATCCCAGAGCCATGGATCAGCTCGTCTTTATATGCACAGCGCACATGGCTTGCGCGGCTGAGAATCCCTCGTCAAAGTAAGACCACGCTGGAGCTAACCTAACGGGGCATGTAAGACTTCACTTTATGTGTAATGGATATTTGACACCTTCGCTATGTGGACAATCGAAACCAACGTGCATTCCAAATACATACGGCTAGGTAAGCAGGCTATGGATATCTCGGGAACGAATACCGTATTACATACCTCGACCTAAGGCGTCTGGTTGAAATCGTAGCTGTTCCCGAAGCCCCTATTTAGGTACGTATCAAGCGCCTCTTCCCTGCTTACCCAATCGACCGGGACCTCCAGCCCCAAGCGGCCCTCGCTCTCCAGCTTCTCCAGCACGGGCCTGACGTCCTCCGCGAACTGCAGCCGCATGGGGTTCCTGTACCAGGGCGCGAAATGGATCATCGCGAGCATGACGCGGACGTCGCGGGCGAGGTTCGGCATCCCCGCGTGCCAGAGCCGGAGGTCTCGGATCACGATACTTCCCTTCTGAACGACGGGCTGGCAGGGAGGGCACACCTCCCTGCGCTCAGCTAGGAGGCTCTCTCGTATCCGGCCGCTAGCCCGCTCGCCGTGAGCGCCTTCTTGCCCCTCCACGTTGGCGTCGTGGGCATGGGTCCCGAGCCAGATCTCCGTCGACCCGTTCTCCGGCGTCATGGCGACGAGGGGGATATTCACGACCAGAGCGAACGGGTGGTCTGGGTGCTGGAAGTCTGCGTCAGAATGCACGGGCTGGCGTGCCGGCTTCCCTCCCGGCATGGCGGAGTTGGCGGAGCAGAAAGTCCATTTGGGACGGGGGCCAAGGACGGCAGTTGTGATCTGCGTTGCGATTGGGTCTGCAGGGTGTGAACACGGGAATCCCTCCGGGGGGCTGAAACGCAGGCTGCATCTGCAAATACATACATACCTACCTAGAGGTATATTTATGAAGGACAGGAACACTCAGTTAACTCACTTGTGAAGATTGCGGGGTTAAAATACTCGGCTACCGGAGGTGCGTCTTGCTGCAGATTTCCAGTGTTGTAATTAAATGGCCCGTCTTCGCCCCTATCCTGCAGAATACGTGCATCCTGCACCATCTTCCTGTTCAGATGGTCCAGAGCCTCGTGAGGGATCACGTCCTCGACGACAACGAGCCCATCTCTGTGCACGGCACCAACTGCTTTCTCCAAATTCCGAGCTTCAAGCAACCCCTTTTGAGTCTCAATAAGCGAAGGCTTCACTACTGTAGGTGTGTGTCGGAGACGTCTGGATTGGGTAAGAGATGCGAAGGCACGACGCCCGCCAAGGGCGACGATTCGGCTGCGAAGTAACAATGACATTTTGCTTAAACAGGGGTATATGTTCTTCGTCTCACTACACTCGCGGATTCGCTTAACATTTGAATTTTTATATTGAAAGACAATCAAGTATAACTAGAACCTTCAAACGCAGCAGTCTCTCTCCATCGGTCTAAGTAAGGACGGAGTTGTACGACGGAGATGCTATTTTAGGAAGTGCCGGTGCCCGTCTCCGCGGCATCGTCGGGCTACTCACGATTAACCTCGGAAATATCAATAATTTTGCGGGCTGGTGTGAAAGAAGTATAGCTTTAATTTGGCCACGGTCTCTATTGGATAGCCAGACAAGTCTCTATAGTTTTTGTTCTAGGAGGTACTATAAGCTTCTTGCCCTCTTGTCCTCAATTAGATATAACTTCTACGACTCCCCTCAAACTTATACCCCGCCGATGTTTTCGCCACGAAATCTACTCCTGGGTCCCGAGACAAGACCGTCTAGCATGATAATCGCATTGTTCCTGATGATGTCTCTTTAGCTACTCAATACAAGCTCAACGTCTTATCTAGCGTCTGGCTGCTCGAGAACGGTCATTCGTACGATAATGGCAACTGTACCGAAGTTTTGGGATATCGAGCATGATTCTAACAGTCTTGATTTAGGAGCCTCTGCGGGGTGTGATGGCGTAAGCGGCTGTTCCAGATGAAATGAGGACATCAGGATCCTTCAATTATCAGACTAACTTACAGCAAGATTGAGTTAGAAGTATTTGATAAATATTCCTTGTGACTGTTGGTTCTGTTAGAGGAGCTAAGTCCCATTTACAACTACGACTAAGCACGTATCACCAGCCGAATAGGGAAGATGGTTCCGTTATATATAATGTTTTGTAGCTGACGGCTGACAAGGTCAAATGCGGCGTCCCCGTAGGATGTGGCAGCAAGGATCTGAAATCATGACTGCTTCTTGATGCATGTTGACTTGCCGACCCCTGATATCATTCTAGAAAATAAGATGGTATCTGAGAGATATATATGTGTGCTCCTTTATAGAGAGATGATATAACATGAATGAGACCTATGATTTGGCACTCACAAAAATTGAGCTATCCTCGAGTTTCATCGAGGTTCACGCATTAAGACTTACGCCTACTTGTTTTAGCAGCGGAAGTATCTCTTCTCTACCCACCTTTCTTCAAAGTCTGCGACCATGTTACCGATGACGACGGTCACTTCCGGGAACACTTTCGTCAGACGGTAGACACCTACGTAGCCGGCCGAATATGTCGCAAAGACAATACGATCCTGTGGGACTCCGTGGTCTACTAGGACTTGGACGGCCATTAGTGCAGAACCTCCGCTGGACATCTGGGCATCTAGGAGTAGCACGGTATCATGTGTGTTGATATCCTTGGGGAGTTTTAGGTAGTGAAGCTCGGGCTCTCCGGTACGGACGTTGGACTGGATGAGGAGACGTCCCGTACGACCATCTGGGATTACTCTCCTCAGTCCAGCCTCAAAAGCGGCACCTCCACGAAGGACGATAACTGCACTGACTTCGCCTTTGGGAACTAGTCCATTATATGTCCTGCCAGAGGGAGTTTCGACGACCAACTCTTTGAAATGGGCGTTATTCAGGGCCCTATGACGGTGAGTAAATAGCAGTGACAAAAGCGCAAGGTGATAAACGTACTCTTCAATGAGTAAGCAAGAAAACCGATCGAAATAAAATATGAAGTCCTCGCTCGAAGTGTCAATGTCCTGAACGATAGTATTCATGCCTTTGAGTTGGGGGGTCTCCTTAAGAATGATGGCTCGGTCGGAGAGAGGTTCGCTATCAGACCCAGCCTCCAAGCTCCTTAGAGCCGCTCGATGACGCGTGGACTTTTCTAATAGTTTCCTTTCGATGTATTGCGTGACCATAGCTACGTTGGTGAGCGTATGTATCCCAGAAGAACTGACTACGACTTACCCATAGCAACTCGATTTTCTATTCCTCGTGGCACAATTATGTCTAGCAGATAAATCAGCCAGGATGACGGGCTGGATAGTGAACGATGGGTGGCACCAAGATTCTATAGCAGGATCACTTACCGGCATTATTTCTCTGTGGCAAGACATACTAAAGGGAAAGTTAGATATAGTCGCTTTCATCTAAGACCTAGAGGGCTTACCTTCTCATAATTCGGTTTTACGAAGCTGAACCATTGCTTAATGCAGCCTTCTACTGTACGACCTCGGTCTTTAACATCTCGAAGAACTATAATAGTCAGGTCATCTTTGTTTGAATCTAGTCGCTGCAGAGCAATAGGCTTACTTCTCCTCGAGAGACATGTGTCCGCATCTGCCTCACAATAGACCTACTAGTAAGTTAGAACAGTATCCTGAAGTACACATGATCACTGGAGACATACCCTCATGTCCATGAGGTCCATCACCCTCTGATCATAAAGGGCAAAGATTCCCTCTAGAACGAGGACATGGGGAGAGTATATGGTGGTTGTCTCTTTCAGACGCTGATGCTTCTCAAAGGAGTACACTGGTATCTCGGCACGTTTACTGAATAGAGGCAGGAATTAGTGCATGTATTTACGAAAGCACCATTACAAAATCTACAAGGCACTCACCCGGCTTTGAGATCCATCAGAGTCTGTACTAAGGCATCAAAGTCTATCGCCTACGAAAATAGTATTAATATGATGCCGACTAGACTCCGGATGGTAAAATCTAACCTCTGGTGAATCGAAATCATATTCGTTGCGGAAGGCCTTCTTAGAGGCTTCGGGGCTTAACGGCTTATAATAAGAATCCTATGATGCGTGAGATAAGAAGTTACCCCCCTTTTCTCTTATTCCGCTTACCATTGACAAGATAACAACCCATGGCAAGTTCAACTTGCTAACAATAGCGTGGGATAAAGTCGACTTTCCGGACCCGGAGCTGCCCGCAATGCCGATGATACTCAGATCAGCCCATGGGGGACTATAGTGAGCTCTCTTAGCTACTGTGTCGGGGTTGTTTTCAGCCACGATGGCCGGCGATCCAATACCGGTATTCATGACTGCTTGTTTGGACAATATGTCATATATAAAAAGACATGAAGTGGGCGAAGCTTTTATACGAGCTAAGAATGTGATATGGAGTCTAAAAGTAAAAAGATGGGAAGCGAATGCTGTCGCGTGCCCACTAGTGCCAGGTGTTCTAGGCGGATGACAGGGTGGGTATAGAGAAGAGATAGGTGAATAATAAGACGGGACGAGAATGAGACGAGACGAAAGTTGAATACTTCTCTCCGGATGAAATTAGCTACTGTAGCTGGATATTTTCGAAACGCTACCTAGGGATTAAGAATGATAAGAAAATAATCCTTGACGAGAAGAAATGAATAAAATTGAAAATACATCTAGAAAAACAATAAGAAGAGAAGAAGAAGAAGAAGAAGAAAAAAAAAAAGAGGAGGATCTTCGTAACCAACCATCGATAGGAAAAGAAACTTGTGTGGGTTGTGGACTGTTCGAATTTAGCAGGTCATTTTGGAGGATGAAAGCCACAGCTGCAGTGTACCTGTATAAACCGTTCACTGTTCAGGACGTCTGTCTGGACCTGCATCCGTCTGATCTGTCCAGGGATTAATGCGTAAGCCACAAAGTCGGGACCCGTTGGCCGAGGCCGTCGGTCCGTAGCCACACCTGCCACACCAAGACAAGGGTTGTACATCTTTCTGCACGTGGATTTTCTGTGCCTACCCGCATTCTAAAATCTTGACTTCCAAGATTCCATTCTTCATCTTTTCTTCACTTCCAATGTACCAACCGATCAACAACAAGCCTAGCCTCTCGGCGGAAACCCCTGAAAAACTATCAGGGTGCCTTCTACTCTTAATATCCGCATTGTAATAATAATATTCTACTTTTATTTCTCATTCAAAATTCAATAAAGCTCTGACTGTGCGGGCGCGAACGGGGCATGCCATTGTCATTAAGCGAATTTCTACTCGAGAACCATCTTCGTCACGCAAGGTATATCTCAGAGATTCTAGATCGCAAAAATGGTGCGCTACATTACCCGCGTCCATACCTAGGTCTTTACAGATCCGAGATGCTAATTTTGCGTGGTTAGAGCTCGATCGGTTCGGCGACAAAGCACCCTTTCACGCGGCAGGTTGAGGAGCTTAAAACACCCAAGAGGTATGATGACCCGTTCTATCTTTGTTTTATCCGTCTGGAGCTCTATTATGATGTAACAAATAACACAATGGGAATCTCTCTGAGAATATCATGCGGAGATCGTTTCTTTCTTTTTTTCTGATATTTGCTCCTTCTATATCCTTTTTCTTCCTTTTTTCTTTATTGCAAAAGACCGCCCTACTAATGTGGTTGACAGTGATATCAATGCCTTAATACTCGACTACCTGACGGTCGCTGGCTATCCTAATGCTGCTGCAAAATTTTCAACCGAGGCGAACCTGCCGCCTCAACAACCTTCCTCCAGTATTTATGCGAGACAACAGATTCAAACATTCATCCATAGAGGGGAGATTGAGAATGCTTTGCACGCTTTAAACGATCTGGACCCTTCGGTAAGAATTTTTTTTTGTTATTAGACTATCTTAGAACGTCTGATTTGCTATGATTAAAACACGAGTTTTACATGCACCACTCATATGGCCTTCGGGTCACTGATGAGAAACAACCACTTTTTCTATGAGCATCCTGCCCCCTAATAAAATTTCGAATGCCGTTTTTTCCTTGCTACCTGGGCTAACCAATGAAAAAGATACTAGACGAAGATGAGCCACTCCACTTCGCGCTTCTTCGGCTCCAACTAGTGGAATTAATCCGGAATTCTCGGCCAGGCGGGGATATCGGCCCGGCCCTGGAATTTGCGCAAACACAATTAGGACCTAAAGCTCCGCGCACGCCGCAGTTCCTGGAGGACCTTGAAAAGACAATGTCTCTTCTCGTGTTCGACCACGATAATCTAGATCCTACCTTGTCGGCGCTCCTTCGGCCAAGTCTTCGACAGGATGTTGCTGATAAGGTCAACAAGGCAATCTTGGAACGCCAGAAGCAACGAAGGGAGGCCGCCATTCGTCAATTAGTACAGATGAGAGCCTGGAGCGAAGAAATCGTTCGTAAGGAAGGCAAGAAAGACCTTCCTTATCAAATCGACTTAGGCTTAGACGGTGATGAGTCTCATCGGTTTGGAGTAGAGAACGGCCACGATTCAATGATCATTTCGCAGTAGATTGCTGACGCGTTCGTTGATTTTTGGCCCTCTGATGACGATTAAGACACCACAGAATGAGGTGTACGAAGGGAACGCGTATTATTTTGGGTGTTCTTGAGTTTTGTATGGCGTTATGGAATTAAGGAGAGGGTCCGGAGTTGGACGCGTATCCGGCTTTGAGCACACTATTACTTGTTAGGCGTTAAGGTATGAAGTTGATAGTACTCGACGGAGGTCTGAACCTAGACACATAAAGCGATGTTGTGATCGCTCAAGGCACGGTTCACAATGGAGTTCAGGGATCAAACATCATGAGAATTAAGGTCATGGCCTGGCATTATGGCCAGAAGTACTCGAGATACCACTTTCTAGCAATATATGTACAAACCCATGGTTGCCTTCCCCAAACTACCTGTCTTTCTTGTTTTGTGTCCTGTCTATTTGGTGCGAACGTGCTTCAGCTTCTTGGGCGAATACAAGAAGTTGTTAGCATAAGCCTTGGGCGTGAAAGCTCTGGTGTTGGGCTCCTGCACGAAATATTCGTAGCCTTGCTTCTCGGCGAACGCAATGGCGTCCTCCTTGCTCTTGAATTCGAGCTTGGTGCCCTGCATGAAGTCGCCGGACGATTGCCAGCCGATCAGAGGGTTCTCCCATCGGTGTCCCTTGGCCAGGACGTCCCAGTCCATCCTCCAGTGATGGCTACCCCAGTTTCCGGACTGCGTGGCGGGTTTGGAAGGTTGGTAGATGCTATTACGAGATATTAGACAATGCTTTATATGTGTAATATGGGATAAAATGAAGAAAAGTCTATTTTTATTTACCGGACGGTTCTGGCTTGTAGCTCTACTGGCGCGCCGGACAGTACGGCGGCAGGGAGGAAGCCGTGGTCTTCGCTACCATCCATTACTCGCTTCGGCACGGGGGTAAATGTTCTGTTAGACGTTCCCAATTAGCAACTGACGCATTGATGGTGGCGGTCCTAATAATGATAATGATGTAATGCAATGGATAGATAGATAGGTAGGTAGGTATTAATCGGTCGGTACGCACGATGTCGCTCGGTCGATGTGGGCACCATAATCGGGAGCATTATGCGGCTTCTCCTCGATAACGGCGCCGTGTTCGGTCGTCTCGGTGAGAGAAGTTCTCGAGTCGTCGGTCTTGAAGCGGCGCTGCGCCATGGCCAAAGCCTGCCTGTTCGGAACGAGTCTTGCGCTTCGGAGCATCGTGGTAGCGGCTATCGCTTGGGATCTGAGAGATGCCATGGTGTTGCTGTTGCTATTGTTTAGAAGAGTCCGGTAGTTTGCGAATGCGAACGTAGGTTGACTACCGGACGAAAAAGGGTGGGCGAGCGAGCGAGAGAGCTGCTATGAATTGAATTCTTGAATTGAGGCGATTTCAGAGTTTCGAAGGTTGAGATAATCAAGATGCGAGCGATTTGATTGGTCAGTAATATTCGGGTCGCCGCGGCAAGTTAACCGCGCTAGTGTGGGAAAAGGCTTGCGCTGTATTCCGTAAGTTACTATGTACATACTAGTTACATAGTATGTAGTACAACTCTGTTTTACGCACGGACCAGGTTCGATTACCCAGGCGAGGTCTTTTCGTCGTTTCGTCAATTGAATGTGGACTTACGCTTTTGAAGCCTTTACTCTCTTCGTTGAATTACGCCAGCATCGCATCGCATCGCAGACTACCAATTGCGTTAATCTCTGGCACTATCTGGTTTATTTCTACCCTTATTTCCCTTCGCCGAGATCAATACCGCCATAATGAGCTTCGTTACTCGTAGGGCTCTTTCCACCCTCATCCCTCCTAAGGTTTGTCCGGTTCTGCGCATATATAAAAGGTCCTATACTAACCCAGACTCTCCAGGTTGCCTCGCCGAGTGTACGTATTAGTATTCTGTATAAAGCGTTGTTCCGTCCCCCGTTATGTTGCGATCGTGAATTTCCGTATGATGTGGTTGGGGGGAGGGGTCCAGTTTTTGGAGTTTCCATATCTTTTGGATGATATTGGAGAGAAATATCAAAAATTCAAATTCGCTGATGGATATCTTGCTAGGCTATCGGCACCGCCCCCGATGCCCTCCGCATGAAGCGTGTCGTTAGCTTCTACGAGAAGCTTCCCCGAGGACCTGCCCCCGAGATCAAGCCTACCGGACTCCTCGGTCGATACCAGGCCAAGCACTTTGGCAAGAACCCTACCGCCAAGCGTACGTCTCCTAACCGGTTTGCCCTTATTATTCAAGCGTGTAGGGATATTCGCACTGACAGCTTTCCTCACAGCTATCATTCATGCCATTGGTTTGCTTCTCGTTATCGGATACCCTATGACCTACTACTACCACCTACGTGAGTGTTCCTACAGCACATTTCCCCCTAAAATACGATATATATACTGACTTGTCATAGGCCACCACAAGAACAATGCTCATTAAGCAGGTCCGGTATTGAGGCCCTGAGTGAAATGGGGTAGAAACAAGCAAACATGTACATAAGATAGGATGGTGTCAAGTATGAATAGCCATTGTGTACCAGAATAGCGCTGAGCTTAGCCTCTCCAAAAAGAAATCTACAGGTTCCCATTTTTGCTCTTATTCTGATTCTGTTCTACTAATACGCAATATGGGTTATAAAAGGTGTATGATGGACTATATATTTTATATTATTTATATGGTTAAAACCCGCTCTTTTGTTTGGAGCCGTTATCATATATGTATTTCTCACTTTTTAAAGTTCTGGCTGGGTTCATTTTATGAACATGATGTTTTATGTATGTTAGGTACTTGTTACCTAAGATCTGTACGGAATACGTGAGTATCGTGATATTTCGGTATCATGGATTTTGGAATCTTCTCGGCAACAGTCACCTAATCTTATTAAGATTTTATTTATTTCAAACGTCTTTCCACCATATTAATCCCAATCTTTGCCCTCATTCTCCATATCCACCTAGGGTAGGTCCCTTTTCTAATGGCATAAATAAATACTTTCTTAAAATTAAATATTCTTTAAGAAATCCGATATTCCCACAACGCAGGTACGCATCTCAACTTTCGCTTTTCTTTTTTGTTTGTTTTGCAGCTGTCATATCGATATATGTCAGGTGTTTGGAAGTGGCAAGCATCCTCAGTTAGGTACAGGTACCTCAGGTTTGTATTATGTGTACACATGTACCTAGGTATGTACCTGAGTTTTGTTTGCTCTGTGGGCAGTTACACATCTCACCTGGCAGGCCCTAGCAGGCCCCGACAAGGCCCTGACGATGTATTGTACTTTCCTGTTTTCGTTATTTTTTTTTATCCCAGCCGCGTGCAAATGTTCTAGCAGTCAGGCAGTTTTCAATGTTCCCCATGTTTCCAATTCCTCGTACCGTCTCCACTTCTTTTCTGCGCAAGCCCCAAAAGCTCGGGATCTTGTAAACTTTTGACAACACGACGCTGAAAGGTCCTTAGGACATTCTTATAACCTTCAACCTGCAACAAACCCACGTGTACACCGAGGTATTGCGAAATAATACCCTCTGGCCCTCCCCGAATAGAGAGAGCGAGGTTTTGTAATAAACCTCCTAATCGCGTATCCTGCGAACGCGACATATTACGACATAGCTTTCTTCTTCTTCTTTTTTACCTTCTTCCTCTTTTCCCACATAGCCGGTACCGAAGTGAGTAACTTGACTTAAACCGACTCCGATTTCTAAACCCGCCATTTGCCAAATACAGAAACCCTCGAACTGACCACCTCAATCGCCCGTCAGCCTCATTAATCCACCCCCCCAAAATCTAGGTATCTACGGTCGAAAAGCGCAACGCAACTGTTACTCTTCGATTGCGAACCGCAAACCATTTACGTTCCACTACATCTCGAGTTGGATGATGGCGACTGAGCCAACCCTCAATAAGCCGGATGCATCTCTAACTGAACCCACCCTCGTAAGTAATATACCTTCGTGTCGCCCCCCCTCTCCCGTACCATTCATGCCTTTTTATCCTCTCTCTCCTCCCCTTCCTACTACCCTCTCCTCCATTTCCTCCTAGTATCATATAATCATTCACCTGCGCCGTTGTCGCAAATCACCCACTCACGTGCATCCCATTACAGGCTCAACCAGCTGCTGCAAGCAACGACGCTCAGGATGCCAGCCATTCGAGTGCTACACTAAACGGTGTCTCCTCCGATGTCGAGAATAAGCAAATCGCAGAAATTGTCGACGAATTAGTGAACTCAGCTGAAGTTAGTGTGAGTGGTGGTTCGGATACGGAAACATCAAAGGCACGACTAGGTGACAAAAGCCATGCGCGTACATCTTCAACTCTTAAGAAGCCCCAGAGCTTCAAGTCGGTTTCTGTAAATCGCACTTTTCTGGCTTCTAAGACCACCGCGAATTCAACCTCCCGCCCCGATTCTACTGCCAACTCTGCTTCTTCTACGCCCCAGCCGACTCCTAATACTTCTGCTTCACGCCTGAAGCTTGTTGCGAAATCTGGCACCAACCTAGGCGGTTCTACCAAGACTCTTAGTAGTAACGGTAAACCTGCAGCCGCTCCTGATCCGAATACTGTCTGGAACCGAAATAGACGTAAGTCATGGGAAGATATTTTGGCTCGGTGGTTTTTATCTCTTCCTGCTAACTTTCATAGCGGCTGCTCAACCCGAGCAGAAGAAACTGTCTGATGAGGAGCTTATGCATAAATACGGTATCCATATGGCGGGTCGTTTAGGACCGGAGGATACCAAGGGTCAGTCAAACTGGGCGGATATCGATGACGACGAAGAATGGGCACCCGAAACTATTACCTGGACCGACGGCACCAAGATTACATTACCACCGGCCGATGAAATCGCACCGAGCCCTAATACCGCCCATGCCACGCTGAGCAAAGAGTCAGCTCCCGCACCGCCGAAGTCAAAATCACCCGCACCGGTTTCTAGCGCAACGGGGTCTCCTTCAGTTAAGCCCGGTGTTATAGCCTCAGGCAAGAGCCTTGTGCTGAAAGGCGCCCCCGAAAAGCCTACTCTCGTTGCAAAGCCTCCTGCGCCACCAACACCTGCTAAATCTCCATGGGCACGTCTACCACCCATAGAAAAAGTACCTCCTGGTCAACCAGACAATCTCGCATCAGCTTCGCGCCCTCCAGCGCGGGATACAGCCGCTAAAAATACCACTCCCCCGCCGACCAAGGAGATCGCAGCGGATGATTTCAGTCGATCTGGTTTCCGAGAAGGTCATGCAGGCAATCATAGCCAACTGTTCAATTCACACTCTGGTCGATACGAGCCGGTGACTGATCGTAGAGGATCTAGAAATGATATTCATGGGCGTCAGCCCGCAGTCCTCCAGCGACCTCAACATCACGAGCAGCAAGGCCCTGCGGAACCCTCAGCCGCTTTTCAAACGAGCAGAACTAGTGGCCACGAAGGCCCGTTTGGTCGCCGCCGCGGCTCTTCCAACGTCAGTGGTACTAGTGGTATAATGGCTCATAGGCTTGGAAAGCCGTACGATATTCCACCACCCCCCGAGGTGCTTCAATCTAGAGCTGGCTCTGTTGTTGGGGCAGAGAGTCCTATTTCCACAACCTTTTCTCCGGTTAATAGCCAGATCACACCACGGCTTCAACCTAGCCATCCTTATCAGCCTCGTCCTTCTCCCGGCCAAACCTATGCTACGCCTCAATATAACCCACCTAATGCAGATGCCCCGCCCAATGAGGATGAGTTCGCAATTCAAAGAAGAGTAATGCGTGAGCGCCGTGAGCAAGCCATTAAGCGCAGAGTTGAACAGGAAGCTCGCGAAGAAGAGGCCCGTAAGGCCAGAATTGCCGAAAAGCTCAAGGCCATGGGACCTGCGCCTGAGCGCAAGAGTGCTAAAAAGGAAGGGAATAACGAATCCTCTACACAACCTGCATACGCTGGACGGACAAATCTTTCCTCTACCTCAGAGAAGCCTGGAGCACCTCCCGAAGCTACAGCTAATTCTTCTATCCCCGAAACTAAGGCTAATCTCAATTCTGATCATCACGTTAATGGTGATATCAAGGAACCGGCAGCTCAAGTTGGAAAGCCTTCAGATCCGACTTCTAATGCGCCCAAAGCCCAGTCGAAGTCAGTTTGGCCCGAAGCTTCACAACATCCGGAACGTTTTACCTCGTGGGTCGGTAGCTCTCAAAATACTTCTCGAAATGTCTGGGGTGCTCCTGGAAATGACCGCTCGCTTGGAAACGGCACTTTTAATCCTGATTTAGGAACTTTGCCCGACTCTCACGCGGCTCCGATCTCTGATCGCATTCATCGTCCTGGGCCTATCGGTCCTCCCCGCTCGAATTCCCAGCAACTTGCACGTCCTGAGGCAATGTCTAATAACCGAATGGCCCCTATCGGTCCACCTCGAGGCCGACCCTCCAATGTTCATGAACAGGAGCTCTCTAACTCGTGGAAATCCTTCGCCGACAATGTTCAAGAAGATGATCGCAGGCGTGCGGTAGAGATGCAAGATTTCATAAATAACCACGAAAAGAACCCAAGTATTCCGATCAAGGACACCTGGCGTCCCCGAGGCAATATGCAAGAGAAACGAGGACCAGCCGGCCCGTTTTCCAACCATAATGAATCTCAGTCTAGTGGTACGTTCAACAATTCGAGATACGTCGGAAGGGATGAGCGACATCGACCAGAGTTTTCTGCGGAAGATATGGCCAAACGCAAAGGTCTTATGCCTTCAGATTTCGCTGCTCGAGATGCGGCTAGAGAAGCCGCTTCGCAAGAAGTAAACGGCATTCATTCCGATTTTGGTCGACGGGCCTCTGTCGGCCACACTGGACGGAATGTGCCGGGATCGCAGACCCAGCACAGAAGTAGTTCCAGATTCTTCCCCGCCGCGCGCGACGTGCCTATGCAAGACATCAGCCTTCAGGAAGAAGCACGCACTAAGTCCCCAACTCCGCCTCCCCCGACCGCTGATGGACATCCGGTATTCGACGGTGACGTCACTCGTCCTCACGTGGCTCTACCACCAGCTCGTCCGATAGTGAAGCTACCACCTCCAACCAGCTCTGCGTCGGCCAGTCCTCTTGTCCCAGCTGCTAAACCTGCGCCGATCTCATTCGCCGCCGCCGCCGCTGCACCTGCACGGGGCAATACGCAAGCAGCAGTTCCCCGTCCCTCTAGCAGAGGTAAGGGATACGCGGGAATCCCTCAAAAACCGCACGAGATAGCATCTCAAGAGAACTGGCAGGACAAAATTAACAATCTAATGGGAAAGAAGCCGGTCCATCAAGCGAAGTCCATGGCTGTAGATTCTTCTAGCAGAATTGCGTTGGAACATACCCATTCATACGACCCTGCAACTGTTGCGTTACCTGGTCTCTCGCACTCTGTCAGCTCTGCAGCTTCCGAGGACAGCGACTACACTAGCAAGGAAATGGCAGAAGAGTGCTTTGGTGAGCAGGAGATGGGTTCGCTGCCCGCTGTCCGACTCCCTAGCGAGGCGCCAGATGCTCTATGGCAAGCAGTTGAACCAAATTTCGATCCTGCACCGGCCAAATTGCGCGTTGATCCAACGGCCTCTGAATCTTTGAGATTTCTACCCGAAGTTTCAAACGGCAAGAGCGTAATTAGAATTTCTGCTCCGTTTATGCCAGAAGCAAAGACCGTTCTAGTGCCTTTTGCTAACAATAGGTCCACCAGTAACCCACGCCGGTCTGGACCTCGAGGAACGCCTCGGCGCCTATCAGGCCGCGGTGGACAACGCGGAGGAAGGGAACACCCCGACCACGTCGGGGACCACGCGTCATCACATTCGCCTGGCCGTCCACCGACCAGAAGCGGGCGTGGGAGCTATAGACCCCGAACCGAGAATTGGAGCAGACATACTCCGACCACCCCGGCAGCCTAGTCGTAAATATCTCTCAACGACTCAAATGATCGAATAAGTACATCATGTCCCGTTTTACAGCTGCCTTCCTTAGATTTGATCAGATTCCATCCACCAGCAGCACACACCCAATATGTCTCTTCGTATATTTGATTGCAACGCAGTGTTGCAAGTTTCATCTATTTGTTGCTGTCCCACGGATAATCAACCTATTCTGGACAGCAGTGTGTACAACTAAACTTTTCGGCGCATCTCTTCTGCTGCGCACATCTCATATGACGGAAATGCTAGTGACCCTTTCTCATTGTGATGCCGCGACTCTGGGTTCCGAATATTCTTATGAATGAAGTGACAATGAACTGGACCACTCGAAATCCCAGTCTTCATCGTCAGGCCTTTGTTTCAGCCCTGTTGTCGTTATTCCGAACTACATTCAGCAACGTGGCCTATGGAATTTGGTGTACGGGTCCGAGTCTCGATGGAATCATGGCTTTACATGTGACACCGAATATGCCGGGGTGTGGATCCTTGGTGCGTTGCCGGAACGAACGGGAAGGGTTTGGAAAGTCTCCCAACTACGGACGACTAGATATAGAAGAAGGCCTCTATATTACAGACTACAAACTACGATAACCAATCTGGAAACAACGAATGAAGTGCACACAGCATGCCCGATACGCGTGGATCGTGTACTGCCTTCTCTTTCATGCTAGTGCGAGTGAGATTTTCACGGCGGTGTAAATAGGAACGAATGAGAAGTAGTTTTGTCTGTCGGCGCAGCTAGCCGCACAGCAAAATCTCTCCTCCTTCTCAGTAACACAGAATATGGAAAGAATGACGATGATGTCCCTGCATCACCGCTCGTTGCTATGCTAGCACCTTGACAGCTATAAGTCCTTCTGATCGGAAAAAACTCACTAATAGAGAAAAACTTTTTCTCATACGCATGTCTCTGACACTTGAGGTTCTGATAGTCTGTGAAACTCGATAGGATGTGACATGAGGGGCGTGAATTAGTAACGGTGATAGTGATTATGATGAAGGTGTGTATGTGTGTGTATGGTCGTCTAACTTTAGTAACTGTGCAAACTGCGTTGAGACAAACTCTACCCTTGACTTTCTCTCCTGATTGTAAAGGAGTATTTAATTCTTGAACTGACAGGTAGTAAGTCGAGTAGAATAGCATAATTGTCAGCATGAACTTATGAATCGCGAGGGCCATCGCCACCTCGGTAGCCGTTCGGCGGCCTCATGTTGAACAACCAACTAACCTCGCATCCAAGCAAAGGACTAACTTATAGCACCTTAAACATTTTTTCCTTAATAATACACCCAATAAAACCGCTTGAAATGTTACGTATAGCTAACTTTCCAAACCCGGTTGAGTTGGGTTAATATAATATCCCGAACAGGTTCGGGCATATGACAAACTTCATTTCATGTCAAGTATTCTATCTCGTACCATTTTCAGATAATGTATTTATTTCACTTGAAACTACCTAGCCTAATTCCACGCAAGAGATGAAGCCCCGTATGGTAAGTATAGGTACCTTAGGTAGGGTAGGTAGTTTAAGAAGCCGAAGCCACAAAAGAAGCTCCCAGACATCGGATTCATTCGTCGAGCTGACCTAGGCAACTCATCTCTATTTTCCTTTTTATCCCCTTAACACCGAAAGAAAATATCGCCCATTTACTTTAGTAAAGAAACTGAGAAACCGACTATTGGTGATCCTCGACTGTAAGCTCATCAAAGTCCTCCAGCAGCTCGTTCATATCGACGTGCGGGGCATCATCCTCCCCGCCATCCTCATCCGCCGTCGTAGCCACGCTCATCTCGTCGGCGGCCTTCTTCTTAGGCGGCTGCTTGTACAGCTGGACGCCCTGTCTGAACTCTTCATCCTCTTCGATATCCCGCAGGAACTGCTCGAACTCGCGGTCCTGGCGCTCTTGGTCCGCCTTGCGGGGTAGCAGCTCGCCCTCGTCCTTCGCCATGCGGCGCACCTTCCACACGCGCTTGCGGTTGCGTCGCCGGTTCGGGTAGTGCTTCTTCACCACGACGACGTCGGGGATGCGCGACGCGTACACGTGCGACTCCTCGAGCGCTTCGAGCTGCGGGCTGTTGAAGTTGGTTCCCGTCAACATGTATCCGAGTACAGAGTCTCCCGCATGCAGCAGCCCGCCAAGGTGCGTGCGTGCGAAGTAGGTCTTGTCGTTGACACCAAGGTCCGATGCGCGCGCCAGCTGCGTCTCGGCTAGAATCCATTTCCCGCGTGTCGGTCCAATGGGCTCGCAGTCCATGACGATGAACTCGACGAGATCCTGGGCATCGGCTAGCGCGGGGAAGGGCGTCCGCCAGTATACGGGCGAACTAATGTCTGCGGTTTGGAGGGTGTTGGGATCAAGCACGTTGATGGAGGTGCCGACCCGGTAGCATATGGCCAGCGGGGAGATGTTGCCGATCTGCTTGGCGAGGGGAATAGGTAAGGCGACAAGGTCGTCTTTGCAGATAGGTATTAATTCGACGGAGAAGGTGAATTTGTATGATTTCTTAGAAGTGTGAACATCTTGGGAGATGAGTTCCTGGGATTTCTTGACCCGCACGGGCACGACGGAATTTAAGAAGTCGACGAACTTTTCCGCCTGGTTCCTCGCGGAGAAAAAGAAATCGATACCGTCTTTAGCTTCCTTGATGTTGATAGTTTCGCGATGTGCGCCGTGCTTTAGAATAAGTTGCTCGAGGTAGAGGAATGTTCGCTTGTGAAGCACTTTCTGACGAACTTGTACGCTTGCTCTCCATACGTTTGCCGTATACGACTTGGCGCACTCTGGGCACTGCTGATATGCGACGACGTACACCACCTCCAAGGCCTGCTGCATAACCCGATCATCCGCCACGGCAGCCTGGACCACAAGCTTCACCCTTACTCGTCTCGAGTGCGGTTCGGTCCATATGAAACTGGCGTCGATTATCCTCGTTCGGTTAAGACTTAATTTCTTTAAACAGAGGGCTAGGAGTTCGCGAGATTCGGGTTGGGCTGTTACCCAACTGGAAGGTGGTTGAAGCCATCGATCGCAGTCTCGGCAGAAATGTAAGGTGGCTTCGCGCTGGATGCCTTGTGAGATATCTTTTGTGAGTTTGAAGCAGTCGTAGCACTTGGCGTCGATAGCGGTTGTGCCGTCTATGGGAGCGCCGCAGTCGCAACAGAATATGGTAGCAGTAACGGGTGCATTGTTGAACCCTTGCTGCGGCGCTATGGAGATGGGAGCATCTATATCTATATCCATCGACATATTGGCGGTTTATCTCGTTGTATGCTTCCGTCGTATGCCTCCGTCGTATGCCTCCGTCGTATGCCTCCGTCGTATGCCTCCGTTGTATTGCCTTATGGTGATGGCGGTTGTAGACGGAGGTGATGGTAGATGATAGATGATAGATGGTAGATGATAAAGGTCAACTTTTGAAGCAATGGTGGGGTTTTTTTTGGATAAGGAAAAATGTGGTTAAGAATGTATTGCCCCTCGATTGATAAGCAGGGACTTTGCCACTAGCAAGTGGACTGTACTTACCCAAACTGTCTGATAGGGTTACCTAGCATGTACTGGTACTTTTAGTGGATGCTGACTGCTCGGCTGCTGGTGATATGCATCAAATAAATATATCGCAATAAAGGCTAAGATGCTTTTATAATAGGTAGTGCTTATCAGAGGTATAACTGGAGTTGTCTAGCCACGAAGACATTACTGATTTATTACCTGCAATGTTAACGATGGATTTGTACTATACTTAACCATTCCGATATGTTCGGTTCTAAAAAAAAATGAAACCTAGCCGTAATTTTAGCCGTACAGAGCTCTGTAAACATCCTCTTTCCCGTATATAAGTGCCACTAGATATAGGAAGGCTGAGATTTAAACACTACGATGGAAGAAAAGTTTGAATATATAATATCGTATTGATGACTTCTCATATTGGAGTAGGTATACTGTCTATAGATTATAAATCTCCGGACTTTCCAACTGCCATCACCTCCACACGCGATACATTCCGATTCCGCTAGCCCCGGTGAAACCCCCGACTGTTTCCGACGGGCTTCGGACCTCGTACCGAAGAGGCGGGGACACATCTGGATCCGATGTCCAAGTTCGCCGAGAAGCAAATGGTTCGATGATTACAATTACAGTACAACATTAGTTGATGCTAATGGCTAGGTACCTAAA
This sequence comes from Daldinia bambusicola, assembly GCA_022478815.1. Lineage (NCBI taxonomy): Eukaryota > Fungi > Ascomycota > Sordariomycetes > Xylariales > Hypoxylaceae > Daldinia > Daldinia bambusicola. Next base: position 63,358 of record MU284155.1, read on the forward strand.
GAAACAAAAGGCCCTGGCACAATACCCCTTAAAATGGTGTCTTTCTTTCCTTCTACCCAGTTGCATACAGATGTTATTCTCGAGATACGACATGAGAACGGGGATGAAAATAGGAATGGGGATGGAGGATAAGAAAGGGTAAAAATGCCGGTCCAACTGAATACGGTTCTGCTAAGCGAGACGAAATTTCGTTACACATCATTTTTTCCAATGGCAGTTCCAACTTCGCCAGTACCTAATCTCTACGCCGATGAGCGCAGTACGGGGAAGAACTGAAGTCTCGCGTATCGCTCACGTCAACGTACGTGGGGATCGACTTCGTAAGGGGACGAAGTTGGATTGGGTTGGCAAGCCAAGGCAAGGGTGGATTACGAAGAAGCCGCCGGACTGGAATGACGTGATCGAACTCGTCGATAGCAACATCGATGCGCGAAAGCTACCAGCCAGCGCGGGGTCGAAGTCTCAGCCAACAAAACCGCCCAATGCTCCGATCGGATCTAATAAGTGCGAGACGAGGGAGGGTGTGAGCAACCATGGAAAATGGGGACGCTATGGGATAGATGAAGATATGGGGTCTCCTATTGGAACGGTAGATGAGTTGCGTGATAGTGTCCTTGCGAGCACATCAGCTCTGGTTTTATGTATACGAGCGTGGTAATGGTGGGAAGCGTATATATATAATCTCAGTAAAGGCAACTGTGGGTAGGAATTGATCTCCTTTGGTTTCTAGTAGTGATAGATAGGGTACCTAGGTAGATAACTCCAAAGCTAGGTTAAGCACATATCCAACTTCCAATCATGGCTCCCTCTGCTACTACCACCGTCACCGAGACTCAGTCTCTACCGCAGCAGCTGAAAACGACCCGATTCTTCGGCGCGTACAAGGAGATTGCTCCCTTCAAGTACGACAAGGAGGCCGAGGAGGGTAAGACTGGACTAAGGCCCGCAAAGGTGAGACGATGCTGTTGATTGATTTCCTGGATCAATACTGATCTTCCTGTAGTACCCCAACTATCTGCCAACATGGAACCCCGAGCAGAAGTATCCTCCCCTAGTGCCCTTTGAGCACTATGAGCACGGCAAGGACGCCGACACGACGTATCCCGACCTTCTTCCTGAAGGCACCAAAATCGTCGACCTCACACCCACCATCGGATCTGAGATCCGCGGTATCCAGCTAAGCTCTCTAAGTGATGCCGGGAAGGACCAGCTCGCCCGCTACGTAGCGGAGAGGAAGGTAGTCGCATTCCGCGGCCAGGACTTCGCCGACCTGCCCATCGAGAAGGCTTTGGAATTCGGCGGTTACTTCGGCCGCCACCACATCCACCCGACCTCGGGCTCTCCCGAAGGCCACCCGGAAATCCACCTCGTCCACCGCGGTGAGGGGGACAAGGGCTATGACCAATTCTTCGAGAACACGGTCAGCTCGGTGGCCTGGCACTCGGACGTGTCGTACGAGCAGCAGCCTCCTGGAACGACATTCCTATACATCCTCGACAAGCCGGAGACTGGCGGCGACACTATATTTGTTAATGCGGCCGAAGCGTATAACCGCCTGAGTCCGCTATTCCAAGAGCGTCTGCACGGCTTGAAGGCCAACCACTCCGGAATCGAGCAAGCCAACGCGTCGAACGCAAGAGGGGGCATCAGAAGGCGAGAGCCCGTCGTGAATGCCCACCCCATCGTCCGGACACACCCCGCGACCGGCGAAAAGGCGCTCTACGTGAACCCTCAGTGTAAGTACCCTTTCCCTCCTCCTCCTCCTCCTCCTCTTCCGCGCATTTCTCCCGCGCATTTTCTCAAGAGTGCCGTCTGCTAAACAAAATCGGCAACTACCTTAGTCACCCGCAACATCGTCGGTCTCAAAAAGGAAGAGTCCGACGCGATCCTCAAGTTCCTGTACGACCACCTCGCGTACGGCGCCGACTTCCAGGCGCGCGTCAAGTGGGAGGAGGGCACGGTCGTCGTCTGGGACAACCGCGTGACGCAGCACTCGGCGCTGCACGACTGGAAGACCGGCCAGCGGAGGCATCTGGCGCGCATCACGCCGCAGGCCGAGAGGCCGTACGAGACGCCCTTCCAGCCGTCGTCGTGATTGGCTTCTCTCCCCTGTTTTCCTTGTGTGTGTGTATATATATAATATAATATAAGCCTGCTTGCCTGTCTGCCTACACACCTGTTATAGAAACCCGGGAATGATATCGTCTGCTGTTGACTGCGCTTTGCTCGATGCTGCTGCCGCCGCCGCCGCTAGTTTGCTGCGTTGCTCGCGGCTGCGCTTGCGATCTTCCTGCCGCCGCTTGAGACGACTTAGGAAGTCTCCACTATCGGCATCATCATCTGATGGTGCAGAAGGTCCGGTAGTGGTCCGAGTTCCTGGTTTTCGGATGATGGGATGAACTTTCTCCGCGCGGCATAGAGGGCCGTTATCCCTTGCCATACCTGAGAGTTGCCTTGGTTTCGGGGGTTGAAGCGTAGTCGTAGTCTTAGACGTAGACGCAGACACAGATGATATAAAGTTCCCTTTCGTATTCGTAGCCATCCTGGAAGAAGGAGCATCTAAATCCTCGTCATCACTTTCCGTTTCACTGTTGTGATTAAGCATCGATTTAGGTAGAGACCTAGTACTGGTGAAATCTTTACGGATCGGATGAGAGGTGGTAAATAGCTGTCCGGGTTTAGCTGTGCTAAACCCAGCGGCCGCACGGGTTGTAGTCGCTACCTTGGCGAGGTTGTCTAAGCGCGTCACCTTCTTTCTTGGGCTCTCCATAAGTCCGTGTAGAGATGCGGATTGCCACAGGTCGCTCTCACTCGCAGTAGAGTCGTCATCCCGGCCTTTGCCAGCTCTTGCCTTTCTCATTGCCGCTCTCTGCTTCTCAAGGCGAGCCTTGCGTTCCTGCTTCTGCTTGACTGGGTCGGTCATCCGTCCGACAACTGGCCTCGAGATGTCCCTGATTGTATCGGCATTTTGCGACTTAGACGCAGCCTTGAGACGATGATACTCAGCAGCATGGAGGTGAGCGGTGAATTGTTGAGCAGTTGATAAGAATTCATCCTCCACCATCCGATACATGTCATCATGTTCAAGGCCCTCTATCATGTAGCTAAATATGAAGTTAGACGGGTTTACAATTGTTAACAGATGAGCAGGCGCGCATACGCACCTTTCAGGAAGTGGTTCAGGAGCAGGCGGTGATGATCCACGTGGAGGCGTCTGTTTGGGTGCTGGAGATCCAGATATAGAATCGGATATCTTTACCCGTTTACTAGGACCAGGCGAAGCCACCACCTGCTTATCATCATCGTCGCTGTCCTCGCGTTTTGCTCTCTGTTGCCTAATAGGCGTCGACTTAGGCGATCTTGGAGTAATTGTTGAGTCTGTCTCGACTCTTTTCCACGGTAGCTTACGCGTCATATCCAATGCTGCGAAGTTTCAATTGCATCTTGCAGAATTATGAAGGAAACATGAAAGTGTGCTGCTGTTTAAAGTTGTTTGAGGGAACAAGGGTCAAGAATTCGTAAAGAGATCTATGTAAGTGAGTATCTTAGTAGCGGGGCAAAGAATATCATTTATTAATCTATCCGAGACAATGTATATACGCCATCTATAAAATTTGTGCAACCCCAACTCCCCCTATTTAGGTACCTAAGGTACGCATCTGACTTCATCACTCGTTAACACGAATTCCGACGTCGCGAAGAATTATCTAAATCATTATCCACTGAAGAATAAAATATGAAATAAACCTTGGTCTAGATGCATTTCTAATCTAAGCCTTTACCAAAAAGTTTCTCTTCATAAGTGAGTTACACCACAAACCAGGTCATTCGACTCTATACTTATCCCCCTTATACAATCTATGGCTATACACCTTGTGTAAGGTATGTCTAGAAGCCTGTTTCCGTGAGCACAAGCCTCTTATAGCATATTTTTATGGCTTAAATCAAATACCAAGGATGAGGTTTAACTAGATGAGGCTCGAGGCTCGGCAAGGATACCATCATTGCTCTGCTCGACTGCAGCACTTCCTTTCTCTTTGGCTGCGGCTTTGGCTTTGGCTTCCGCCTCCTTTTTCTCGGCTGCTTGCTTCATCCTTTCTATACGTTCTTCTCTCCACTTAGGTCCGTATTTCTGAATAACCCAAAGGGTCGGGGAAAAGAACGTAAAGATAAGCGCAATAAAAGTGTAGGCCCACCCTCTTCCCCAGGCATCTATTATGTATTGTATAACTGCCGTGGCTACGGCACCAGATAAACATCGACATAAGTTGTTTGCAGCGGTCGCCGTTGAAGGAGCTGAGGGGTATAAATCGACAATTAAAACATTGATGATTTGGAAAGGCCCGGTGACACACGTCCCGATAAAGAAGGATAGCACTAAAGGAACGGCCACGTGAACTTCATAATGCAATGCCCAGCCGAAGCCGATGTACACTATGGCTCCGACACAAACGAGCGGATAAACCAGTTGAAGACGGGCTTTTTCGATGGGAAATCCCTTAAGGTCGTTTCCGCGTTTCCGGTCAATGCTGACACCTAGCTTCTTAGCTATACGACGGTAATTCCAGTCTATCATATATCCATTACAGATTGACGCAACTGTCGTCGCTCCACCAATTGGTAAATAACATAATCCAAGCTGGATATCGTTATAATGATAAATCTCGGCAAACTGGGAGGCGAGAGTGGACGTAACAATCATGAAGCCTATATAGAGGGTAGCATTGTAGAATAAGACCATCGCCATATCCTTATTACCTATAACAGCAAGTGTGTTGAATGGGTTTGGAAATCGGAGCTTCTGCTTTGCCTGGCCCGTTGGCAGGTTCCGGGGGTGGCGCCTGGACCGGATATAGTCAAGAAGTGTCATATTCCAGCCCTGTGGCGGAATGGATCCATTTCCTACGACTTTCCGTCCCGTCTCCGGCACTGCCAAGACGTAGGGGACCATCCACACAACGGCAAGAATGCATAAGAACCAAAATATAGCTGCCCATCCTAAATATTGAGCTAGCAGCCCGCCTATAATCGGACCCAGGGACGGACCTATCGTTAGACCCGCGCCGACGACGCCCATATATTTCCCTCGAATGGAGGTCGGGGCAATATCCGCAACCACCCCGTAAACAAGGGCAAGAGTGCCACTGCTTCCGCCACTCTGTAACATACGGAGAACGAGCAGTGCTGCATAATTGCGTTGCAGAGCTAATCCGATGTTGGCGCCAAGATAGATGGTAAAAGCAACAATGAACGCCGGTCGTCTTCCGGCGACGTCGGCGAAATCACCGTAAAACGTCGGGGCCAAACCCTGGAAGATCATGTAGGTCGTCAGCGTCAAATTGAGCTGCGCAACAGTGACACCGAGGTCTTGGGACAAAGCTGGAATAGCCGGAAAGTATATGTTGGCCGTAATGGGAGATAAGAAAGCTGAGACACAATTCATCAAGATTATCCATCGTATCATGGAGGGCGAGAAAACGGTATAAGGTGGACCACTAGATACCCGGGAGAGCGTCTCGAGGTCTCGAGGCCTATCATCATCTTCAACGCCATCTTCAGAACCGGGCGTGTCTTCTTCGTCGTCCGAGTCTCTCGATTGAGTATGAGTATGTGTATGTGTGTGATCACTACTTTGGCGTAGAGATTGGGATGCTAGTTCCTCTTCTTTAGAGGGGCGGTCTTCTTGTGTCTCATCGTGGTGATCCTTTGGTATTGTTGGCGGTTTCTCATTATCATTCATTGCCACGATATTACAATTACATCAACCCAAGACAAAACATGACATTGTTTGTAGATAAAAATGGGATAGGAGAACTTTAACCAAGCCGAATCCGTACCGATCCTCATACTTATTCTTCCCCGTTCGGCCATTGCTAACAAGGTTCAGTATGGGAAAGTGGATATTATTGCATATAAGTGGCTATCTCTAAGGTTTCCATTGGCATTTTTGCGGTTATTCCCGCGGATATCTACGGCGAATGCTTCCCTTATCAGTGCTATTCCCGCAAAAAAGTAAGGCAGGTGGTTGCTGTACAATAAGCTGTGGCTAACATTACTGGATCTTGGTCAACTTTAGCGATTTATAAAGCGGTATGACTTGACCGATATACGGACTCGAGGGAAAAAAAAAGCTTGAAGTAACAATTTTAAGCGCAATGCGAAGTCGGGATGTTTGGATGATTGCGTCAAATACATAATATATTAGGGGAAGACATTGAAGTCACGTAACATCTGTGAGACCGTACCTAAAGCCTAATTTATCCATTGTAAAAAAAAAAAAAAAAAATCTAATCGTGATAAACTAAACACTCTCTAGGGACGACTGGGCGTTTGTGGAACCAGAACGCATAATATCGATAGGAAATTAGGCCATCAACCGGATACCTAGGTACAATACAATACAATACAGTACCTTAGGTACCTAAGGTAGGTACAATACAATTACATGTCAAGCTTGATTCCAGCGCGTTGGGTCAAACAAAGCTGTACTGTACAGCACTGTAAAAGCCACGTATTGTATTGTACAACACAAGCCACATCGGCATCAGCTTCTGCCTTTTACCGACGAACGGATAGCTAGCATCATTATTTGAATTACGGGGCATCGCGCATTGAATTGAACAAGTTGCTGGCTTCGCAATATCTTGAAAGAGCTTCGAACTGCTCAATGCTAAAATAATAAAATAATAATCATTATGCTTTATTACTGAAACTCAACCTCCCTAAACCTTCTCACTATGACCGATCTCACTCCTATTTTCAATGGCTTCCTTAAGCAACACGAAGCTTCAACTACAAACCGAAGCTTCAGCTTGGATAGTCTGGATGATTTTTTAAAGGAAGCTTACAGAATAGCAAGTACTCGCGATTGAACTCATACACATTCTATAAACTAGTAACTAACCAGTCACCCTAGAATTCCCATATAGCCTCGCTCCATGCCGACCTTAGAAACATACGACAGTCGTATCTTTCGACTGCCCAGCCGCGAAAGACGCTAATTCGGTCAGCGCATTCAGACAAACAACCGCGACCGCTTTCGGACCGAGAGCGCGAGGAGATAGATGCAAATGCGAAGAAGATGCTGCGGGAGCTCAATGCGAGCATACGCCGTCTCGCGGACGTCGAGCAAGCGCGGTCGGAAATCGAGTCTAGGGTAATACAGAAGAAGTTCGCCCGCGGCTTAGGTGCGCTAGGAGCGTGGGCGGCAGGCGGCGGATCAATTAGCAAGTCGCCCGAACACGTCGAAGCCGAAGAGCGCGTTAAGACCCTTAGCAAGCACCGGGATAGCGTGCTGTGGCTTTTACGGCACCGACTTCAAGAATGCGTCAAGACACAACAGGATATGATGGAGATCCGGCTGATGAGGGAAATGGAGAAGAGTAGAAGCGTGTTAGCCAAGTCACGAAAGCAAGAAATTTCTCTAGGCGCGTTAGCGAGCGCGCAAGAGGCGGGAAGTTCTGAGGAATCAAAAAGGAGACCAAGTCAAGCATTGCCACCTGAAGAGACGCCGGCCTATATCCCAACAGGAAATTTAACTGCGGAGCAAATACAGATGTTTGAAAAGGATAACCAAGATATGCTCAAACATTACGAAAGCACGTTAGATCAAGTTAGGTGAGTTGGTTACGGGATAGATATGGTGATGACAGGATAGAGCTGGGCTAACATGGACTTCCAGAACTGCGGAAAAGTCACTGCTTGAGATATCAGAGCTCCAAACACAACTAATCGACACGCTAACAACGCAGTCAGCGGGTATCGAACAATTAGTAGCCGACTCGGAAAAGACAACCGAGAATATAGGAGGAGCGAACAGACAATTAGGGCAAGCGACGAAGAAAGCCAGTCCAGCCAAGTACACATTTTTCGCAACATGCGGTTTATGCGCATTTCTGATCGTATGGGACTTGGTTATATGAAACAGGTACCAGCCTTATACGCGGGTATTTTGTGAGGTTAAAAAAAAAATAAAGAAAAAAAAAAAGCATGTGAAGAGGCTGAAGGTCACATCGGAAATCACATGCTGAATTGTACTTATAGTCAACAACACACCTTTCGGCAAGCTATTCATTGGGAATAACTTGGAGATTCTTGGCGAGATATAGACAATGTATAAACGATGTAATATAAGCTATCAAGCTAATAAAGCTCCTATAGGTGCGCAAGTAGAAAATAGCAAGGTCAATCAATAGTTTGGCAATAAGTCTCAGACGGGAAGCTGGAGGAGTTAAAGAGTAGACCCCATGCCGAACGTACATACAAAAGGATTCGGGCAACTTGAACCGACCCCGTATTAGCCGTGGGCGATGGGTCCGGTGACCTTTGGTCCTTAACCGATGACGACAATACTGATAAGTTTACCGTGTAAGTTGCATAGTTGCGGGTACGGGACCTCGGTCGAAGAGAAGCGAAGTGATTTTTTTTCTTCTTTTCTTTTTAGTGACCGGCTCTATGATTCTATTTAAATAGAAATTGTGTAATAGACAGTAAACAGCTATATTTAACGCATACGCACACTAGCAGGTAGATCCGTTGTTTGTAGTCTTCTGTTGTTTCATTTAAGACTAGACGACCTCGCCCCAAGCGCTCCAAGCTCTCCAAGCTCCAGCTCCAACTTACCTTTTCCATAGAACCCTTTCTACATCAGTACCTGCAACCCCTGATCTACGCTATTACTACCTAATGCCTAGGTAAGCTCAAAGAATTTCTTAAAGCATCGTGACTTACAATCCTTCCTCTGTTCCTTTTATCCGACTTACATGTACTCAACCAAATTGGGTACTCGAGGCAGGTACTTATATCCAATAATATAGCACCTGATATACCTAAAGTCCGATACAATAACATACTAACTTACATATATTCAAGGGTGTTTTAGTGCTTTCCCCGTTCTCCCCGCCGCTAAACCTGTGACGTACGTCCCCCCTACATGTAAGCCTGGCCCTTTTTTCGACCCCGCCATATCTGCTGTTTCCCCTCCGACTGGACCGCCTAAGGGACCACCCAAGGACCACCTAAAGGGACCGCCTAAAGGGACCGCCTTAGGTAGATTCTCGCCCATCGTTCTATTATTATTCATACCAAGGTACCGCCCTACGTAAGAGTGGTACCAAATTGAACGATCTGACAATATTTGGGCCCATTCTTCATGCAGAAAGGGCTAACGGACCTATAACATTCACCAGGTTTCATATCCCATCAGCCCACTGTGACAAAGGTGCCCCAAAAGCAACTCCAGCCCACTGCCCCTCCCCCGGTGTCCTGCGCTTCGGACAGCTGCTTGCGACCCTACGACCCTGCGACCCTGCGACCCTGCAAGCTTGCATAACACCTTTTTTTTTTCTCCCTTTTCTTTTCCTCCGCATATATATATTTAATTTACCTATATATTTCTTTTCTCTCTCGGGATCATGCCTTTTGATCCATCATATCACGGTCAATCAGTATCCAGAGTCAAAAGTTTAGCCAAACAAATGTCGCCGCCATCAGCATCCAACTTCACGGCCGAGGTCGTTCCTCAAGCTCCTGAGGATCCTCTGTTCGGTCTCGTCAGAGCTTTCCGAGCTGACGAAGATCCCAACAAAGTAGATTTAGTATGTCTCACCGCATCAGCCCTTTTTATTACTTACTACCTAATATCGAGAGATGTCACCAATTGCTAACTAGAATTCAGAGTATCGGCGTTTATCGCGACGATAATGCTAAGCCTTGGATCTTATCAGTAGTGAAGAAGGTATCGTATCATCTTCCCTTTTTAAAAGCAAACTTCGTCCCATATCTTTCCAAAGCTCCTATATCGGCCCAAACACACGTCAGAGCACTTTCTTTGAACTTTCAACTTACTTAACTTACTCACCTTTCCGAAATCATATTAGGCCGACGATATCCTCCACAACGATCCCGAGCTAAACCACGAATATGCCCCCATCTCTGGTATCGCCTCGTTCACCAGCAAATCCGCCGAGTTGATCCTCGGTGGTGCCGACTCCCCTGCGGTTAAAGAGAAGCGCGTCGCTTCCTTCCAGACCATCTCGGGCACCGGCGCCGTGCATCTGGGAGCTCTGTTCCTCGCCAAGTTTTACAAGGGAACCAGAAAAGTCTACCTCTCGGATCCGACGTGGGCGAACCACCACCAGATCTTCACCAATGTCGGCCTCCCCATCGCCAGCTACCCTTACTTCTCCAAGGAGACGCGAGGTCTGGACTTCGAGGGCATGAAGTCTGCCTTAATGGGTGCTCCCGAACGATCGGTTGTCCTGCTGCACGCCTGCGCGCACAACCCTACCGGCGTCGACCCTACGCTAGAGCAGTGGAAGGAGATCGCAGAGGTGATTCGTCTCAAGAACCACTTCCCCTTCTTCGACTCCGCATACCAGGGCTTCGCGTCGGGCGACCTGCTGCGCGACAACGCGGCCGTCCGATACTTCGTCGAGCAGGGATTCGAGTTCGTTGTGGCGCAGAGCTTCGCCAAGAACTTCGGGCTGTACGGCGAGCGGGCCGGGTGCTTCCACTTCGTCACGGCGCCGGCGCCGGACGCCGAGGCGACGGCGACCCGGGTGGCGTCGCAGCTGTCGATCCTGCAGCGGTCCGAGATCTCGAACCCGCCGCTGTACGGGGCGCGCATCGCCAGCATCGTGCTAAACGACAAGGCGCTGTTCGCCGAGTGGGAGGAGAACCTCAAGACCATGTCCGGCCGCATCATGTCCATGCGCAAGGCCCTGCGGTCCAAGATCGAGGCCCTGGGCACCCCGGGGACCTGGAACCACATCACGGACCAGATCGGCATGTTCAGCTTCACCGGCCTGTCCGAGACCCAGGTCCAGAAGATGCGCTCCGACTACCACATCTACATGACCAAGAACGGACGTATAAGTATGGCCGGCTTGAACACCCGGAACGTCGAGTATGTCGCTAAGGCGATTAATGCGGTTGTTCGGGAGGCGCAGTGAGGTATGGCATGATATGGCAAGGCAGGGCAAGGCAAGGATGGGATGGGATGGGATAGGATGGATGTTTAGGCATGTTCAGAGTGAGTAAGGGAGGAGAAGGGTAGGGATATGCGCGGATCTTACTTGATGATGACTTCTTCGGTGTTTCGGTCATGGGAAACAAAACAAAAGAAAAACGTAAATCGGATTAGAGTCATAGAACTCTTTCTCTCCTCGTTTTTTTTTTTTAGGTAATTTATTATTACTCGGTTCCGCCCTCCCCCCCTTTGGGGTTGACGACTGGATTCGGTATATGATTATGATCATGCGATATATTTATGGAACGTGTGATTTACTGGGTAGTAAGTACGAAGAGAGCTTGTTTTACGTCTGGAGACGTCACATTACTTCCCTTTTCCACAGCTACCTAAGTACCGACTAGTCGAGGAATTTACAGCATCACACCTATGCTATGTTCTAATCTTGGATTCTCGCAAATTCTAAATCGGTCATCAGGTTCTCGATTACCTTAGGGAATAGAGTTAGGCGTCGAGAGCAACTAGGATCCAAGGCCAACGAAGTCGCTTTACACGAAGTCCGCCGAATGACTCTGGCCGTGGCCGACGAGGGTTTTCCAGGCGTGGTATCAGATGCTCAGCTGCTTTGCGCAGCCGGTTCACAAACCCTTCGAGTCTTTCTGGCCACGTAGCTACCTGAGCTATCTAGCTACGGGAGCAGGGCTAGGCTAGACGAGCGAGTGTGGTTCCCCAGGCCAGGTAGAGGTAGGTGTATACTTTTTTTTCCCGAGATCTTCCCCGGCACGATGATACCGCGAAGGGAAATGGGAGACGGGAAACGGGGAGGCGGAATCTGACTCGCAAGCAGCCTTACGACGACAACGGCCATCGAGAAGGAGGGGACGGTTCCACCGGGTTGCGTTGTAGGAATGGAGCACGGGACGGCTCGGGGGGGTTTCAGTCCTCTCTAGCCTAGCTACTTACCTCAAGTACCTTAGGTTAGGTAGGTATAAATAAGATGAGGTGCGCAAGGTAAGGCGAAAATAGGGGGAAATAAGCGGGGGTACGGAGGTTGGGTTGATTGTTTGCCGTCGCTAGTGTTGTTCGACGATTGACAACTCCCCGTACGTGGTATGTGTATGTGTATGGGTACGGGTATGTGGATGTGAATACGGAGACGTAAGGCCGCGTAAGTAAGTCGGACTCGAGGACGTGCCACGACGTCGGAACCGTGGTGGTACGTTCGCGTGCGACGGGCCGGGGCCGTCATCAGCCTCGCCTAGGGAATGTGTTTGCTTGTTCTGTGTTAGTTATTGGTTCTGTTCTGTTTTGTTTTGTTCGCGTGGGGGATTGAGGGAACGTGGCCGGTGATACGTAGGCTACGTCGGCGTTGGTAGGCTTGTTGGTGCTTTACTTACCTTAGCTACCTAGGTACCTTTCGCTTTTGTTTTCTTCCTCTCCCCCACGAGACTCCCGAGCGCTTTGTCGCACGAATAGGTAATATCGACATACGCCTACGTATCTAGGGTCTAGGCGCCTAGGAGATACACGAGAACGTTGGCGTGGTACCGCGGAAGTGTAGGACGATTTCGTAATTTTGTTCGAGACAAAGGGGTGAGAATTGCGCTTGTTCGCGTGTGTGCTCGGGAAGAGAGAAAAGGGGCCAGCTGGCTGGTTGGTTGCCTGCTCAAGGGGGACACTTACTACGTTGTATCGTGTGGGGAGATTTACGAGCGTACGAAGAGGTAAGGTGAGATCGGGTAAGTAACATGGTGTTGAGAAGAATGGAAGAAGACTAGAAACGAAATAGTTTGCGAAAATGGTTACTTGGAGCGACAACGATGTAATGAAACCTAGGCTTTCCGACTTTAGATGGCGATATTGTACTCGGGTGACGACGTGTTCGTGATCAAGACTTCAGGAGTCAGGAGTATAGTATATAAACAGGCCAATCCGCCGGTGACTTGGGAATAGCTCCTTTTCGTTCAAGCAGAAGCCATTCCAAAGATAGCGGAATCAAATATTTACTTTATCACATTTCCTGCTCAAGAGTAACTTCACATCGAGGCATTCCGTCGCAAATCATGCCGGGCATCACAGTGATCATCCTAGGCCAGTTCTCGGAATCGAGCCACATATTCCGCGATGCTATTCTCCCTGACTTTGATGGTACGTCTATTTTATCTGTTCATTCGTTCCCCTATTTGCTCCTATCATCGACCTCGGTATCGAGATATCTTGCCTCCCCCCCTTCTCAACATATCCAAGCAAACCCTCTTATACACCCCAGTAACCAACCCTACTTAAACTAAACTAACCACCTCCCGCCCCCTTCCGCAGGAGTATACATCTTCCTCGACCCCACCGCAGCCCTCAACGACCTTCCCTTCGTAATCAAAGGGACCACCCCTCCACCCCCCAGCATCATCGACGAAAGCACCGCCGAGAGCGTCCACAAGTTCAGCCCCCCGAAAGCCATCATCTTCGCTTCTCCCCTATACGACGACGCCTTCCTCGAGTCCGCGCGCCAGATCCTCGCCGCCAACGACGCGCATGTCCCCTTCCTCAAGCCCGATTGGGATAACGCCGCTCCGGATGCGCACACTATTACTGCTACTGCTACTGCTACCTCTACCACCACTGCTGCTGTTGTCCCAGACCCCCAGGCCGTGAAGCAGGCCGCTGAGCGTGCGGCAAAGGTCCTGAAGAAGTTGGAGGAGGAGGGGAAGCTGGATGGAGGTGATGATGGCGTTTACGCTTACTAGGTAGGGTCAGGTACCTTAACCAAATCTATCTATCTATCTCGCTACTAGGTACTAGGTAGGAACGGGATGGGAAGTTTCCTTGGAGCGTCTGGTTCATGAGATGGTTTGGGTTAGCAGAAGGACAGACTACGTTAGGTAGCCAAGGGGTTCAAATCAGCCTGACTTGACACGCGGTTAGGATTGGGGGTAGTAATGGGAAAGAGTCGACGGGGAAATTGATTAGTTCTACTAGTTTTCTTTTACTATCTCACCTCTTATTCACGTTGCGTCTGCAAGATTTCTTTAACCTAGATCAAATTACTATTTACAATACGAGGATATCTTCGGGACGGATACCATTTCCTTTTGTTTTTATTCTCTTCTCCTCTGTTCTCTTGAAAACTAGCTAGCTAGGCTGAATTTAAATACTCCATTCCCTTTGTTGAATTCTGCGGTGGCAGAAATGAGTTTCGTAGTGATAGAAACAGAAACAGGGAATATCACGATGAACAGTAATAGTAACACAAGTAAACAAGGCGGCGATTTATCAACGCGAATAGGGTATCTGTTCAAGTAACTAAGTAGAATGCACGCTCCCTTTATAAAGCTATAAAAACCACACCAACCAAACTCCTTACCAACCCCAAGTCCGCGAAGAAGCAGTGAAAACGGGCGGTTTCCACTGAATACGCTCTGGTGCGATATACCGCTTCTTCTTCGACTTGGCCTTCTCTCGCTGCTTGATAAGCGCCTCTGGAATCACTAGCTTGTGCTCTCCCTTATGATACACCTGCATCTTGAGCGCCTGTAACGTGTGCTCTACGTCCTGAGTGGTCATGGCGAGCGAAGTCGAGATCTGTTCAATGCTCGACTTCTCGTCCCGCTCGTTACACTCGAGTAGAAGTTCTAGAATATTCTCCGTCCAGTACTGGCGGTAACTAAGAAGGCCCAGATCGGACAACGGCTTTTCGGGGGATCCCAGCTTACCCTCGATCTTGGAGAGCTCGTAAGAAAACTGGATCAGCAATCTACCAAAACCCTTCCGCTGGTATTGGGGTAAAGTGAGAATACAAGCGACGTTGTATCCATCAGCACTCTCCTTCTCCTTGGAGAAGAACCCCACAAGATGATGGCCCTTTTCGGTTTTCTGCGTCATGACGTAGAAGAGAAAAGGGTCCACATCGTAGTAAAGAGTCTTGTGATCCAAGAACATCTTACATAGCAAACACAAGTTCCGGCACCAGGTGCGCTGTCGTCGCCCGTCGATCTCGAAGAACGATACGTAGTCGTCTCGGTAGATCTCATTTCCGGGCGGGTGTTGGAGAGTACACTTATGCCGATGCCGGGCGAAGGACTTCTTATCGCCATAGTAGCTCAAACAGAATTCGCATATGAATATAATATCTTCTTGGGTAAATGACTCGGGGTATGGTGAGAAATACCATGGGAACAGAACCCATTGACCAAATTGGACTTTGGATATATTTCGTATTCGAGCGAGTTCCGTCGGGTTCTGTGTCATGGAGCCACCTGTCCGTAACTTTTCTATCTCTGCTTCTCTACTGAAAGTCTCCTCTTTTTTAACTTCGGGTGTTGGCTCATCGTCATCTATGTCCATTTCATCTCCATTAGGTGCGGGTGTTTCCCCGGCCTTGGGTTCGAGATCGCGCGGCGTCGACGGAGCTTTCGATTGCGATTGACTATCGGTGAAATCGGTCCATGGAGTAGGCGTAACAGCTTCGGACATAACTGATTGCTCCCTCTTCCCAGGTCGCTTCTGGGATTTATTTCCAACGGTCTTCCTCTTAGGCGCGGTGGAATTCTTTCCTTTTCCTTCTTTAGGCTTGTCCTTGTCGGGATTTGGCCACTCGACGTCCTGGTCGAAATCTATCCTCTTTACAGGCACCCATTCATCCAATCGCTTGTTGAAGTTGTCAAAGTTGCAGTAGAATTGGCGGCCGCTTTTGGTGTCTCTGATGCTCAAGATTTCGGCGCGACGAGCTTGCCCGTCCTTCTCGACCATAGCAATGCAGCCTACTCTTATAGTGTCGACGGTGGCCCGGCTCTTTTGTCGAGGTCCCTCGGGACCAACGGCGGTCTCGCCATTGAGCGCGCTTGGACTCATGATGAAATCCAATTTTTATGGGTTGAATTTTGATGAAATGATTGTACGATTGAAGGGTTGATAAGTGGAAAGGTGTAAGTGATTAGAATAAGTTTTGGAGGGGCAAGGAAACTAAAGCTCGCCGATAACGTTAGCTGATATCGGTAGTCGGCAACTAAGGAAACCCCTGCAGAAAAGGTTAACCAATCATATTAGCTAAACATGCACGTAATCAGCCTGTACTAATGCAAATGCAACTGTAAATACATACATTACGTACCTTAGGTACCTAGGTAGAGAGAAGTTAATGAACGTTGCAACATGAACTCTTCTACTACTGCTACATAGTACTAATATAATTCAACGGTCTTGAACATCAATATTTAGTTGCATTTGAATATTAAATTTGTTATCTTAAACGCCATTAATACCTCTAGTGTCAATATAACTCTATCGAACTCCTTGACGCCGCACCCTCATAACCGCGAATAACTGCATTAGTATCCCAAATACCCAGAGCAGGTGTATAAGCACCTGGTTTCTTTTATTTCACCGGGCCCTTCACGGAAGGATATGAGTGTATCTGCAAATTAAGAATTAGCTGATTCCTTACTTGTTTAACATTATCTTTCGACGAACCTGTCCCGCAAAGGATATCCACTCTTCCATGCCTCTCAAGTACGGATCCTCACTAGAATTGGCCAGAGTTTCGTGGTTCCAAACCACAAATTCGTCAAAGGTCGCTTTCCCCTGCATTGCGCCTACTTCAAGTTGATCGTTCGGGTCTTCTACAACTTCAAGATCCTCAACCATCTCCTCTTGACTTGGTTCAGGCTTCTTCGGCGCCGACTTCTCAACCACGGAGCCGTAGTAACCATCTGGTAACTTCACAGCTTTCCCTTGGAGCTTGCGACCTCTGAGATATGCCGTCTTTATCTTGTCTGTATAGTTACAGTTAAAACTTATGGAGTCATTAGAAATTTGACTATTGACGTACCTTCATTCTCACTAGGGCTCCAATATGTTTCGACTGGGTTGACGTTACCGTCGTGATGTATACGACATGGTAATAAATGGACTTGAGCTTTCTTCTGGATACTCTCCTGAGAATCAACACTAAAAACAGGATGCGCCATCTCGATATATTTTGCTGGTTACAATGGACAAACGTGACTTGTTATTCGTGTAATTTATGATATGGTGATAAAGCTTTCCGGCGCGTGCTGATTGCAAGGTACAATACATAAAATCAATTAAGGAGCGCGCTGTTCACTAAGTTCGCGTTTTGTGGAGTATCTCGATATATGCAAGCTCAAATATGCACTAATCAAGCAAGTCACAGTCTATCCGAGTTAGGCTCGTATTTCGCCTCAAAAAGGAGTTAATCGAAACTTCATCTTTCCCAGTAATCGGTTATTCCTGATTTATTAGCCGCTTTAATTAGCATTAATAGGACCTTTTTTTTTTCTACCGAAGTTGTCAAGCGTCCTCTATCGATATCTATTTACAGTAGAACGCCTGCCAACGTTTCGAGAAGAGTCTCATTTTTTGCATATACTCAGGGGAAGATAAAAAATACGAATCGCTAGAAGCCAACATATTTCTTATATGTCATTGGCCGCTTCCACCCTTGCGATCTGCCGTGCTTTTATACATGCCCCTGGCGTACCGGTGTTACACATGATCTGCTTCCGGTAGCAAGCCGAAACTTGCTTCTGCAAGTAACCCGTACGTACTTCAAACCATGCTGGTGAGGATTTGTACCTTTATTTGTCTGAAGACCCCCGGTCCAAACTTCAACACAACGAACTTCGACACCAAAACATAGACTCTCGTATTTTCGTGTATAGTTGTAGAATCGAAAAGAATACGGCATATTAAAGACCTTATTCTACGTATCAATAGGAGATGCACACCGCATAGTAGCCGAGTGGTGGTGGGTGAGCATTATTGCTTTTTAAGCCTGCGCGTCAAGGCCACCTCCCTAGCGACGTCTCACTTTTCTTTTCTTTGTTTCCAGCAAGACTGCTCTCTATGTTGTGTAACTCGATATTATCTGAGAAATTGGCCATTTTCTAGATAGAGCCTAGCTAGGTAAATCTCACACGTTCAATTTCTTGCCATAAATCATCCAATATATACATCTCATAGTAATCGATATCACTAACTACTATTTTTTGTTATCTTTGCGTATACATCCTATAAGATAATGGTTCCTCCAATTCCGTCCGTTATTGCCCGGTCTCTTACCCAGGGCGCCGACCTGATCCGTGGGGCTTTAGGAAGCTTGACCTGGGGACCGGCCTTAGCAATAGCCAAGCTTGCTGTGCTTTCCGTCTTCTCTAAAATTGAGATTGGTACTCTGCTGTTAGTTAATGAGTCTGAGGGAACGAGAATGGTGTATGGGCAAAGACCTGCCTCGAAGGGATCTCTGCCTGCCAATGGGGAAAATCCACCCAGGAGAGCAAATGCGATTCCCCGAGTTGAAATTAGAGTGAAGGATGACGCTTTTTGGATGAGATTACTATTGTTCGCTGATATGGGTTTTGCGGAGTCATACATGCTGGGTGAATTCGAGTGTGCCGATTTGACAGCCTTCTTTCAGGTTTGCAGTGCATATCTATCTTCCATAGTTATATCAATGCTAATCTACGTAATAATTCTAGCTCTTCATCGTAAACCGGGATCAACTGAGCAATGGCACAACGATATTCTCCTCGATATCTGGGGCAGTATCGGCTATTGCTCGAACAACAAATACACTGTCAAATGCACTCCTGAACGTATCCGCTCACTATGATATCAGCAACGACATGTTTGCAGCTTTCCTCTCAAAAGACATGACTTATTCGTGTCCTATTTGGCAGACACAGGCAACTCATAACGACCCCGAAGAAAGCCTCGAAGAGGCACAGATGACTAAACTGAGGCAGTTCATTGATGGCGCCAAGATAAAGCCTACCGATCATGTTCTAGAAATTGGTACAGGCTGGGGATCTTTCGCCATCGAAGCAGTCAGGAGGACTGGCTGTCGAGTAACGAGTTTGACGCTATCAAAGGAGCAAAAGAGGCTAGCAGAGCAGCGGATCGACGAAGCAGGATTCTCGGGCCGGATAGACGTGCAACTAATGGACTACCGCAGCTTGCCCAGCACGGCTGTTTTCGACAAGATAATTTCTATAGAGATGTTAGAAAACGTCGGCCAGGAATATATAGGTACATATTTCGCCTGTATCGATCGGCTGTTAAAGAAGAAAGGTGGCATTGCTATGTTTCAGTGCATCACGATGCCGGAGGGGAGGCACAAGACTTATTCCAAATCCGAAGAGTGAGATTGTTATAATTTGCTTTCCCTTGTGGAGAATGCCTACTAATATTCCCAACAGCTTTATAAATAAGCACATCTTCCCCGGGGGCTATCTCCCGTCGACTATACAACTGCTTAACAACATCTCGCAGCAGTCTAAGGGGACACTAATCGTGGAAAGGGTTAAAAATATCGGAGGTCACTACGCCAAGACGCTGCGGCTCTGGAGGGAGAACTTCCTGTCGAGTTTTGAGTCTAAGATCCGGCCGGCGTTAAAGGCAGAACATCCGCATATGACAACACGGGAGGTGGACGTGTTTAGACGGAAGTGGGAGGTATAAGCTTTTCATCATTATGAATAAGTACTAATGAGTATGCGGGAAGAATTTACTGATATCTCGACAGTATTATTTCGCCTATTGCGAAGCCGGGTTTATGACGAAGACCTTGGGCGATGTCATCATCACAGTTGGAAGGGAGGGCGCAATGGAATTGATGGAGAGAATCCCTCTATAATGAGGATAAAAAGGACGACAGAGAATACGGGCTTCTGGTACAGGAGACTACGTTCATTCTTCACGATTATACAGTGTGATATAAACCTAGACTTGGATAAAGTCTAATAGGAAGGGGTGCTTGAGACGTATATGAATAGGTATATAGAGACTGGGAATATGACTCCGTCGAACGCCAATAACCCTAATAATTATAATATCGGAAAGTAGCAGCTCTTGGCGAGACCGCCATGGGTTAAAGTCGCGAAACACTGGTAAAAAATGATTTGAGAGTACAGTATCTTTCATTTCTCCTATTGTACCCCTATCAATGTTTCTTCTTTTTCTTCTTCCCTTTTCCTTTCTTCGACTTCGCTTCTTTCCCTTTATTACCAGCACCATTCCTACCATCTACACCTACCTTGTCGTTCGCTATCGTCTTCTCCGCAGGTAAACTGTACTTACCCGCGTGCTGGACGTCGAAGTCGGACTTCCGCTTCCGGAAGAGCAGCATAGCGACCCTCGCGTCCTCGACGCTCGAGTGATGACCCGTCTGTATTTCAACACCTAATACTTCGCGTGCTAAGACTCTGAGGGCCGGCTTAGGTCCGTGCCCGTATTGCTTATACCCGGCGAACCTCGCCGTATCCCGGATCTGTCCTGAAGGGTGACTCAGCTGCAGCACGGCCAAGTCGTGCCGGATATCGTGGCCTACAACGATGCGGCCGCGCATGAGTGTCGCGACAGCTTCTTGCACTTCGTCGAAGTTGCGCGCGACGGGTAATAGTATGCGTGGTGTCAATCCCGTGATATGAGTTCTCCAGTCGGTCACAGTTTCGCGCGGCCGTACGAATGAGTCATATACCTGCCGACCATGGAAATCGACCACGCTGACACGCGCTAGCACGGAATCCCGCCCTTCGGGTCCTACACCGACCATCTCGCAGTCTATCGCGATGTACTTGCCTACCTCGACCCCAGGCGCCAGCCCTTCGTTGACGCGAGGCGGCTCGGCAGTCACGAGGGAGGAATTATTTTTGACGCCAAGGTTGTAAGCCTCAGCTAGATCTTCTGGCGAGACATCGTTATCTTCAGCCCACAGAGCGAGTGAAGGGGTGATAGTTGTTGGTGTGCCTTTGGCGATGGTAGAAGACTGGGCGACGCCCATTGGTTTCTTTGGAAGAGATGCTTGAGTGGGCTTACGAGAAGACTTATTAGATGATTTTGGTAATGATTGTTGTTCCTGATGTTTAGGAGGCTCCTGTAATTTCTGCCGTTTTTGCTGAGATTTGGACGGTGGTACGTCCTCAGCTTTCCTCTTAGTTACGGTTTTTGACAGGGAGGATGAAGAAGTCGCGGTAGATTCTGCCTTGATCTTTTCCTGTAACTTCTTCCAGTTGGACGACAACTCTTGCGCCATGATTTAAGGGTCACCGCGCAGTTGAGCTCATTATACTGCGTATAGATGATTGTGGTTTGGGATTGAGAAGATGGCACTAGCTTTTGGATATAACGTATTTGATGATTACGGTACCTTGAAGTTGTTAGAGAAAGAACCAGAGATACGTGTTGTGTAAAATACACTCGTAATTTATTATGATGTTACGTAAATAGGACAGGAGTTTCAATGTGAACTTGGAACTTTATAGGTATCTTCCTACTTTTTAAGTTGCGGTTGTTGATAAGAATGGAAGTTTTAGTTTTTTCTATGGTCATTCCGCTATTTTACTAGCTTCAGAATATATCTAGTTAAATGCATAAACCATTCATTTGATCTGGTTATTGCCATAATGAAGGCCTTGGCATCTGCAAGCACTTAAGGTTACGTGATTTAATTGGCTACTCTCAAAGTCGCGTCTCCTAAATTCTAATTCGCGACGCGTCTTGGTCCCCATTTCTGCCCCTCTACTCCTTTAATTTTTCTATCGAGGCGGACACTCTTAATCTTGATTAATACCAATCCCGATATCCCCCCAACACCGAAAACACCGAAACCCACACATCTTCTTAGGATCGGTGCGGATCATATATACTCAAAATGGCGGCTTCTAGTGACGCCGGAATGCTAATGTCTGATGCTCCGTCCAGAGCTGCTGCAACCCCCAGACCCAGACAGTTTAACAGAGGCTCTTCGGCACGACCTCGAGGGCCCCCCTCCGAAAGTCTAGCCGCTCCTAGCGACGATGAAGCTGAAGGCTTCGCCGATGACCAGATCCCCGGCCGGTCAAGACAGCGAGATCCTGCTACTATTCCTCGGGTAGAGGATAGGATCGGCATTACTGTCCAAGAGCACTTTGAAAACTTCATAGAAGAGTATGTTTTATACTTGCGATAGTGTATAGCTGGGGTATAGTTAACAGAAGGATTAGATTCGTCGACGATCCTGTATCATCAGGTGCTCCGACGTCGAGTGCCGTTACTACGGACAAATTCTACGTCGCCCAGATCCACGGAATGAGAATTTACCAACTATCGACTTTTTACGTCAACTATAATCACGTCGCTAGCTACCAAAATGGCGGTCTGGCTAATGCCATCAATACTCAATACTACCGATTCCTCCCCTTCCTTACCAATGCCCTCCATAATATGATCGCCAAGTACGAACCTCAGTATTTCCGCGAGCATCGACAAGCCACGACTTCCAGTAATCAGACTACGTCAGGCGCGAGTAATATTGGCTCTGGAAGCCAATCCGACGTGCAGGGCAACAAGACAGCGAACCAACAAACCGATAAACTGTTCGCCATCGCATTCTACAATCTCCCTCTCGTATCTCGAGTCCGAAGTTTACGCGCTAAGAACATTGGCCAGCTCCTTTCTATATCTGGAACTGTCACACGTACCTCTGAGGTCCGACCAGAACTGTCCCTTGCAACTTTCAATTGCGAGACGTGCCGTTCAGTCGTTCCGAATGTCGAGCAGACGTTCCGATACACCGAGCCTACGCAATGTCCTAATATTCAGTGCGGAAACCGTCTAGCATGGCAACTCGATATCCGACAAAGTACCTTTGTCGATTGGCAGAAGGTCCGCATCCAGGAGAACAGCTCGGAAATCCCTACGGGAAGTATGCCACGGACGATGGATGTCATTCTACGAGGTGAAATGGTGGACCGTGCTAAGGCAGGCGAGAAGTGTATTTTCACCGGTGCCTTGATCGTGGTACCTGATATAAGTCAGTTAGGTCTTCCGGGAGTTCGGCCTACAGCGATTCGAGATGACCGGAATGCGCCTCGAGGCAACGACGTCGGTGGTAGCGGAGTCTCAGGTCTAAAATCCCTAGGTGTTCGCGACCTGACCTACCGACTGGCTTTCTTAGCCAATATGGTTACCCCTGATACGTCTACGCCCGGCCAATCCGCCTCGCGCCAAGTTCACGATATCATCAACTCTTTAACTCAGACATCTGCCGACACGGCTGAAACCGTCGAAGAAGCGCAGACTGCTGTGTTGAACTCTATGACACCTAGCGAGATCGATGAGCTCCGTGAGATGGTCCATAGTGACCATATCTACCACCGCCTTGTCCAGTCACTTGCGCCTACAGTATATGGCCACGAGATTGTCAAGAAAGGTCTTCTCCTGCAGTTGATGTCTGGTGTTCACAAGACAACAGCCGAAGGAATGGCCCTTCGAGGTGACATCAATATCTGTATTGTTGGTGATCCATCTACCTCTAAATCTCAATTCTTGAAGTATATCTGCTCCTTCGCACCGCGTGCAGTCTACACGTCCGGCAAAGCTTCCTCAGCTGCTGGTCTTACAGCCGCGGTGGTTAAAGATGAAGAGACGGGCGAATTCACCATTGAGGCTGGTGCACTTATGCTGGCTGATAATGGTATTTGTTGTATCGACGAATTTGACAAGATGGATATCGCTGATCAGGTCGCCATCCACGAAGCTATGGAACAGCAGACAATCTCCATTGCCAAGGCTGGTATCCAAGCAACCCTTAACGCAAGAACGTCTATTCTTGCCGCTGCCAATCCAGTTGGTGGACGGTATAACCGCAAGACTACGCTAAGGGCCAACATCAATATGTCAGCTCCTATCATGTCTCGTTTCGATCTCTTCTTTGTGATTCTTGACGAGTGCAATGAGGCCGTGGATCGGCATTTAGCAGAGCATATTGTCGGCATTCACGCCCTTCGTGATAACGCTATCGAACCAGAATTTAGCACCGAATGCTTACAGAGGTATATCCGGTTCGCGCGGACATTCCGACCCGAGTTCACACCCGAGGCCAAGGAGCGCCTCGTTGAAAAGTACAAGGATCTGCGTGCCGATGATGCCCAAGGTGGCGTCGGCAAGAACAGCTACCGCATTACTGTCCGCCAGCTTGAGTCCTTAATTCGGTTGTCTGAGGCGATCGCCAAAGCGAACTGTATCGAGGAAATCACACCCGAATTTGTAGATGAGGCATTTAATCTCCTCCGACAGAGTATCATATCCGTTGAACACGATGATGTTGAGATGGACGAAGACGAAGACGAGACACCCGAGGACTCGGCAACACTTGTCGCCGCCGCGGACCAAGCCACGCGCGCTTCTTCAGCAGCCACTCAGGGCCAGGATGAGGAGGGTGATGAGCCCATGAACGATGGCGAGAATGCAGATGCACAAGGTAGTAGGGAACCTAGCTCTGCGGCACCGGCGAAGAAGAAGACGGCGATCACGTATGAGAAGTACATCACCATGGTGAACCTAATCGTATCGCGGGTGAACGAAGACGAAGCGTCTGGATCCGGTGAAGGTGTGGATGGCGATGCACTGATAGAGTGGTACCTTGAGCAGAAAGAAAGCGAGCTAGAGGGTGAGGAGGATTACCACCGGGAGATGGGTATTGCGAAGATGGTTCTGAAGAAGATGGTCAAGGTAAGTCCTTCTATTTCTCACCATACCCACGTCCACCATCTTTTCTCAATATGGTTTTACTACTTAAACAGATGCTAATGAGTTTGAAATAGGACAACATTCTCATGGCGGTTCGCGGCGAGGGCCTAGCCGAGGATGGTGACCAGGCCGCCACCGCAGATGGCGGGCCCACACCCTCGCAGAAGGTCGTATATGTGTTACACCCCAACTGCGCCATAGAGGAGTACTGAGCGCTAGGGTGAGATACAATATAACTTGTGTTTCTCCCCGCCTTCTCACACTAGTACACGGAAGAGAGGAGGCGAATATGCGTACTACTTTTACGCACACGCATATGCAACGAAGCTTGATGCTGAATGAAATAGACCCTATTAGCGTCTTATGACGGGATGTAGGTAAAACATATCATGTAATGTCGAGAGGTATTCTCGAGAAGGGGTGGACGAAACGAAATAGCAGTAGGCGTCTGGAGTCGGCCCATGGAAATGGTATTATCAGCCTATTGAGGGCGGCCCAAGGTGAAGGGCAAGTTGCCCTTCTTATATCTAGTGGGCAGTAAGAGACCTACGTGCACGTAGGCTAATGATTTATATGAAATTTTGTAAAGTGCGCTTGACCGATACATCCCCCGAAATTTATTGAAAGTCGTCAGGTGAATCAGTATATCTTCTTGTCTAAGAAGCGAACGTATTACGCTATTATACGTAGCTGCCCTCACATAAAATGGCCAGTGACGCCTTTGTTTGATTTCACTCTTCATTACCAATAATTAGCTACCATAGCGGTAATGCCCTGAAATTTTAAACAAATATATTGAAAATAATGCTTGGGATGTATAATGATCATTGATCAGAGACTAATATTAAAAGTAATGTCTAACGTTAAATGTATATCCAATACTAAGGATAATATCTAATATTAAACGTATGCCTAATGGTTACCGCTCTTATTTTTTAAAATTTTTTAAAATTTTAAAAAAATAATATTTTTTCCATAAGAATTTTTTCCTTTTAAAAGCTTAAAATTTTACCGCTAAACCATTTAAATTTTAAAATTTATTCTTTTTTTTAAATTTATATATTAAATAAAAATATATTATCTTTAAGTATTAAACATAACCTTAATGTTGGACATATATTTAGCGTTGGTCATTAATCAATAATTATTATACATCCTAAGCATTTATATATTTTAATATTTATATCAATGGTTAAAGGCTCTTCTAATGGTTAAAAATTCCCACATTCTCCCGCTATGGTAACTTAGACTGAGCCAGGTCTAATATTAGCATTGTAATATGTAAGCACCCCGTGAGCTTCATAGCATTTTACGTACGTGCCAATCCCAATCTTTACTTGTACAATAGTCACTTCCTGTCACTTGAAAGCCAGTAATATGTAAAATATCGGGTATCATTATTGACATAATCAAAAAAGTTTGCTCAATACACGTTTAGCCTCCTCAGGAGCTCTATCCACGCCCTTCTTAGCCACAGAAGCCTGCTTGAACTTCCGCAAACTCTTATCCTCCGAACCTCCTTTCGCACCAGACCCAGCACCATCTCCTTTCTCTTTCCCATCCCCATCCCCATCCCTACCCCTCTTCTTCGCCGCCGCCTTAGCCTGCATACCGTCCAACATCTTGGCCCTCTCGACGTTCCTCACGAACTCCTTGTTCTCCTTGGTGCTCTTGCTGATCTCGGCGCGCATGCGGCTGGTGCGCTCGGCGGCCTCGGCGTTGATCTGCTCGGTGAGGTTGTGCCACTTGAAGCCCTTGAGGTACAGCAGGCTCCAGATGTCGTCGCGGTAGTACGA
The DNA here is from genome assembly GCA_022478815.1 of Daldinia bambusicola. Taxonomy (NCBI): domain Eukaryota; kingdom Fungi; phylum Ascomycota; class Sordariomycetes; order Xylariales; family Hypoxylaceae; genus Daldinia; species Daldinia bambusicola. The sequence continues at coordinate 89,647 of MU284155.1, forward strand.
GTTCTTCTTGCCGCCGATGGTCCGCGCGTTCAGCAGCTCCACCGCCTTCTTCGCGTCCCCCTTCCGCACGAACTCCACCCACCCGTCCGTGTACATGTGCTTCTTGTTGCCCCCCTGGCGCACCCGCCGCGCCCGCTCCTGCGGGTCCTCTGGTGTTAGGAATATTCGGTTGATCTTCCCGTAGGGCTCGAGGAGCGAGCGTAGCTTTGCGGGCTTCATGAAGGGCGGGACTCGCGAGAGGTATACCAGGCCGGACCGCTTGATCGCGGCTTCGGTGGCTACTAGGTTCTTCTTCGTAAGAGGGCGCGAGACGTCTGGTAATTCCGGTAGTGCGTCTATCTTGGACTTTGACGACTTGTCTTCCTTTGCATTTGCTTTCTCATCCGAGGTGTCGCGTCGCGAAGTATCTTTCTTTCTGGCATCTTCGTGCTCGGATTCCTCTCCCGCGCTGACATAGTCGTTATCATCGTCTTCGTCGCTGGAAGCGTTGTCGTTTATTTTGCGACGCTTTGCGGTTCGACCTTTTTGAAGTTCTTCGGCTTCGGAATTATAGCCCTGACTTTCGTCGTCATCGCTCTCGTCTACGTCCAAGAATTTATTCCTCTTCTCTGGGGGCATCTTGCTTGGTTGATATTTTTGTTTTGTCCGTTTTCGAATTGTGTACGCAGTCCTATAGCTTGGTTTTGGGAGCGCAATTGAAGGTCGACTTATTAGCTGATGTTTGGTTGCTAGCAAAGAGTTGAGTTGATCCAAAGAAAATAAAAATAAAATGGAGAGTTCTCGATAAGGCCGTCCGATAAGATAGAGTTTAAGAATTTAACAGTGTAAATGTAGAGATAGAGTTATATTCAACTATCGGTGCATTTTGAGGGGTTGCTGATCCCCCACTATCATTCCATCAGTGACGTTTTGTTCTCCAAGCAATCGTTGAATTGATTACCTTAGGTATTCAAAGATAACCGAACCAAGATTTGGAATCCGAGTTGCTATTATATAGGTTCCATTTTCAAAGCAATATAGTCCTAAATAATCCTTTATTATCTAAATACTTTATACACCACTAAGTCTATCTCCGTCTCTTATTATACCATACCATACCATACCGGCACAATGTCTGTCGAAGTACTCACAACCATCTCGCCAACTACAAACGAGCCGATATTGACTCGCAATGGCGTCACATCAGCTGAATTGGAAGAGATCCCAAAGATTGCTGCCGAGAAGTTCCAGAGCTGGCGACAGACTTCCTTGACAGATCGTCAGATCATAGTTAAGAAAGCACTGCAGCTACTAGAGAAGAAGAAAGATGACCTCGCTGAAGAACTTACTGTTCAAATGGGACGACCGATAGCTTACACAGGCGTCGAAGGTAAAGTTTACTCTATCCCCCCCAGTAAAGATCGTAGTTGTTAAGGAGTCATGTAGGCTAACTCTACATCAGTCACGACGGCTATCAAGCGTGCAAATTACCTCCTCAAGATCAGTGAAGATACGCTGAAGGACACCGATGGCGAACCCGAGAAGGGCTTCAAACGATTCATTCGGAAGGTCCCTGTCGGCCCTGTCCTTATAATCTTCGCCTGGAACGTAAGACAATCCGAATAGACTTGCTTATAATGCAAAATATAACTGATAATTGTTTTCTCTTAGTACCCTTACCTGATCCTAGTAAACTCACTTATCCCGGCTTTACTTGCTGGTAATACTGTCATTCTTAAGCCTTCCCCGCAGACTCCCACGATAGTAGAGCAGATCGCCAAGGTCTTTGCCGAGGCGGGTCTACCTGCTGGTGTCTTGCAGTATTTCCACTGCGGGTCGCCGCTGATCATGGAGTCCTTAGTACGGGATCCCAAGGTTTCTCTCATCTGCTTTACCGGTTCGGTTGCAGGTGGCTTGTCCGTGCAAAAGGCTGCCGCCGATCGCATCGTCAACGTTGGCCTAGAGCTCGGCGGCAAAGACCCGGCATACGTGAGGGGAGACGTAGATCTAGACTGGGCAGCTGCTGAGATCGTCGATGGCTCGATTTTCAATTCGGGCCAGAGCTGCTGCGCTATTGAACGTGTTTACGTCGACGAGAATATTTACGATCCGTTCATCGAGTCTGTGCAAAAGGTTCTGAAGGACTACAAGGTCGGTGATCCTCTCGATAAGGAGACCCAGATTGGACCGGTCATTTCGAAGAAATCTAAAGAGACTATCGAGGCTCACATCAAGGATGCTCTGAGCAAAGGTGCAAAAGATGCAACACCGGAGAACCCCACGTTCTCTAGTCTCCCACCGAAAGGAAACTTTGTGAAACCCACTCTCCTCGTTGACGTCAACCACAGCATGACGGTGATGACGGAAGAGACGTTCGGACCAGTTATTTCCGTCATGAAAGTGAAGTCGGATGAAGAGGCAGTGGCGTTGATGAATGACAGCGAATTTGGGCTTACAGCCAGTATATGGACTAAGGATACGACCAGGGGCTATGAGTTGGCGGAGCAAGTTGAGGCGGGAACCGTCTTTGTCAACCGTGCAGACTACCCCAGCCCTGTAAGTTTCTTTATGCGAATCCGATCAGCTGTGGGATATGCTAACATGATAACCGTAGGATCTGGCGTGGACGGGATGGAAAAACTCGGGCAAGGGCGTGACTCTAAGTAGATTCGGGTTCGACCAATTCGTGAAGCTAAAGAGCTACCACCTGAAGGACTATCCAAAGTAAAAAATAGGATAGAAAATGCGAATCAATACATTACCTAGGTAGATTACTACGTACGTAGTAAAAAGGGCAGGGTTTAGAGAATCGTTCTGGAATGAATACGCCATTTATTTTCCTTGGGGGTGCTTGGACGTATGTACACAGCGTATACATAACGAACACGCGGCGGACACGACGGGGATTCGCGAACCGGTCGGAAGATTGAAAGTGGGAGAGCTATTCCGTTTTGGCAAATCTGTGTGATCTGTGTGATCTGTGTGATCCTGTTTCACGTATCCTCAGACCGGGGGTCGATTATTATGCAAGCTAAAGTATGCGAGAGAGTCATTACACACGAATGGAGTATGCGAACGCTGATGGGCTGTGTATCAAAAAAGCCCGGTGTTTCGAAACATTCTGGAGCCATTCCATCGCTGCTAAACGTCGTCCAATCCTATCACTTAGCATGGAGAGGGACCCCTAGCTTGGCATTGACGGACTCTCTCCCCTGGTTTGAAAAAGAACACCCACCACACTCACCCCCTTGTCGCTAGAGAAATGCCACATTCCGGGGCGTGCCAACTTTTAATTTGACTGACCTAACTGAACCAAACTGACGATGCGATACTATTAACTAGTGTACGGGATATGGTATTAGGTATTGTTATTTCTATTATTTTTCTCCATATCTTTCAATTCGACTTACTTACATAACTAGTAGTTATTATTCATCAGTTTACCCTTACTTGTTTCTTCGTTGTGTACCTAAATGTATTATTGAATTTGTAACTTTTTGTCTTTCGTTATCGCCGTTCGTCCCTCCTTGTAATTTTTTTTTTTTTCTTAAAGCCAAAGTCCCCTGCAATACGCAGCACAACGTTCGTTCCTTTGTGATATCCAGTTATTATTCGTTTCTTTCCCCTTAGTTCGAATCAAGCTTACTTATTAACACTTGTTATTGCGCCTTGCTTGATAAGACCAGATTCGGCTTCTCCAGCCTAAAGAGCTAGACTCGCATTTTCGCATTTTCGCCGCTCCTTTCTTGCCTGCCTGTCAACCAATCCTCACCACTATTACCACTACTCAGCTCGTTCAGCTAACCCGCAGCTGGCATAGCACTCTTTTTTATATAATTCGTCTTCTGTAAAAGTCCTGCGTCCGTTCGGTGTTTGACTTGCAGCATTTCTCTGTTCAGCTTTCCCTTCCCCTCCCCGCTCCTGTCGATCTCTGTTGCCTCTTCTCTCACTGTCAGACATACAGCCACGGATCTCACCACCAAGTTCTTTTTCACTCTCGTTTTAAATTCAGCTTTGTTCGTAAGAAAAAAAAAAAAACGGAAAAAAGAAGACTTGTGTCACTCGGGCCTAGGCGATTGTATTATCGTTCTTCGTAATCGTCATCATCCTTCGCCGCGCCATTCATCCATCCTGCCTTACGTACCTAGCATAAGGTATATACACCCTGACACCTATACGTACACACGTATATGCCATATCCTATACCACATACCACATACCACATACGTATAGGGCAGGTATTCAAGAGATAACCGTTGACTAGGAATCAACGGTTGTTGTTCCTTTTTAGCAAAGGGGTTCCGCTCTTTTTTTTTCTGTTCCTTGTTCTCTGGAAACTCAACTACCATTTGGTCTCTTGCTCTCTTCCACCCTTGCCTTGCTTGCATGATTGTTGATCAATCACCGGCTGCTTTGATAGAGTTGGGTGCCTGACCTGGTATACCTAACATATTTACATGCACACTTACACACTTGCAATTACCACTTTACACTTACACGCCCAGTTGCTTTTTGCATGACTCTTCTACGTTGGAACATACATATAACGTACATACGTTCTTGTTTCGTATCTGCGTCTGCAGCTCCTAGTGTATGCGCGCATTGAGGGGGCATCGCTGAATTAATCAACCACACATAAACTCTACCTCTGCTGCCGCATCGCATTGCATCGCATCGCTTCTCAACACTTCGACCTATCTTTCTCTATATAAAAATCAAAAAAGAAGGAGAAGGAGAGTTTTCGCTACCGAAAATTCTCGGATCCGTCGCTATACTACCTACCCTGGAGGCCTGACGTCTTGTCGCCAGGCACAGATCTCGTATATCCTTGGGTCGCGTCGCCAGGGCATCCATTTTGGTAAATTCAGCTTTGCCGCTTGGGCTGCCAACAATTTCTTACGTCCTGACTCCTTTGTGCAAGGCAAGCTGCCAACTTCTTCTACCGTCGCACACGCACACAACATTTCGCCCTTTCTATCTTATTTTGTCTTATCTTGTTTATTTTGCTGTCGGGATATAAGAAAAGCAAGAATTCCTCGGAAATACCAATTTCTATACTAGCGACCAACAAAAGAAAAAAAAAATAGAAACAATGGCGAGCTGCATTGGTGGTTTTTACGCCTTTATGGCGAGACTGCAGAAGCTTATCGGCGTCAAGTCTTCCAAGTCGGTTTCCGAAAAGCCGGCACTCCAGATCGTAAGTCCGTTCTTTGTCTTCCCTCGTCTATCTCATCTGATCTCATCTCATCTTATCTGCCTTGTCATATATCATGGGTTTTCCTATTCTGGGCATCCGATACGCCTCATATTGGAGTCCATTCTAATAATAATACTTGACCTTTTCATTATCGTCGTCATCATTTACTGACATGATCATTCTTACAGTCGGCGCCATTCAACTTCAAGCACGAGACGTTGTCGTTACCGGGTGTGTCAGAAGATGAGTAAGCTCTCCCCTTTCCTTTTCCTTCTTTTTGTCTTTCTGTTCTTCCTCTCATTTCCCCTTTCCGTCGTATAATACCCTATCAGCTATGGGGGCCTTTTCCCTTCTTACTTCGCCACAATCCTCCCGGGTAAGCTACCAAAAACCCAAAAGCCTTGGCTAATGTATTTTTGGAAACACGTAGGATCGCTATTCTGAAGGAGCAAGCAGCCTCATCCCGCTTCCCAGCCGCCGATCCGTCTTCCATCGGCGCTCCGCGTAAAGCTCCGGCTCCGCCGTCTTCCCTGCATCCCGTGCCGCCCACGTTGAAGGTAAGTTATAGAGCAACTCAACTTGGTCTCGATATGGTTTTGTATAGGAACGTCATGACTGATAGTTACTCTAGGTTACCCCAAGTACACCTATCTCGCCTGTCGAGAACCTTATTTAGAGATGGCTAAACAGAAGGATCCCTTCTCTTCTCTACACTACAAAGTCACCATTTGGAAATGTAGGAGACAGGCATCACCAGATTTTCGCTATGGAGTTTGCCATGCGCCCCCGCAGTACAGAGGGTACAGGTGCTTGTATGAGTGGCTTCCATAAAGCCCACCTCATCAAAGGGATGCTCTTCAATACCGCTACCCACACGCGGGACTCCTTAGCTTTCTCGACATATCACAGATAACCATAGGCGGTTATCCAACCGACGAACGAATTTCACGAACAACGGAGCGCGGCAACATACCTGGTACATGGGTCTTGGGACGTGTAGGATACCAAATGTGCTGCATTAGACTTTCGACCTTTTCTGCCTTTTCTGTCTCTTCTGCTTCTATCTTTTTTTTTTTTTTTTCTATTTTCTATTTCGTTCATGTTCTTTTTCTCGTAAACAATTCCATTCGTCGTCATCGATCTAGGCGTCAGGTTTCTGGGAAAGGAGACGGATATTAATTCACTGGCTGATTCTTCGATTCCCCTGCATCATCATCGGCGGCGGTCTAATTTGGGGGCGGGCTTTTTTTTGGCAGGCGGCGTTGGAGAGAAAAATGTTACTACTGTTGTTCTCGTTGCTGTTGTCGTTGCTGCACTGGCATGCCCCATACGTAACATGAATATATGAAATTCTGCGAGGCCGAAGCAGGTTTCCTTGGTGACAGATCTATGCACAACGCAGCGTAGAGCGTAGAACGTCTGCTAGAGGCTACGGATTGTTGGCCAGAGAGATTGTTTGACGCTAGGTTCTGTAAGACGGCACACAACGGGTGACTCGAGTAGACTCATCTCGTAGCTTAAGCACAACAGCTTCTTACCGTTGGGTCTACCGAACTCGAGACGTTGTGATACCGGATATATATTGCCAGCTCGTACTTCCAGAGTCATATGAGGGAAAATATGCAAGGCATTAGGTTGTAGACCTAGCTCCCAACACGTACGCGTTTGGTGAGAATCATAAACGAGGTTCTTGAGGCCAAGATCGATTGCACGTCGTCCCCTAAATAGTTCATTCGCCCAGTTATTTCAGAACTATTAGCTAAGAATATTCGTAACCCCTTCCATTCCTCCTGGTAAGGGAAGGAGGGAAGAAGGGAAAAAAGAGAAAAAGAAAAAGAGAAAGAAAAAAAAAGGTTCGAGGCCTATTGTGAATCCCGAGTGGGACTCGAACAACCGGCCTCGCGTCGTTTCGCCAAAGACACATCCTGGAGTCACCCGCATGACCACACCGGCAGTCTCTGGCGCGACGGAAAGAGTAATTGTAATCGTATTACAAGTACTTCTTGCAGTCCAGCTAACCTCAAATCCCTTCGGAAAAGTAAATTCGGAAATATATGTCAACATCTACATATTAATATGTATTTAGCTGATACGATATAGTAACTCACCCAGGACTCGCATAGCTCAGGTACTCTTATTCTCTACCGATTTATAGCGCAAACATGCATCTTTTAATTTTCAATCTCCGAGGCTTCCTTCCAATGCTTCTAAATCCTATATCATCTCTAAACCCCTCTCCCGTTTTCTCTTTTTTCCTTATTATATTCTCTTCTCTTAACCAACATATATCATTATATCTTCCTCGCCTCCTCAAACGGGCCCCAACCACCCATCATACTGCTCCAACCCCTCCCTCCTCACGCCTTCCATCTCCCCCTTAACCCCCAGCAGCTTCACCTTGACGCTCTTCTCCTCGCTCCACTTCTTCAAAAACTCCTTGATCCGCCCCTCCGTTTCCTCGTCGTCCCTAACCAGCAGCGCCAGCGCGTCGTACCCGCCCGCCCCCGGCGCCACCCCCTCGTACACCCCCTCCACGCCCGCCAGCCCGTCCAGCAGCGCCGTCTGGCTCTCCGGCTCGATCGGCGCGCCGCTCGCGGCGCTCATCTCGCGCACCAGGGCCCGGACCTCCTCCACCGCGCCCCCGATCTCGTCCTTCCGGTCCCCGCTCAGCACCGCCCCGAGCTCCTCGTTGCGCGCCTGCAGGTTATCCCACAGGACCTTGGCCCCGGCCGGGTCCGTCTGATCGCGCCACTGCAGGACCTGCTTGACCATGCCGACGGTCTGGCTGCCGCAGTCGACGTCGCACATGCGCAGCGCGACGCCCGGCGGCATCCGCGCTTCTTCCTTGCGGAACTCGGCGTCCCAGTCGTCGCGCGCCACGCACGCCGCGAGCGCGGGCGCGAAGCCGGGGGCGCCGACCTCGGGGACATCGCGCAGGAGCGACGGCGAGAACCGCCGGTACACGCAGCTGCCGTAGACGGCGGCCGCGACGTCGAAGCCCGAGCCGATTTTGCCCTGGGCCGCGGAGTGCGCGGCTTGGGCGAGGTTGTGCAGCGTGCGCTTGCCTTCGGCTGAGGTGAGGTCGAAGACGGATGCGGGGAGGTAGTGCGTTAGTAGGGCGGCGGTAAGCGCCGTGACGAGGGCCGCGGATGACCCGAGTCCGGTCTTGTGGGCATCCTTGAGCTTGGTGGGGAACTTGGCGAATCGGCCTGCTGGGCCCGAGTGGTGATGGTGGTGATGGTGGTGGTGCGAATGGGATTGTGAGTAGTAGTCGTTATCGGCGAGAATTGTTAGTTGTACAGGGTTAAAGGATCCGGCATGGCCAGTCGTAATAATGTAAGTGAGAGCATAGGCTAGCGTGACCTCGACAAAGTGATTGGGGATTATTTTCGACCCGCTGCTTGGTTAGCTTATACTTAGTATGTGATAAAAAGAAGATTAGGATGGTGACATAAATATTAAAGTGAACAATCCTAACATGATCGCAACGTTACTATCTACAACCTTAATATAGCAAGCTCGGGTGCACTGACATTTCTCATAGAACATAGAAGTATCAACAAATAAAAAAGAAAAAGAAAAAGAAAACAACACTCACACTTGTAGCTGAGTTAGCTTCATGCCGCCATCCGCAGGGGCCAAATGGTACCCGTAGCGCCATTGCGCCTCAAGAAATTGAGGACTCTCGACAACGATCTCGCTGAGCTGAACACCTTTGCTGGTCTCTATCTCCTGGGCAATGACATTGATGCGGGCGCTCAAGCCAAATACGAGACCCGTGTGCTGGCGGTCTAGGACTAAGAAGCCTCCGGCCAGGAGGACCTTGCCCGGAGCGGAGATAGCCGTCGTGTTCGGCATCTGGAAAGTTTACCACCCCGCGTGTTCTTTTTCCGCAGTATATAAGTTTAGTTTAGTTGGAGATGAACATGAAAACGATCGACAGGGGGGAACCAATCAATTGAGCCCGCTTTTTTAGTAATAAGTTGAAAAAAGAAAATGGGTTGCTATTTTTTGAACGAAGTTACGGTTATAAGTTGGAGGTCGGGTTAGGAGATCTCCAACGTTATAATAGGGGGGAGGGGGGAGGGGGGAGAAACAAGTTATGAAAGTCCGAACCATTTAAAAAAAGACCGGACGGGAATCGCCTAACCTTTTTTTTCTGCGGGGACAGGGGACGGGCAACGGGAAATTGGTAACTACTTTTTTTTTTTTTTTTTTTTTTTTTTTTTCTAATCTAAATCGCCCCCCTTACTGTGACATTCTGGTACTCGACTCTTTACGTAGAGAAACAATGCGCTGGTTACAACGGAATCCTAGCCAGGCATGTCTAACTTTCAACTCGTGTTCTGCTGCAGTGGTTTTTAGTAGAAAGTATAGTTATTCAAGAGCTTGGGAGCCCTTGAGATTGTTGAAGTTAACAATTGCCATCTTTTAGTTTGACATGCTTGAACCTTGAAAATTCAAATTGGTCTGTCTCTGATGGATGCTCCATGATAGGCGAATAGTACGGAGGGCTAGTAAGAAAATACGAGAAAAAATGTAACAGTAATAGCAGAGTTGAAGCTAGCCTATAAGAAACAGCCGCAGCTATTTGAGAACGATATAAACGATCGAAGTTCGGACTTTCTAATGCGAGCTGTTTGTTCATTAACGGATCTGGACTGCCTGGGTATATTCAAAAATTACTCTAGATTCCTGCGGATGGTTTCAAAATGATGTTGTCTATAAGACGAACTGCCGGTCCTCCGCTATGCCCTAGATCTTCGCCTGGTTGTGGTGATTCGACTGGTAGCATCTTAATTGCACCGCTTAGTATACCGCCCTTCTTTGGGTCGATTTCAGTCAATTCCTCCATTGACTGGGGATCTGCTAACGAGATATAATCCACCTCGAACATCGCCCTCTTCTCAGGTGACAACGCCGATTGCTCGCTTAAAACGTTCGCAATGACAGAGTCAGCAGCATCCATAAGCTGCTTTCGATCCAGAGCCCCATTCAAGTACTGTTCCTCAGCAGCCTTCAAGGCACGGTTCAGCACAGGGGCAAGTTTACGTCGTCTTTCGCCGAGGTAAACGTTTCTAGAGCTTAGGGCAAGGCCGTCGGACTCCCGGATGGTAGGACCAATGACAACTTCTATTGGCAGCATAAAGTCCCTCACCAATTTTTGGATCACTACCGTCTGCTGGACATCCTTTTGGCCAAAGTATACCTTTTCGGGTTGCACGATGTTAAAGAGCTTCATGCAGACGGTAGCAACACCCCTGAAGAAAGTTGGTCGTGTGCGGCCCTCCAGAATCTCGCTTACTGGCGTTAAGACCACAAAACTTCCCTTCGAGTCCACTTCTTGGCCTGGGAAGCCTGAGGGATACATCTCGGGAGTAGTTGGTGCAAAAATGGCGCTGATGCGACCTAGATTCCCGCCGTCGTCGGCCAATTCACGGTCCAATTCAGCTAGGATTTTACAATCCGACTCCCAGGTCACAGGGTAAGAAGCTAGGTCCTCCTTGATACCGAACTGGGCCGGGTTTACGTATATACTGACGACGACGTGGTGGCTTTCGCGGGCTGCGCTACGTATAAGAGAAAGATGACCTTGGTGCAGAGCTCCCATTGTAGGTACTAGTGAAACAATTCTGTGGTCGAGGTATTGGGGTTTCCTCCATCTCCTGACTGCTTCAACTGTACGCATAACTCGAATTGGAGAAGATGGGAGAGTTTCGAAAGCTTGACGCCGCGCGGTGGCCATGGTTCGGATGGCGGATCGGTTGAACACACGCGAGCCCATAAGGCCGCGTACCGGAAGAGCCAACATAGCTAATAGGGTATTTTTAGTTAATGATATGGTAGCGACGGTTAAGGGGGACGCGATGAGGTAATTATTGAAACATCATGAGCCATCGCGGTGACCCAATGGGAAAAGTTAAGCAAGCGAGGCGGTAAAAAAACGTGATGGTTTCTGCTGCGGACATCTGAGGCCGCGATTTAGTTGAGAAAGCTGGAGAAAATTACGCTGATCAAAGTACGGTACAGGTACAATATAGAAAAAGACGCGATAAGATAGTTGATAAGATCAGTACCACCACACCACTAGGTAGTACTAATTATTTTAATTGAGCTTAATATGACGTTAGCGGGGTCGGAAGGTGAAGGTGTAGAAGCAGAGAAGGTGAAAGGTTGACGGGAGCTTCCAGTTCCGCACCTAGGGCGGTCCTGCGGGGTCATTCCATCCACTAAAGTTTTACCGTAGTATCGTAGTATCGTACCTATGTATTCCGTAAGTATCGGACAGCTATCAGTACATAGAGGTACAACTATTAGCACGGCTAGCACGCCTCTTTTTGTGTAGTAAGGAACGGCGCAGGACCCTGCAGAAAGCGGTACTGTTCCGACCCGACTTCTAAAGTCGTATTTCGAGAAGTCACCCATTCCGTCTAAATCCGTCTAAAATATCTTAGTTCAACAACCTAAAACCTAACATCTTCGCTTTTTCCATATGAACCCTTCATGACTTGTATAGAGCTGTTGCAGCTCGCGCGACGATAATGACTGGTTCTATGGGTTTAATCGGGTCGATAGGTTCAATAGGCGCAAGCTTGTTGCTGGCGACCTTATATTCGACCTCTGCGTTGGCTTCGGGTCATCGTCAACCCTACGGTCAAGAACAGCTTCCTTTGGACACATTCGATTATGAAGAAGCTTGTCCCGATTACACGCAGTATTCGGCATATCCGCATCGTCCTCTAAGCGATGGTCCCCTCCAGCTACCTTTCCAAAGACCTGACCCTCGATGTCGCACCTTTCAGTCGGATGCTATTGAGCAGGTCATAAAAGATGTAACTTCTCGTATGAAAGACCCCGATCTAGCACGTCTATTCGAGAATGCCTTTCCTGTTAGTCTGACTTATAATCATCCTATTGTCGTACCTGTACGACTCTGCAACTGATACAACTGACCGAGAGACAACCATCCCAGTCCACGACAGATACCACTGTCAAGTTCCACACCAAAGGTAACGAGAATAAGAAGAAGTCTTGGAGAGGCTCCTATGATGAAGGAAAGTGGGAGGGACCGCATTCTTTTGTCATCACGGGAGATATCATTGCCGAATGGCTCAGAGATTCGACCAACCAACTCTCCCCGTATCAACCCTTGGCAAAGAAGGACCCGGCTATATACGACTTGATCTTAGGCGCAATCAACACACAATCCGAGTATGTCATAGAATCGCCATATTGTAATGCTTTTCAGCCCCCGCCTATCAGCGGCTTGCCCGTGTCGCATAACGGCCAAGACGACATTGTACATCCTGCGTATGAACCTTCGTTTGTGTTCGAGTGCAAGTACGAACTAGACTCGCTCGCGCATTTTCTCGCTCTCGCCAACGATTTCAATGACCACACGGGATCTACCGAATATATGACGGCGCGTTGGTACTTAGCATTAGAAACTTTATTGAACGTCCTTGAGCAGCAATCAAAGTCGACGTTTGATCCTGAGACAGGCCAATATCGGCGTAATGAGTACACCTTCAACCGTAATACCAATACGGGGACCGAGACACTGAGCCTCAAGGGCGTGGGAAACCCCCTCAACAACGGCACGGGACTTATACGATCTGCGTTCAGACCAAGCGACGATGCTACCATACTGGGCTTCTTCATTCCCGCAAATGCGATGATAGCTGTGGAACTGAAACGGACTGCCAATGTCCTTAAGAGTGTGGGCAAGAACGTTCTAGCGCAGACTGTGGAAACGTGGAGTCAAACCATCAACGATGGAGTCTGGGATCACGGAACCGTGCAACATAAGGATTTCGGTGAAGTTTTTGCATACGAGGTGGACGGATACGGCTCATCTATCCTAATGGACGACGCGAATTACCCGTCTCTCTTAGCTTTGCCTCTCATGGGTTTTGTGAAGGCAAGCGATGAAACTTACCAAAATACGCGGCGTATGCTGCTCGCTAAAGGATCGAACCCTTATTATCTCACCGGAAGAGAATTCAAAGGCATTGGAGGCTAGTAGTTTTCCTGACTATAGATAGTCAGCACCGTACTGACACCCATCAGGTCCTCATATTGGCTTGTCGAATGCTTGGCCGATGAGTCTTCTCATCCAGGCCCAAACGTCTGACGATGACGAAGAAATATCGGAGTGCCTGGATTTGGTTCTCAAATCGGGGAAACTTGGTCTGATACATGAAAGTGTTGATGTCAATTTTATCTCATCTTATACAAGTGAGTTCCTGCGTGCCATTATTTTGAAATACGTTACTGACTAAGACTATCAGGAAGCTGGTTTGCTTGTAAGCTTTTGACAAATACCCCTCGGACTCCGAAGACAATGTTGTAAGGTTTGCTAACAAAACTATAGGGGCAAATGGCGTATTCGCGGAAACGATTCTCGATCTAGCCAAGCGGAAACCGCACCTGATTTTCAAGGCGCCAGCTTTACCTTACGAAATATGATCTTACCGGAGGATAGAACTAGGTCAGAATCGCAAGGCGATGATGATGGGCATTGACTGTTTATAACGGCTTTGTAGGTATATATGAGACATGCCACATTGGAGCGTATTTTATCTAGACGCATGATTATACTGGAAAGGCGCAATACCATTGAGTTGATTTACCTGGAACGGGCTCGAGTATGTATGTATTAAATCTTCTATTACTAGGCTTGTTGGCGAAAGGATACGAGTGTACGCCGCATTCAAGCAAGATCATCATATTCTACATCTTTTATATAAATCTTCGCGTGGTCCTATAGAACAGTGCTATAATAGACGGAGCATAAATGTAATATAATTATTCTCTCAGACTATAGGTTTACTGTCTGAGGTTATAGGTAACACGGTGCAGCTATGAAAGTACACGTGATTATTTCAATCCTCATGCGGCACGCCTCTCACGACCGCTTATCAGGTAAATGCCAGCGCGGACATCCAACAACGGATCTGACGATGATTCGACCCCATCAACCCTTGGGATAGGGTCGAAGATAATCCTCTTCTGCTGCGCGACCTGGTCGTCCGCAACAGACTCTAGCTTAATCACGCCGAGCTCGATAACCCGCCGGTCTTCCGGCCACTTGACGGTATTATTGTCCGTCACGTCCCCGTCCTCCGCGATTTGCGCATTTAGCTTGAACACGATAGGCCCGGTCTCAAGCAGCTCCGGGACGCCGTCGTATAGGAATGTCGGGCTTTTATTCTTGAGCCCGACTTCGTCGAGGTATTCTTCCCCACCGGCGGAGGCTGGGACGATGCGGTACCGGATATACGTCTCCTTCCCCGAGGCGGAGACGAACTTGAACGCGCTCACCCCGAAGTACTTCTCCCGACCGAAGCTTACGGGCGTGGGCTTCGGGAGGTCGACGAAGGCCCGGGCTTTGGGGTGCGTGGCTAGGTAGGTCTCGAGGGAGCCGTCTCTCACCGCGACGAAGAAGTCCAGCGCGTCCTGCCCGTTGGAGCCAGGGAACCCGTCGACCGAGTGCGTGATGATGTCCGTGTGCACGCGGCGGGGGGTCTCGGCGAGCAGGAAGCGGATGGCGAAGCCGCGTGGGTTGCCGTTGGGATCTGTGTCGGGTAGTTCTGGGATTCCGGTGGAGCTTGAGAAGCGGGCTATGATGGGGGTCGAGTGGTTGTTGAAGTGAGGTGCTTTCGAGAGAGTCTTGGCTTGCTCGGTGGGTGTGAAGGTGCCGTTTAGTAAGACTCCTTTTGCGTGTGCTAGGAATAACGTCAGTAAGTTTTATGCTGCGCAAGGAGTACGCGATGGAAACATACCAGGTCGGAATCCTGGATGCGGCCCGAAGATGTCGTGTAGTGTGCTAACTATAGCTTCGCTGGTCTGGACGACCTTTTCGTCGGAAGGGAGAGGCATGGCTATAGATAATTACTGAAAAGGAAATATCTTAGGTTTATTGAAGTGGTATTCCCTTTTCGTGGTTTAAGGAAGAATGGTTAGCAAAGATCTCTTAGATATATACGCAAGAGCCGTAGTATCTATAATAACGAGTATATATTTTCATTAGTATTTACTTAAGAAACCCTACAAAGCTGTAATCCGACAAAACCAGTTTATATTTCCTCGAAGTTGTTTCTGTCTTGTGACAATACCCATATATAGGTACCCCTACTATGTAATAGGACTGAGTAATCGACAGCTTGCTATTGGATATAGACCATGATGGCGACATACCTCCATGAGGTGTATATTACATGCATATCGGATGTTTCACCGAGATCTTCCCAAGTTCAAGCACAAGATGTAAGCATGCAACTTGATGGTTACTTCATGCGTTGATGTTTAGATAGGAGATCCCTCCTATATAGCTGTTACAAATAAGCCCATCATGTAAATAATATCTCATCATATAAACATGTTTCCAAAGATGGATTAGTTGGTGATAGCCTCCATCATGGGATCGCGATATACATACTAGGGCTATTACTAAGGTCCGTACATACACACCGAATCACAATATTCACAGCTCGGCTCCTATACGAACACATCGAATCAAAACCAGTGGCGATTTTATTAAGGCAATACATAATTAATCAAGCCAAGTCAATTTTTATATACACCATGCATACATACAATACCCCCTGAACCCCCCACCCCAACCCCAACCTAACCTATCAGGCCCTTATTTCTTCTCGCCCGGCAGCGGCGGCGCGTTCGGGTCCATCATGCACTGGTCGACGCGCATGAGCTGCTTCCCGGTGGCCTTGGCGATGTCGATGAACTCCTTGAGGTAGCTGACGGTGCTGTTGTACAGGTAGTGCATGACGACGATGTTGCCGCCGGCCGCGACGTCGCGCTTGAACGCCTCCAGCTGCTTCTCCGGCGTGTTCGACTCCGCCCACAGCCAGTCCTCCACATCCACGCTCCATTGCACGATGTACGGGTCCTCGATTAGCGCCGCCAGCCGCTGCCGCATCCGCGCCCCTTCCGTCCCGAACGGCGGCCGGAAGTACCTCGGCGTCAGCCCGTTGAAGGTCTCCTTGACGGCCTCGATGTCGTTCGAGTACTCCCAGTCGATGGACGCGTCGTCCGGCAGGCCCTCCATGGGAGGGTGCGTGTAGCTGTGCAGCGCGATCTGGTGGCCCTTGGCCGCCATCTCATTGTAGATGGCGCTGAGGTTGGTGGTGGGGTCGCGGAGGGGCGCGCCGACGGTGAAGAAGGTGACGGTGATGCCGGCGTCGTCGATCGTCTTCATGACCTGCTGGGCGAATACCGGGTCCCCGTCGTCGATGGCGAAGGCGAAGGAGTTGGGCCGCTTGCAGGCGAAGATGAACTGGCCGGACGGCAGCTTCTCCGGGACCTGGAACGACTTGGGGACCTCGCTGACGATCTCGATCTTGGAGAAGACGGTCGGTGTCGTGCTGTAGAACCCCTTGAACGCGAACCCGATCGCCCGCTTGCGCTCCACGTTGAAGTGGTCCAGCGGGATCCAGATGTCCGTCTCGGTGCTGTACCGCGAGGCCTCGAGGGAGTCCCAGGTCTCCGGGTAGGGGTAGATGTCGTTGTTGCACTTCTCGTTGTGCTGCTGCAGGGCGACGGTGAACAGATTGCTTCCGGTGTAAGCGATGTGGAGGTAAGACCCGTCGAACTCGGTCAGATCCCTGCAGGTCTCGGCGACTTGGGTAACCCACATCAGGTCCGAGTCGTTGGTCTTCAGCGTCATCGTGTTCTTCCTAAAGGTCAATGTAATGCCCTCGTCTGCTCCGTGCCATTGTCCTAAGGCGTTGGTCTCCGAGTTAGAAAACTTGTCGATCACGAGGTTCGTAGCCTTGCTCGGGGGTGCTGGTACCGTCTCCGTCGGACCAGACGGCTCAATAACCGCAGGGGGGATGTATTCGACGACCTCGTTTCCACAGTACAAGGCTATGGGCCCAAAGGTAACAGGCTTCCTCAAATTGGAGATGAAGATCGTTTCAAACTTAGTCAGGTCAAGTCCCTTGAACTTAGAGAAGGGGATCGAGTAAAGCTGCTCCTTGCCGTTAAACGTCCAGCCAAGCTGTTTCGACGTCAAAACAACATCATTTGTCTCTTCGCTGCCGCATTTACCCATGGTCGAAGAAAGCTGGATGTCGAAGGACGTACCAGAAGCGGCCGAGATGCGAAGCGAAATTCCTCCGTATTGTCTCGCATCAATGCAGCCGAGTTGGGTGTACCAGTACGAGTCGGTGTCCTGAGGGGTGAAAGTGACCCTGTTGTTTTTAACCGCGACCGACTTCATGGTTCCATCGTCACTGCTAGACTTCAGCAAGGCGTTGTAGTAGAGAAAAGTCAGTCGAGATTGGGAGATGAAGTCGTCGACAAGAAGGTGGTCGCACGCTGCAGCTTCGTCGCGGGCTACAATCGGCTGGACGTCTGTGACTATCGAAGGTACCGGTGTAGGGTCGGCGGTGGCGGTTGCGCTGACTTGCTGTCGCACGGTATCATCATCAGGCCAGCCTCCCCAGCCCGGGTCGTCGTCCCATGGGTCATCATCCCACCATGGAGGATCAGTCGGCCAGATGGGCCGGGAAGTAGTAGTAGGCCGTCCTGGGCGCTTTGTGGTAGTAGTTCGTTTTGTGGTAGTAGTTCGCTTTGTGGTAGTAGTTCGCTTTGTGGTCGTTGGCTTGCCAGGAGTGCTCCAGCTTCCTGTAGTGGTCTCCGTCGTGGTCGTAACGCCACCGCCGGGCAGAGTTGTAAAGATGGTAGTCGTAACGGTTACTACTGGCGGATCGGGCTCAGTAGGCGTAGTAGTGGGTGCCGGAGGTTGAGGGTCCTCGGGCGGTGCGACGCCAGAGCACAAGAATTGTACGTTATCCAGTTGCCATTCATTATCAGTACCGGTCAACCCAGCTGAGAAGCCGAACCAAAGGATACCGACGACTCCTTCTAAGCTAGCTCCCTCCCAGCTATTCAATGGGATGTTGATAGTCTGTAGGGAACCGCTTAAGCCGTCGACCGTGTAGTAGTAGCTCTGGTACTCGGTCTCGGAGCATTCAGTGACGGTTTGCAACTCAAGAGACACGGAGGCTGCTTCAGGGCCCTTGATGCTGAACGAAACAGAGTCGTATTTGCGTGATACCGTATCTAGGCAGTCGAACTGCTCGTAGATGTAAGATACATCGATGTTATTAGGCGTAAACGTTAGAATGCCTCCATCGATACTAGTAGCATTCATAGTCTGGTCGTCTGTTCAAGAGGTTAGTATCCGGCTCTGTAGAGCCTGCTAGAAAAAGATTCTTACCGCTCGTAGCTCCCTTCAGAGAGTTCTCGCCGTTCTCCCACTGAGAAAAGTCGTCTACTAACAAATGCGCCGTGCATGTCGCAACTGGAGCCGGAGAAGCGGGCTTAGAGGTGGTTGACGGCTTGGCAGTCTGGGAAGTACTGGGAACACTTGAGGGCTTTGAAGAGCTTGGTGGTGCCGGAGTTGAGCTGACCGGAGGAGGAGGCGGAGGAGGCGGAGCAGAGGAAGCAGGTGGAGCATCCTCTCTCTTGGGCAGCCTAACGCCTGCTACACCACTCACGAGCAAGGCGGCGGTGATACCGCCGATAGCCTTAGTTAACCTCATGATGAGTCCCTGGATGGCTCAAGGCTGGACGATCATCCAAGACTCAAGTCGTCTGGCAGCATGATGCAGACTTATATTGACAGGTCTGATCAGGGGTCATGCTCGCTTGACAGGAGAATTTTTCTTTTTCACTCCTTAGGTACAATAGACGAGATTCGAGGTTACATGTGGATGTGGTCATTAAGGTCCATTGGAATGGCTAAATGAGCTTCGTTCTTGGGCAATATTGGCTGAACCCAAGATTGCGAATCTGCACACATCCAAGACAGGGTTCTCCACACTCTCGATCTGATGGGTTATACAGCAGCCAGGAACACGAGCAAATTAATATGATAGCGAAAGGTTATAACTGGCGGAATACCCGGACCGGACATTTCAGGGGGCTCTGAAAAAAAAAAAAAAATACTCCCTCTTCCTTTCAATCTTTGCTGTCAATATGCGAGATCGAGACTCACTACTCTGGCCTTAGGGGGTTACAATTCATCCGTCATTCCTGCTGCACTACAGCCGCACGTTCATGTTGTAACTTGGCAGATTTCTCCGCCGAAGTAAACTTACGCCTAACATCAGACCTCGACTCCGACGCTTATAAAGTCGTTCGACCTGTCATGATACCAGCTGCGTTCCTGTAAGATATACGAGGTGGCTTGCATGAAATAATGAGCCTGGCCGACCACGGATGCATATAAGCGGCCGGCAAAATGCCAAGAGGAGAATACCTAATTAGAATGGCACCCATAGCGCCGGCATAGGACATTCAGGAATGCCTTTTGCAGCCAGCCAGCCAGCCAGCCAGCCAGGCGCTGGAGCTAGAGCTAGCTAACACGCTGCGCTGCTGCCAGTCAACATTCGAGTCTCACTAGGTACCTGATATTCCCAAGCGGGGAGACATCTACGGTGAGCCAAGCGGACAAGGCCTCGTCAGCTCAATATACACGTATGAAGAAAGATGGCTCGATTATCGCGAATCGCACCGGCATATGCCTATGCAGCAAGGGGGCTAGAAGAATACGGCATATCTCCGTGTGTGTATGTGTG
The DNA here is from genome assembly GCA_022478815.1 of Daldinia bambusicola. Classification (NCBI taxonomy): domain Eukaryota; kingdom Fungi; phylum Ascomycota; class Sordariomycetes; order Xylariales; family Hypoxylaceae; genus Daldinia; species Daldinia bambusicola. The sequence continues at coordinate 109,432 of MU284155.1, forward strand.
CGTATGCGTGCGTGGTGTCTGAGCGGGTCGGTTCGCTTAGTACGAGCACAGCTTGTTATGTTAAAGATGTTAGGAATATTAAAACGTCTAGGACGGGCAGAAAAAGGTAGGGTCACAGTGCAGACAGTAAACGCGAGCCCTGCTGCAGCCAATATTGCCAATTTATCCTATTGCAGGTTCAGCCGCCTTGGCAAAATTTACGAACACGCTGTTTGAGGTTTATATTACACATTGTAATTCCTTTTTTGATCGGGTCATTTCTGACCTAATTGCGTCTCGATGGCAATAGGTATCATTCTTTCGTTTCTCTCTCCTTTTCATTACTGTTGACTTCGGGTCCGACACGTGTGATCAAAATTCATAGCCCGGCAGCTTACAGCATGAGCATGAGATTGGGTCTAGATCTCTCACGATCTCGTCCGAGCTCAGATCTCGATTATGATCTGAGTCATTACTTTCCCACTTTCATTAAGCCCCCTTTTCAGAAGCTTCTTTTACTAGGTATCAAGACCTCTGCTGTTCAAAGATATCATATAAATACCTAGTTTAAGGTAGTCATCACGCTACTAAATACCTGATTGATTTTTGCCTTTTTAAGCCAACTGGAGCGGTACGAGCCAATCAGGTTTCCTTATACATTAGGTACCCGCCTTAGGTACAATACCTAAGGTAGCTAGGAGCTAGGACTTCGACTTGCTTGGGAATGATCAGCTCTTTCAAGTTAGGTTTGGCCCCTACATCGAGGTAACGCCATGCTGAATTAATTATACACCTTATGTGTTAGTTAACCATTATCAGACCGGTAGGCTTCGAGGTCTAGATCCTTCTTGACTTATTTACACGGCTGTAGGTAGTTGAAATTTGTTCTTCGATCGAGCCTCTCACGAAACTGCCTTTCTTTAATAATCTAAAAGTTTCATCTAACCTTTAAACTTATAACAAGCCGACGGGATGTATAGACTGTGCAATCTTTATTTATTAACTACCTAGGCATAGTATAATATATCCAAGTCCCATCTACCGGATCTACTGCAACTACCAAGTAGCAAAGTTAGGGATAGAAGAACTAAGGAAGTCATCGGCAGATTGCGGGGTGAATGAACCTCAGCCGGTAGCAGGGAAAGGTGCCATTGTCAGAAGTCAGTGGAATCTGGATGGATACCTATGTAGGCGCATCGGTTGAGCTGGTTGCTGCTGGGGCAGATGCAACGTCTCATTTCACGTAACACCGGTTGGAATTAACTCCAGCCTCCTATTCTACTTAGCATATCGACGCCGTTCTAGAGAATAGATTGGTTTCTTTCAATACTTATAAAGAATGGTCTCGACTTAACCACTGTCAATTGAAAGAGATTAGGTACATAGGAAGGTATGTTCTCGGCATAAGTAAAAGAAGCCTTGTAAGAATATAGTATCAATGAACTTCCGAGCATCCTCAATTTTGAAGGTGGTATGGCAATATGAAAAAGGAGGAGTCTGTATAAGTACTAGCAAAAGATATTAACGTAGACTTAACCTTATATGCTTTCCACCCGCACCGAGATTGACGGTAGGTAATCGTATAGCTGTCAGCTGTGGTTTATTTTTTTTTTTTTTTTTTGTTTCTTTTTTCTAGTTAAAAATAGCGTCGCGTTGCTAATGAAATTCAGATGTTTTATGCATGCCCCTTACTCTTGGGGCTTTACTAAAAGCACAGTTAGTTGAACATATTGATAACGTCGACCTATCTGATAGCAAAACAATATACCTTAGGTAGGTAAACAGGTAGGTACCTACCTCCCTACCAATTTGGTGTTATAAGTTATACATGCATGTTAGTGGTAGCGGTTGTTTGATGACTGATATCCTTACGTCACTGGGACCCTTATACTTTGTAAGTTGTCATTCATTAGGAGGACAATACCGCACATAGACATAAAAACACCGATCCATACATTTTAATCTTAGAAATACCATGAAGCATCAAATGGAAATGTTGCTTGTTCACGCAGAACGACCTTGTTCGAATTGATTTTTCAAATAGTTTCAACTTTAAAAGGGGGGAGAAGGAGAGGGCCTTAGGTACACATACGTACAATCCATGCTTGCATCAGCCACAAAATTACCTAAAGTATTTCGTTCATACTATGTATATGTGTATACGTGGGGGCTTTCAGAGGTGAATTGTGGCTCTGCTATCGATATCCTAGGTGCATGTGGGTACATTACCTAAAGTATTGTATGAAGTTAGGTACCAGATACCGGATGCCGGCTACCCATTATGGGGCTTGACGGGACCTAAATCTGGCTGACTACTAGGTACTTCGTTACTTCGTACAATTGTACCCAATTTTGTTTAATTGAATGTTCAATGGGAAACTTCCAAGACATCGTCAAATGTCGAACCCTCCGATGCGCATTCTGAATACAACACAACATTCGGTGTTTGTCCTAACTATCCCTTGAAATTATAACGGCTTATACCATTTATACTACATCGCAGCGCCGCAAACATCTCAACCCCTCACTGCTTACCAGGCATCCGCCATCGCCGTTCCTATTACACCTGTCGCCTTTCAACTGTCATCCGCCTTTAAATCGTCATCTACAGATGCGACAACCGGCAGTCGAGTCGTTTCGAGGGCCAGAGTACCGTAGGCATACCTGTCCGACTTGATGCCGCCTTCCGATTATGATCCACAAGATGGGAGCGGATCACTCCCCGCTTCCCCCGTAGCCGCCTCTATCTCGAGAGTCCAGAAAGCCCGACATACTCTTAACGATGTCTCGCCGTCGCTCTTCCGCTCCGAATTCAACCTCCCTTACCGCCGCTCCCATCCCTCCGCCGCTTCGCTCTACGCATCTACCTTGTCGCCTCCTACTTCTCGCTCCCAGTCGCCTGTTGGTCGCCCACCCTCGCGAATAGCCGCCGGCTCTATATTTGGTGCAGCCCCGAACAACGGCCTCGCACTCGCTTCTGGCGCAGGGGACACTCCAGGCGATCCGCTTAACCTCATTCTGAGGGCATTTGTACCTCATGTCGCGGTATACACATCCGAAGATACCGATATCTTACTAAAAGAGAAAGGGTTTAACCGTGGCTTGTGGGAGCTCCTTAGACCCTTTGGAGAGCGCGTTCAAGGAAAGGTTATAATACGGGACAGTAACGGCTCGAGTAGGACATACGAGGACTACTCAGTACACTTTGTCCGCTTTGGAGAGGGTATTGTACACCCGGAACCCTTAACAGCCGGCTTAAGACCTGCATCTGCCCCGAGGGCAAATGGGGCCTCGGAGAAGTCTACCGATCCTAGAAGGGGGCAAGGGATATCCATCTCAGATGTTGAGGCCGTCGTGGATCGGCATTTAAACTACGCTGAAGGATCATTCTTTAGCTTACCTCAGAGCCCTACAAATAACGGTCTAGATATCGACATACCATCGCCGTACTATGCCTTATATTTACGCCGTTTGCTCTCGGGCCTATCCATGGCACCGCACGAGACGTTTGCGCACCCGGTTGCTTGCGTAATAGCAATAAGCTCCCGGAACCCAAACCCAATAGAGACTCTCCGAAGATTATACACCGAATCAAGCACGGGTGATGGGCGTTTACCCAACTGGGTCGATGCCGAATTCTTACGTTATTACGTTCTCGTCCATGAGGAGGAGAGAGATGATATTACGAGATCTATGTCACTTTTTGACCAGATGAAGCGGAGCCTGGGCCTCCATTGTCACTTACTCCGGATAAGGGGGACGCAAAGTGTGGCTACCGACGACGACAGCATACCCCTCCCTCGAAGCGAGTGGATGTCGGCTGCGGAGGAATTAGCTGATCTTCGAAGAAGTGAAGATCAAGAGGATTTCGAGGATCCAACCAGATATATATTTGAATCCGACGCCACTGCCATCCGCACATTCATCCGCGAAATGGTCACGCAATCCATAATACCCACAATGGAACGCCATGTGTCGGTTTGGAATGACCAGGTGGCCTCGCGCCGACGAGGTCTTGCTGGCCGATTTGTTGGCTTGACGAAGCGATGGGGTTTTGGAAGCAACCCTAGATCATCAGTTTTGGGGCAAAGCTCGGGGAGCAATTATGATTCACTCGGGTTTTATCGCCACGACGCTGCTGAAGCCATAATGCGGAAGTTGGCCGATTACGCCTTTATGTTACGAGACTGGAAGCTGGCCCATTCCACATACGAACTTCTACGTACCGATTTTAATAACGACAAAGCGTGGAGATACCACGCCGCGGCAAGCGAGATGTCTGCCATCAGCCTACTCATCATGCCACAAAATCTATCAGCTAGGTCTAGAGCAGAAACTATAGACACCGCATTCGAAGCAGCTCTTTATTCATATATTACACGTTGCGGCGCGCCATACGGCGCTCTTCGATGTCTCGCTCTTGGAATGGAACTCTTACGCCTGCGCGGTGGCTCGAGCGTCGATAGCGCCGCAAAGTGGGGGATCCGACTCCTGGAGAGCAAGATACTAGGCCCCATAGGTGATGCTTTGATCAAAGAGCGCCTGGCAGTCTGTTATGCGTCTAAGCAGGGTATGGGGACGCACCTCTGGGGTGGCAGGCGGAGGAAGTCAGCGCTGTGGAGCGCACTCGGTGCCGATGCCTGGGTAATGCAGTCGAAATACATCCAGGCGCAGCGATGTCTGAACGAGGCACGCAAGACGTACTCGGACCTGCCCAGCGGGAACGGCATTGATAAGTTTAATTACGCCAGCGCATTCCTGCTCGGCATCGGGAAACAGCTCAACAAAAATCTCGAATCAGGTGACCAAGATGACGACGCAGATAGTAATGACGAGAGCGACGTAGTGGACGAGGAGAGCGAGGCTCTGGATATGAGGGGAAGGCGCATTAGCACGTTGGGGGTTCCTGGGGGCGCGACAGGAGCAGGTTTGGAGACGGCGCCGCTGAAAGCACAGCTCGACGCGTCGGAAGAACAGGATACAGGCGAGGCTCAGGATGATTTTGGTTAGGGTTAGGTTACGTACCTAGGCGGATAGGCAGTTTAGGCAGAAGTACAAGCGGCGTGGTATATGCTAGAGAAAGAAAGAAGGCTCTTGAAAGTTAAGTAGGTAACTATCAGGTATCTATCTATTTGCATGAGGGTAATTAGGGGAATGATTGCCTACTTCTGTTGTAATGAAATATAGGTTCTCACTTGAGGGCCCTTGAGTTTTACGAACAAATGGGTATCGGTATTCGCATGGATTACTGAGTAAAGGTGTGGATTCTTTGACGAATAAAGGTGAATATGATGTAGAGTTATAGATCCATAAACGAGGTTGATATTCATATGACGTTTTAAGTGGAATCGGACTTCTCTAACATGAGCAAGTGGCTGAACTTAAGCTCAAATTTCAAAATAAACCCGATGTATGCGTCTTTTATCTCATATTATATTAGAGGATACCCATTGTCTTGTCCTTTTGTCTACTTCAACATCAAGAACATCAGCATCCAGGAAAGTAACGTGTATAATTTTGACCGAGATTTGGAAACGATATAAGTCAGGTCCATCTATTATTAACGAATGGCCCCTGGTACTTTCTGGAATATCATCGTTCAGGTTGGATCGGCTCATATACTGGTGCTTTAGAGCCAACATAATGTCATTTGCCTAGCATCTGAACGTAGAGAAACATTTGAGATAGGGGTATACTATGTTCCGTTTAGGTTCCTGGTGACCGCTCCAGATCAGAAAGAAGGCGGAACATTTATTTTCAAAAGCTGCAGTACGCGTCCGCTCAGCTTGCAAGGTTCCGTGCCGACTGTTGGTTCATCCCGGTACAGTGCCGGCAATGCTGAATTATAACTCCTTCATGTTATGTTGATTTAGTTGAGAGATTTGTGATTCTAGGAGTGGCACGTAGCTGTGGGGCAGAATACTAGAATGGGTGTTGTTGGCAAAATAAATCCTCTCTGTCCAAGTCATTGAGAGGTGAATAGTGCCTAGAGCGTATAGTCGGATAGCTAGAGACATTTTTCATGTAGAGGCGCTACTATTAGATACCTTTATAATCATAGGTATATTCATGCATGTACCTAATATAAGTGATTACTCGGGCGCGGTTAGGGGGTTCGACACTGCATGGCTTCTATCCCACTTCGATAGAACATTCTTTCAGATCCAGGGAGTTCCTCCAGTAGAAGTGCAGGCCTAGACCTTAAGTCGTTCCCCATAACGCAATCGAGAATTGCGATCCACTAGCTTCGTAGTCTTCCACTCAGTTCGGTCATAGTCGCTGAACGACGATTCGCCCCCGTTAGAGTCGATGATCATTTAACTATTAAGGTCTACTGTTGACGAGATGATCTTTAAAGTGATGCGATAATTAGTATATTAGATATCGCGGGTCTATCGAATTAGGTATCTAAAATGCTAAACCACGGTATGGCTACCCTAAATCCGTCTACAGGCTGAGCTCAGCGAGTCTTATAAATCAAGCCCGAGGTTGATTTGGCTTGGGCTTGAAATTATTTTATTTGGCTTTATATAAGCCAAATATATATGGTGATTTGATTGGACTCGGCCTGTGAAACTCACTGGCTGGGCTTCCAAGCTTTCTGAAAAGATCCAAACATGTCTAGTAATGTCGAGGTCAAGCATCTACGAAGTGAGATCGAAAGTCCCGGGGCCTTTGTAGTTCTGCTTGATGTTGTTGGGCTCGTTGCTGGTGACGAGCTCAGATTGGGGGATGAGGTGGGACGCGGTCTGCTCGCCAGAGAGTACGCTGAAGTTCAGGCCCTCGGGAATCTTAGCTACAGCGAAGGACGTGGAGGCGTCGGTGCACTCTCCCTTCTTGATCTCGGGCAGCTCGCCGTTGGGGCCAGCGGGGCCCAGACCGGAGCATTCAATGGTCTTGGCGCCAGGGGAGTTGAGCTCGAAGTGGTACCTGGAAGCATGTTCAGTATACTCTGCATCGTTAATAAATATCAGAGTCAGCAAATCTTCACTTACGCGCACATGGTGCTGTGGCGTACGCAACCTGCCGAGAAGTTGCTGACGGAGAAGGCGGCATCACGCCGGCCGACGGCGGCGGCAGCAGCAACGGTGGCGGCGAAGAGAGTAGCAGCGCAGAACTTCATTTTGAATGGTTGAGTTGATATACTCTTTTCGAATGAATGTGAAGTTTGGTTAGATGTGTACTACCGAGGGTTGACCGTGATTGTGTGATGATGAGGCTGAAAGAAATGAAGACTCTCTCCAACTGTGCGAAGATCTTTTATATTGAATCTCTCCTAAAGTGGTTCCCATAGCGAGTGGAGAGAATATCACATTGATCGACAGTCCCAGTAAGGACAAGCTTGAAGTCGTGTCCATATTAAGCGGTTTACGATCAATTTTGACCCCTTTCCGTTGCCCTAAGTTTTTACTATTCTGGTGGTATCGATAATATGGTACATGCTTCTTGGCTTTCTTGACTTCGCGCACCGTATTACATCCATACAACCTTATGTATATTCACACAGGTTAAACTACCAACAGTTCTATTTGGTAAGGATATACGACGAGATTTGTCAGTTGTGCCCTTAACCCAAATCCTTCCAACACAGCCTCTGCGATCACCACCGTGACAACTTGTCACCATCGCACTGATTCTAAAACTACCTGTCTTCTTACAATATAGAAGAAGGCTGACTGAGGGCGGTGAATAATTGCCATACTATTTTGACTATATAGTCTGGGTAGGTACATAGTATCACAGAGGACCTCATATCTATTCCTTTGCTGTACCCTGGCTCTGTTTTCTGTAGCGGCCAGGCGACTTACTACATAACGGCTCAATACGAGCTATTGCAAGATTAGCCTCAACTCTTAGCCAATCACCGTCAACTAAGTCTATGTAAGTGGGTTGTGCTATTCCCAAGGTAGCTGATACTCCACTATCAGCCCTCCCACGAGGCCAAAAGCTCAGCTAGTAACACATTATTTTATTAAGCAATAGGTAAATCGTAGATTTAACTATTCCCATAGGCAATTAAAAATGTATCAGCACGAGTCAAAAGTGAAATAGTGACAATAGTTTAGGCCATAAAGCAGGTAGTTGAATAGGGGCACAGTACCTAGGTACCTGCTTGTGTAAAGCCTTTCCATAATATTGTATGGAGATTTTTAATTTTAGAATTACTTGAATATTCCGTGTGAGCTAAACTCTATACGCGTATTGAAAACCTCCTCCCCTGGGGTGCTTCCCAAAATGTTAATGAACAGCAGTCAAGCTTTTGTTCCGCAACTACATATTAACGTGTCGAGATGCGCAGCTAAGGGGATAGGGGATAATTACCACTTGTCTCTTTGAACACAAACTGGATATGCTCTGATATAAGTGGAGAGGCTTAGTGGGTGAATGGCACCAATAAATACATGGATTTGTGCTGATCTTTCCCTTCACCGCCTACAGAATCTAGTAACGCCGTGTCTATCTCTTGAGTTTAATTTCAACCTCATCATTCATTCCATAATAACTTCCGATGCAATATCGAGTAAACAATATAACCAATCACAGCCATCATAGTACCGTTCGTAGCGAAGGAAAGACCATAGACTGATAATATGTCATTTTAGTCTCAAGTAAACTCAACGTTGCTCTCCAATTGCTAAAGAAGACAGTGTATATGATAATACGTCGAGGCTGAATCGTCGAGTGAGTGCTCTTCACGCACGTTACGGAGCCTATTGCTGTCGGGATCAATCCAAGACATCTGACAACCCGTTTTTCTGAGTGCCTTTTTCTTCGTCTTTGACAGGGCCTTTGAGCACATTAACACCGGGATTCATGTCCGAAGCAGAATCTCTTTAATAAGCAGGATATAACAGATCACTGGGTAAAACTTACTGTGGCGCTTGTTAATACGTTCGGCAAATGGCTTGATATCCCGGTATCGCTTCTTGATATGCTTATCATATTGCTTCTTCGTATATTTTCGAAAGGGCTTGGATTTCCCCAGTGCATATGAAATGAAATCGAATACGTAGTAGATCAAAAGGGCGGTAAATGCAAAAGCAGTTCCAACTAAGCCAACATTAGTGAGTAAGCCATAGCCCAGCGAAGCATCCCGTCAAAAAAAAAAAAAGAAAAGAAAAAAAACTTACAAATGATTCCAAAAGCCCAAGCAGGAGTTCGTTGGAATGTCTCCACGTCAAGCGCAAATAGAGATGTAAGGAATGACAATGGTAACTATTAATAGGGGTTAGAAATTAAGACTCATAAGGTTTTGGCGCGAATGGTTGGAAACTCACGAACACAGCAGTGGTTAGTGTGAACACCATCATGTTATTCCCCTGTTTCACAGATTCTTCGGCCTGGAAGTTTGATATCTCGCTCTGTAGCAAGGAAAGTGTCGAATGGACCTGAGTTTCTTGCGTGTAAGTGGTTATCATAACAGATTTTACTAACGAACAAAACAACTCACGGCATTTTGAATTCTACTTGCGAGGCTCTCCATTTCGGCGATGTCTTTGAGAAAATGGCCTGAAGCAAAACCCAAGTCCCTCGGGTCTTTCTTAGATAGCTTTTGTTGTACATCAAATTGGTAGTCTACGATTGACTTGATAATACCTAATTCGTCACGGATATCTTTGATCTCGCCAAATAGCTGTTGAGCTTTAGAGATAGCGCCCTTGAATTTTTCTTTGCGCTCGAAAGTATTAGTTCCATTACGGAGATTTTGAAACTCCGTAAAGAGTTTGGTCTCTCCTCGTCCCTATCCAATGATTAACATCAACATACTAAAAATGAAAAGGACGCGACATACTATAAAGTTAATGTAGTTCGAAAAGAGTTGGCGGATTGACAGTCCGGTCTCCCAACCATCATTGTTCCGATTTCGGAAAGTTCGCCTCCTTTCGTAGAATCCAACACAATAATTGACCATCATTTTTACCATGTCTTCAACGGACCCTGGTTGGGACTGGGCTCCTGCCTCTATTCGTTTGTTGAGATATTCATTAAACCCATCAAGCCACGACTGTTCAATATCGTCGACCGGATGCGAAGTGGCGCTAATTACCCATTCTAAACCAATAGGCTTAGCAAGGAATGATTTCCAGGGTGACACGAAGCTATACTTACTCTCCTCTAGTGTCCAAATCCAAATCTGATTGACACGCAGCAAAGTCCAGGAATCCTTCGGAGAATCTTTTAGTTCCGGATGTAGTTGTTTAGTGACAACTTGACTACAGTTACGGCGATTTCTTTCTCGTAACGTAGGGTCATCTCTTAAATCGAAGTGATAATACGCCTCGTCGAGAGTCGCAGAGTTATGGAGTACTGAGTCTTTGTAGTTTTTGTTTAGTGTGCTTAGTTTTTGTTCCATGCTCAGTGGCATGTTTGGGCTCTTATTGGGACTTGCTTGGAGAAGTGTTCGATTTTTGCTTTCTGTTGTTTTTGCAGCGTCGTTGCATTCATGCATTTTTGTCTGTGTTGCAAATGATAGGAATGGCATCTACCGTCCAACAGGTTAGAAAGTTAGAGGCCAGTTAAGAGAACGAATAAGAGAATTAGATTAAAAAAAATTATTCTCACATAAAGTGCTGAACTAGGAATGAAATGATCTTTTTCCTGTTCCTTTTCCTCCTTCGGTGTCTCCTGCTCCCTAACTGTTTGGCTGCTGGCTGTATCGTCGTTCATTTCTTGATTAGCCATGTCCTGAGCTTTACTTCGCTGTGCATTGTTAGTGGCTGTTCCTCTCTAGTCTTTGGTTTGTTTTACCAATGAGCTCTCGATTTGTTCCTTATTAGTGGACACAATTCGTCTCCTTTCCACAAACTGTGGCCTCATAAACCGTGACTCAGAAGTCCGATCCGGGATTTCAAACCATGTGCTTTGCAAAAATGAGCTGATCTCACGGTGTCTAGCGCCGGCGTTCTCTAGGTTTTCGTCGACCACGATTTTCAGCAATAAGTCCTAAGAAAGCCATTAGAAAAGTCCTCCGATAAATCAAAAAGCCTAAAAACATTGGGTCCATGGATTTTTCCCGTTACCTTCATCCAATCCATCTATCGTTGGTTAGTACCTAATAGCCAGCTAAGATGCATAGGAGTACATACGTTGGTAGCCGGTAAATGGATATAGGTAAACGCTAGGTCACCGTCGTCATATGTAGCTCGAAGTCCTCTTGAACTAGAACGTTCCTCCTTTTCTCTAGAGCTCTTATTCATAATGTCCTTCAAATCCGAGATTGTCTTCGCCATTATGCTCATGGGTCCCTTGCCGTATATTATGTCCTTAAGGTCTCGCGCCCTTCGGATTATACTGGAGATGCGTTTGGCCTTGTAGAACTGGGCTATAGTCGCTTCAAATCCAGTCACAGAATTGAAATGGTTTGGTTTTAACCGCGGGGGGGTTAAGGCAGTACTATCCTCATACTCCTGGGCTAGTGGAGGGTCTTGCAGGATATCCATCATATGCCTCCAAGTTATGGGCTCATTTCCACTTGAAGAGGGTGTAGTAATGTCGTTGTCTTCACCAAAATTTACCTTGTCTCGGCGCTTGCCTCCTGCTTTCCTGGCTGTATCTTTTATAATCCCCTGCTGTGCCTCTTTTTTCGAATTCTGGGCTTTCTCTTTGGCTGCCTCGATATTTCTCATGATTTCAGAATTACGTGGGGATGTAGCAACAAGCCACCAAAGTGCCTCTGCTTTCTGTTGTATGGTAGCCAACTCTATAACGCTGGACTGTGAAAGGGATTGCTGGTCCCCTTTCTTTAGGTTCTGAATAAGAAGTTCCTTTGCAATCTTATGTCGGTCAAAATTTGCTGCCGCCCATAGAAGAGCATTATCAAAGGCTCCCTCGACCTTTCCAAGAGCGTCTAGGATAGACTCCTGTATGCGTATTTGCATATCCAGTTGTTTCTCGTTGGGACTTGGCGTTTCATATAAGAGGAGCCTCTGATATATGTTGGTGTCGCATTTGTCCTTATCCGACATATGACCCAACAATATATACACACCTTCCAAATTTTCGTCCTCAATTGCCACTGAAAGTGGCGTTTTGCCTTCATTGTCCCGGGTATTTACTTCGTCATGTTTACAAGCATTAAGTAACGCCTGCATGCACGATAAGTATTTCCATTTAGTTGCCACCATTAAAGGAGTCCATCCCTTTTTGCTCTTCACGTCGATTTTCGCACCTGCATCAAGTAGAAGTTTAACAATTTGTTCATGCCCTTTCATGGTAGCAAGGTGTAACGCTGTCATTTTCTCAGATGACTCAGGGATGTCGATGTACGACCGGTGCAGTTTTTTGAGGAAAAATTCCACAAAATCTGTATAACCGCTCCTAGCAGCTATGTGAAGGGGTGTTCTTCCAAAGTTATCAGTTGCTTGGATACGGGCTCCTGATTTCAGAAGCAGTTCCGCAACCTCTATCCGCCCCTCGTTGGAAGCATAATGCAAAGGAGACCATCCAGAGCCGTCTTTCCCTTCGATATCGGCTTCCCTATCTAGAAGCAGCCTCACAAGCTCCGTATGCCCCTCCATGGAAGCACAATGCAAAGGAGACCATCCAGAGTCGTCTCTCGCTTCGATATCGGCTTCCCTATCTAGAAGCAGCCTAACAAGTGATAGGTTGCCGGTCTCGCAGCTTACGTGCAAGGGTTGACGTCCGTAAAAATTCTTCTCAGAGACAGACGCATGTGCATCAAGGAGGATCTCAGCAGCCCATACAATGCCTTGCCAAGCTGCAATATGCAAGATGGTTTCCAAGTAACCGGTTTTGTGAGCATCGATCTGGTCCTGTGGCAATGAGCGCAGCAGTCTCTTAAACTCCCCTACGTTTTCATCAAGCTTTTGAGAGGAATTGTCTAGATCCTTAAGAAAAGACACCAAATCTTGGATACACTTTATCGTCGTATCGCTAGCTTCCTGACTATCAGTGGCCATGGTTGAACCTAGGGTTAACAATGTTATAAATCATGGACACTTTGAAATAAACTTCTAAAATTTCGGTTATAGCCCCAGTCAAAGAACGGTTGGATGTTGGAGAAGAATGGTGGTATAGAAAGGATCAGGTCTATATGTCAATGTAGGCAAGTAACTAGGCGCAATGGCGACCTCTTATAAAGGCGACAAGAAACTCTGAATAAAGCGCCCGTCCTATCTGCAGTTCTCTTAAAAGAGGTAATATGTATGAGGTTTATCGGTACGATGCGGGAGCTGAGATAGGGGTCCGCCATGGCTGAAAAGACCTTCGTATTCGAGGTTTTGATTGGCTACTTGGCATGCGTGGCAGATATTATTCGAAATATTACACAATGCATTGCTGAGGCAATTTTAACCGAACTGCATCTCCTATCTTCGTATCATCCCAACGGAAAAGAAGTTATCGCCGCGATCGACATAAAAGGAAGAAGAAAAAAAAAAGCAAAACTGTACAGCTAACCCGGCTTCCCTACCTAAGGTTTTCCATCCGGGCACCGGGATTTCTACGATGCACAAGATCTGAATAGGTAATGCCTATGTAATACTGCTAACCCTCCCATAGGTTAATGGCTGAAGACCGACCCTGCCCTGCTGCCCAAGCTGCACGAATAGCAAGTTTGCCAGGTTTGCTGTCGAGGTCCCCGAGAGGCTTGCTTGGTTGGTTGACTGACTGGCTGGCTGCTGGTATCGCGGCATCGCATGCAGGCTGGCAAGGCCGCTTATTTCACGGCGACCTGAACTCCGAACTTGGGCTTGATGATAAACGACAGAAAAAGTAACAAGTTGCAGTAAGAACGACGAAGAAATACTGTGTGCAATCAAGAGGTTGCAAGTCATTTGCTGATGTTGCTGTTTCAATACTTCCACGGTTATCTCTGGTCGTTTCTTAACCAAAACATGTTATTCTATTAGTTAGATACCTAGGTACTTATGTACCTAGCCACTAGCTGCTGATGCGTTGTGGCCATCAATATTCAAGAGAATAGAGGTTGACTTCGGTTACGAGTTTTTATTCGAGCTGAGGTACAACTTGGAAGGCAGCAAGGCTGGGAATCGGGATGAGTTAAATTACCTAATGCTATAGGAAGTACGGCTTATCGATAGGTAATATCCTCTGTTAAGCATTATGCGATTAAGAACAAGGCTGGATCTAGGTACCTTACCTTATGTACCTTACCTTCTGTACCTAAGGTAGGTACCTAAGGTAGGTACCTAAGGTAAGTACCTTATGTATCTAGGTGAGTTTGCACTAAACGGTATATCCAGGGTCAAGTACTCCACTAAAAAGTCTCGATTGATTCTGCCTCTTCTCACTTTTGTCGTATTCTCAACCACATTGACATAGTTATCATGGCTGACGGTGGCTTGCTTCTAAATTTTGACCTTGGCGATGCGCCGCTCAAGAGACAAGTCAAGTTTACAGGTGGTAGATGGAGGGACCGTGTTCACGCCCAGCGCAGTGCCAGGAAGAATCAAGACGGATCTCAAAATGGGCCAACGAGCTCAGCCAATTCCACCCCGCTGTCCAACGACCGACGAGATTTTCGCCATGCCCACGACCAGAACGAAAGACCCGCGAAGCGCCAGAAGACATTCGACCACGCAAACGGCCAGTTAGATAATATCTCCAATACGGGCCCTAGGATTGGCGGCGCATCTACTAAACCCGGCGGCATCACATCCAGATTATTTACATCTAACCCTATACCGAGAACGGTATTTGAGGAACCAGTCGAAGATGTCGAGCCTGCAAAGCCATCCAACGCTCCCTTATCTGAAGAAGCCGAAAACTTTCACGCTCTCGGATTGTCGCCGCGCATCGCCCAACACTTATCGTCCAAGTTGGAGATGAAGGCGCCGACTTCAATACAGAAGAATAGTATCCCGCCGCTAGTAACGGATGATAGCGATGCTTTCTTACAGGCAGAGACGGGTTCGGGAAAGACCTTGGCTTATCTACTGCCTATTGTGCAGCGGATTATGAACCTGAGTCACTATGAGGACGGCTCTGCCACAGGAACCCGCATACATCGCGATTCGGGCTTATTTGCCATCGTTCTAGCACCGACAAGAGAACTGTGCAAGCAAATTGCGGCTGTTTTAGAGAAAGTTCTACGCTGCGCTCCCTGGATAGTCAGCACGACCGTGATAGGAGGAGAGAGCAAGAAATCCGAAAAGGCCCGCTTGAGGAAGGGTGTCAACATATTGATCGCTACTCCTGGTCGTCTGGCTGATCACCTAGACAATACCAAGGTGCTCGACGTTGGTACTGTAAGGTGGCTTATCCTCGATGAAGGTGACAGGCTGATGGAGATGGGATTCGAAGATGAGCTTAAGAGTATCGTGGGGAAGATTCGAAAGGAAGACTTAAAAAAGTCTAATAAAGAGGGTGTAACTCTCGCCGCCCTACCGCAACGTCGCGTCACCGTTCTCTGTTCGGCAACGATGAAGATGAACGTGCAAAGGCTGGGAGAGATTAGTTTACAAGACGCCATCCATGTTACGGCCTCCAGATCCGAGGGTGAGGGTGATACAGCGCTTGAGGCCAACGACGCTGCCTTTAGCGCGCCATCTCAACTCAAACAGTCCTATGCCGTCGTTCCAGCTAAACTGCGATTGGTTACGTTGATAGCATTGCTCAAGTCATCATTTGCCCGCAAAGGGTCGGTCATGAAAGCTATTATTTTCATATCCTGCGCCGACTCGGTTGACTTCCACTTCGATTTACTCCGCTCTTCATCATCCCATCCCTCATCCGAAGAATCATCCCTAACAAAAGATACCGTCGCCGACGCTGCCTACATAACATCGCCAGCAAACCCTGACATAACCCTCTTAAAGCTTCATGGCTCCCTCCAGCAGCCCGTTCGTACAGCCACACTTACCTCATTCCGCACCTCAAAGAATCCTTGTGTACTCATTACTACCGATATCGCATCGCGTGGCCTCGACGTACCCGCCGTCGATCTCGTCATTGAGTACGATCCAGCCTTCAGCGTCGAAGACCACGTCCATCGTATTGGTCGAACCGCGCGAGCAGGCCGACCCGGAAAAGCAACTCTCTTCCTGCAGCCAGGCTGCGAGGAAGGCTACGTCGAACTTCTCAACCCCTCCTCGGCGCTCGTCCCACAATCCTACGGATCGACGCTCCAGAAGGGCTTTGTAACACCGATATCCCTACCGAAATCGGACCAGACCTCGGAGCCCCAGACTCTCGTCTCGGACCGCCAGACCCCCAACTCCCGCGCGGAGGCCCTCCAGCTGCACCTCGAACAGCGGCTCCTAGCCTCCACCAAGGACGACGGCAACTCGAAGCTCCTGGACGCGGCGCGCCAGGCCTTCCGCTCGCACATCCGCGCGTACGCTACGCACGTCCGCGACGAGCGCGTGTACTTCGACATCACGCAGCTGCACCTTGGCCACACGGCCAAGAGCTTCGGGCTGCGCGAGGCGCCGGGCGGGATCGGAGGCGGGCCCTCGAGGCGCACGATTAAACCGGGACAGCACCAGCAGAAGAAGACGGGTAGTAGTAATAGTGGCGGGGGCAAGAAGGGCGATGATAGCGATAGGGAAGACGGTGCTGGTGCGGCGGATGAGGATGCCGCGAGGAGGATGAGGATGAAGATGAAGCAGGTTATGAGTGCGGCCGGGGAGTTTAATATTGGGTGAGGCAGTGGTGGCTTTTTGGAAGTACAGGAGGTTTATTGCGTTGGTAAAGTAAAGTTAATCGCGAAAGGTATAGATAAAATAGTTACGAGCGCATGATTTTAGGCGGTGGTTATGTTCATTTCAGGGGTGCTCTTTGTATGGGGACTCCGGGGGCATGGTATGGTTGAGGTAGTTGAGTACTTACTATAGTTATATGAATTGGTTTTGTATGGACGCTATTGTCAAAACTCGGATACAACAATGTCGTTTGAGGGTTTTAACGGCACTACATGAATATGAACTGGGCCTTGCTAGTAGACTATGAAGACAACGAACAGCTAACATGAACAGCATACAACACTAAGCACTATACACATTACATCACAATCAGAACACAAAATAATTAGAACGAACTTCCATGGTATTAGTTCTATCATACAGGGCAGGATTACCATGCCATATCATACCATAACCACGCCGTGCTACTTCCCCATGAGTCAACTCATCATGAATCATATACCACCATACCGAAGTATGTATGCAGTAATACTAGTAACACAAGCCTGTGAGTCCATATGCCATGCCATGCCATGCCACGCTATTAACCGACCGAGATCCCAACCCTATAAGCGTATGTATCTCGAATGGCTAAAAAACCTGCCCGAACCCAAACCCTAAGGATCCCTCCTTTCTCTTCCTCTCTTCTAGATCCCCCTCGACTCGACCTTTTGTATGGAAGTTCTTTCACTGGTATATGCAGAGTGGAGATTTGTCTATAGTAAAACCCGACATGCCAGCCGGTGCCTGACCCCTTCCCTCCCTTTTCCCGGTAAAAAGGTGTAGTAGTACCTGGTGTCCGTAATAACCGTTTTATATGCAAGTTCCGTAAAACGCCAGGCCCGCTTTGTGACGACCGCGCCCTCCGCTTCAACCGACCACCCCCGGAAGAAAAATCACGTCAACCTCTTGCTGCACAACACGGGGGTATCGCGTTAAAAGCAAAGAACAAAGGAAATGACAATAAAAAAAAAAAAAAATCTAGGTATAGCTAATATCATGAATAGTCCTCAAATGACAACCGCTTCTTCGCTATTGCCACCACCGAGGAGCTCGAGAACCTTGTTAACCACAGCGCTGGGATACCCTCGGGAGAGCATCTCGCCCACAACTGACTTGGCACGTTCGCGGTCTTCTACAGCAAGGAAGGCACGGGTCATTGCCTCGTATGTGCTGGGTTCGCGCTTCTCGCGGCCGACACTGTTGTAGATAGAAGAAGCCTTGTCGATCTTCTTCTCACTAGCCCAACCATGGATGAGGGTGTTCGCTATGTAAGGTGTAAGCTCGACACGCTTCTGCCTCATTACAGACAAAAGCTCCTCAGTATCCGCGACTTGGTGGTTAGCGACCATGGCTTCAAAGAGAGCCTGGAAAAGGCAGGCGTTGGGATAAATGCTGGGGTCGCTCATAACCGAGTCAAAGATCTTCCTGGCTCCCTGCATGTCGTGAAGGACACACCCGCGAGCATGGATGAGAGAAGCGTAGTGTACCGGCTCGGGCTTCTGGCCAGAAGCACGAATCATGTCCAAGACAACTTCAGCGGCGGTCATGTTCACAGGTTCGAGAGTGGCGTGAGTGTCGACAAGAAGCTTATACGTATGAGCAGTTGGTGCAATTCCCTTGGCCTGCATTCGATCGTAGTATGCGAGGACCTTGGTCTTGTCACGCTTGGTAGTGAGGAAGAATTGCATCATACTGTTGTACGGGGCTGGACGGGCCTTGTAGTTGGGCATGGACTCCATCTCATCGAAGAGCTCTTCGGCAAACTTCTCGTCGCTGACACGGCAAAGGGCATTGACAATCGTTCCATAGGTGACGCTGGTTGGTTTGATACCAAGGGCGCGCATTTCGGCGAAGTAGAACAGACAGTCATCGATACGTCGAGCCTTGCCAAGTTTACCAATCAGAGCGTTATACAAGAAGGACGAAGGCTCAACACCTTCAGCCTTAGCTCGGTGGAAAATCTTGACAGCTTCGGAGGCCTCGTCGAATGTTTTGGTGGATTCCTTAAGAGTGGTAATGTAGAGACCGAAGGTGTTGGCTGAGGGAGCAGCTCCCATCTCGAGAAGTTCAAGATGGTATTGCTCTGCCAGGACACGGTCACCGAGGGTCAAGCAAGCACCAACCATAGCATCAAGAATAGACGACCAACCATAACGGACAACGGAGTACTGTGGGAGGAAAGGGACGTCGCTGCGTGCCGTTGCTAAAACCTCATGGCACAGGTCCATCTTGCCTTCTCGCGCGGCAGCAGAAATCATCTTGGCGTAAGTGATGTACCTCGGATGACGTCCTGCACGTCGCATGTTGCGGAAACGAGTTAGAGCCTCATGGAGTCGAGGTCCCTTACGTCCGTGAGCACCTTCAAGTTCATCCGAGATAATGGATGAGCCCTTAAAATCGGTGTTATGGGCATAGGGGTCAAAGTTATCCTCGTAGCTTGAAACGGTAGGCGTGGAAGGGTAAGGCGACGTAGTGAAGACCTGCTGCTCCAAACTAACCGGCGTAGCAATTTCGCGGGGGTCTACAATACCACGAGTAGTCATGAATCGAGTAATAAATTCAGCAGCTTCTTCGAGTTCATCGGTGAGATTTCGTTTTCCCTCTCTTTCAGAGGCCCGAATTCGCTGGAACATCATCTCGGACTGAGCTAACCCTTCAGCCACCTGACCGGAACCAATCATCGCAACCGCATACATGGCTGCCGGCTCAATGAAAGATGAGTCAACCTTGATCTCAGGGCTATTGAGGATATGCCAATATCGAGTTGCAGCCGAGACATCGCCGTGACGAACGCTAAGGGCAAGTAAAGCCATCGCCGGAGTAGCAATACCCTGGAACACTGTAGGGATATGGGCAAACGCAGTAGCTGCTGTATGATGGTCACCAAAGTCGGCAGCAGCAGTAGCAATATCGGCCAAAGCACCCAAGCGGGCCTCGTTCTCAATAGCCTGCGCCCATTGAAGCGCTTCGTGGTAAATGCCCCTTGCAGTAAAGGCTTTTACGAATCCACCGCTAATGATAGCATCCTGAATTTCAGCGGCACCCACTCCATACGACTTCACAATCTTCTCGTAGAACTTCATGGCACCATCGAGCTTGTCGTTGATAACATAAGCATTGATGACCGAAGCGTAAACCTGGGAATCCAGTCGGTCATTGAGCGTGTAGTTACCGTTATCGTGAGCGACGGCAAGATCCTTGTACTCATTATAGCATTCGACAGCACTGGCCAAGTCACCTGTGTTGGCGAATGCAGTGATCATCGAGGGAAAGGTAGCTGCGAAGGGGACAGAGCCGCTCAGCTCCATATGCTCAAATAAGTGCAGCATATCAGAAACTCGGCCGGCTTGGGCACATGCCGAGATAAGCTGATGGTAGGTTTCCGAGGAGTAATTTGCCCTTTGCGTCAAGACAGAAGTCTCAAACAGCTTGATGGCAAGGTCGAGCCTGTCGTCCTCCGACAGAATAGCGTGTTCCAGCTCATTCGAGGCGAACATGAACTTCCCAGGCTCATCCATACCACCGAAACGAAGACGCTTCTCCTCCAGGCCCTTCTTGAGAGTAGATACCTCTAGACATCGAGCAGCTAATAGGCCAACTAGAATGTTGTATGTGTCGCTATCCGGGGTAATCTTCCGCCTCATCATATCAGCATAGACATCCAAAGCCTTGGAAACCACTTCGATCTTTTCGGTAGGAATGTGGATAGCGGCGACCAGTAAGGCATTGTAGGATGCAGCAGTTGGCTTGATATCGGCAACGAGCATAGCCTCAAAGACAGCCGGAATCTCCGCATATCGACCATCTTCGGAAAGCTTCGTTAGGTGGTCTGCATAACTCTTGGACTGGGGATCAACCGGCGGGGTTACTGTGCGAGCAATGCTATGAGAAGTTGCTGGTCGTTCAAGGACCGGGGACCTGGCTCGGGACTGGACGCCACTCGCGATAGAAGGGGCCGATGCTCGCAGAGAACGGGCGGGGCTCTCTAAAGCTTCTCGTAACTCGCGAACTTCGATTTCCTTCTCTATAGCGGCATCGATATGCGCCAACGCGACATCTATGTCGACGGGAACCGGTAGATCCTCGTCGGCATTCCGATTCGCCTCCGCGGCCTCGGCAGCCTCGGGATCCTGAGCATTGGCCTCGGGATCCTCGAGAACGGACGAAGCATTCGGCTTCCACTCGATGGGTTTGGGAAACTGAAATTGAGTCCATTCCTTTTCAATGTCGCCACTATCCTGCTGTTTCTTTAGGGCCTCAAAGTAGGCATCCAGATTTCCATGGCTTCCATCTTTCTCGTGGCGAAGGTCAGGTCGAGCATTCGAATTGGAGCTATGGAAGGCATTTTGGAGCTGGAGACTGGTGAGACGTCCGACGCGCTGACTGTTACGTCGAGCGAACGACGGACGGTTCTGCGAATTTAGAACATGGGGATGTGTAGCAGCTACGACAGATTGCGCGTAGCCGTGGGTGAAAGATTTCGCAAATCCTTGACGGATGAAATTCTGGTACAAGGACGAATAGATGGTGGGCATTTAGATGACGCCAGGAGGGGAGGGGGACTAAAAGATGGAAGACGATCTGGTTAGTATAATTCTAATAACCGTCTAATAGTTGAAAAGAGGAATAGGAAAACGGCGATCTAATAAGAGCGCGTCTTGTACGCGGGTGGCACAATCTTGGCGGGTTATCTTAAATATTTTTTTTTCTTTTTCTTTTTTTTTTTTTTTCTTTTGCCCTTCGCCATCGCGAACGAGCTAGCAAAGTGCATGACCGATAAAATCGATGACGACTTACATAGAGGAAGGATAAAATCGGGAGTTGCAGGTTCATTTGACAGCACCGCAGCCGTCAAACAAACGCGCCAATTTTATAAAATGGGATTGAATTGGTTGAAAAAAAGAAGTGAATGGAGAAAAGAAGAGAGAAAATTGTCATCAAAAATGAACGGTTTGGTGTGGATGGGATTTGGTGGATGATATTGGAATTCGGGGTTATAATAAATTTTGAGCAATGGTAATTTTTAATTTTTTTTTTTTTGGCCCTGCAAACTTCACATAGGCGCAGGGGACTAGGGTGGGAGGGTAGGCACCCAGAAGGAAAAGGCAAGGGTATGCTAGGGATGCTAAGGTGTGCTGCGCGCATTAGCCCTATGCTAACTTCTCTCCGGCTCTTTCTACTGCTGACAGCTTCCTGTCGGCCTTTTGGGGTTACATTTCCATAGACTTCTAATCAACGCAGTGGATCCCGGGGCTAAGAAGGATGGATCCGGGAAACCAGTTAGTGTTTAGTTTTTTTTTTTTTTTTTTTAATCTTTGAATACAGTATGCGAACTACTTAAAAGTTGCTCTAATGCAGGCTTAGCTATTAGCTTGTAGGTACCTACAATACTATAGTATGTAGTAACTGTGCCCCTCACCCCTTCTGCCCCTCTAGAATTTTATATGGATTCTATGTTTAGTGACTTAATCAGTACAGTCGAGTCATAGTCTATACACATTGCAAACCCGAGGTAGGCCGGAGATTTGAGAAATTCATATTATTATATTATTAAGAGAAGAAAGAAAGAAACAAGACTACTACTGTATTCGCTCAAGAACTGTGGCAACTAGCAGTTTTAACACATAACTTGCTAACATACCTATTAACCTAGTTAGGTACCTATGTAATAAACATAAGAGGCAACTTACAGTATTACAGTACTTAGGTATGTACTATATAAACCGCTCAACTCCATACCTTAGGTACCTATGTAGGTATACAACAATGCGCAAATACATACAAGATCTGGATAGCCATAGTTTAATTTACTATGTACAACACTACAAATAAACGCCCTACGACGGAGGTAACCTCCCGCCTAAGCTGCCAGGCAGCCAAATCATAACCCTTGAACAAACAGCAAAACAAAACTACTATTAATCAGATCTCGGATTCGTCATCCATTTTTTAAAGGCGATCCTAAAGATTGCGCATTGCCCTGTGACAGATCAGCTTAAGGCCAGATTGTCTCTACTATGGTACCTGCTATGTTAGCTATCCGACGAAATGACGAAGCTATGTTATTGCCTGGAAATCAGGGTGCTAGTCATGCCGCAGGCTACGGCTGAAAATGGCTAACCTAAGGTACTATGTATTGAGCGCAGATTAGCGTACGGCACGTTCGGGAGCAATTTTTTCTTTCGAACAAGTTAAAGAGCAGAGACCGGGAAGATTAGGACGCGTATAAGACCCCGGTCCTGGATATCAGAGCTGTGATTTGTTCAGTCCTGGTTGGCATGCCCAATGAGGAAACGTCACCATCCTTGAGGGTGGGTAAAGCCGGAATCTCAATCCCAGTCTGTCGGGATGCGAGGAAAGCGTGTTGGCCCCGTGCCCTCAGATGCATCATCATACAGCAGCTCTACTACAGCTACCGCATTCGCTGCGCACTTCCAACGGTGTGAAGCTATTGTGGAGGGGCAGCTCATCTCATGATGTCGAGCTTGATTCCCCGGATTTATTCTTTAAGGGACCGGCACTGAAAACTTGGCGGTGGCAAGAAATATTGTTCCCCCTTCGATTTCAAATTCCAAAGGTTTGTCTATTACCGACATTGTACAATACTATACTATACTATACTATACTATACGACTATGTGATAGCAACCAAAGTCGCAAGCCGAGAGAACAATCCTAGCTTATAGCGTCACGAGGTAACGGCAATCTAGTTGAGATTCATGCTCGCGACCAGTTAAGCTGGTAGGCTGCGGATCTTCATAGGAGGAGGATTGGAAGGAAACAAGAAAATTAAAGGAATACTACACATTCGGACACTCCAGAGCCTCTATTTATCCCACCAATTGATTACACACTATTCGTATTTTTATATTTCTCTGTAACGAAGTAACTTAGTCAACTTCACTCACCGAAGTTCAAGGGCATGCGGCGACGCGATACCTGACTTGTTACCAATTGAAATTTAGTCTACTTGGTAACCTATATCAAAGTTACCCGCCAGGTTAATAATTGCGACAGCCGATATGCATCCAAGGTAATTCCATCCGTCCATATAGCCGCGTCGAGACCTTACATTATGTAGGTGCCTACTTACTTTCAACATTATACGATACGTACCACGCACTAATAGATTAGTAGGCTGTTAGGTTAGGTTACTGGGTTACATAGCATGTAAGTGGGTAAGTGGAGAGGAACTACATACATAGGTAGGTACTAAAAGGATTGCCATGTGCTAAAGTGCAGAAACGGCTCACGGGATCAACTCCAATCTTCCTAGGTTAAACACTTCCCCTGCTCCTCCTACGAAAATGCTCCGCGAACGCTTTCTTTTTCTCGCTTGGCCCTAAACGCAAATCCTTGCAGTCCGTTTTTCGTCGTCCGAGTCCCGAACCCTATCGCCGTCCCGCCGTCGGCCTCCACAGTTTGCCCGCTGTCCATCTATTCTTTCCGCTTACGTAAATTACCGAGTTCTTTTCATGTTCTTCGGTTCTAACAACCAACCCGACTCGTATCCATTACCTACCATGCAGCCATGGTATCTCTTACATATGAAACGTCTGAAACTAGCTGAGGCATATTTGCAAGTTGCCCTTCTCCTTAGCCTCGTCTTAGTGCGCACCTGTGTACTATATACACAATCCAAAAAATACACAATACATAATACACAAATAGCCACGACGATCATTGTCTACCTAGTTTCGAAAGGCAACCGAAAAAAAAAAAAAAAAAAAAAAAAAGGTATTAGTATCTCGTTCACTACTAACCATCATCCACGCCTGTGCGTAAGCAATTTGCATGACTCACATGCAGGACTCTGCTGCACTGCAACTGAGACGTGATCGTTTAATTCTCGGTAGTGTTCCCGTTCGATCGCTCAAGCACATAGTAGGCCAACTCATCTGTCTCAAATCGTCGATCGTACACATACTTCAATTAAGCATGAGCTATCGCGGTGGACGCCGCCGACTGGCAAAAGTTGAATTGTTTCCACATCTTCAAATATCGATCTCAGTTAGATTCATGGTTCCGGCCGTAGCTTTATTGAGATATGCTTTGCTGTTGTCGTCAATTCAAATATCGATTGATTTCTACATTTACATACCGCAGTCTGGACTCTAGATTGCAAGTGGCGCGAAAAGACTATATTTGCCCCAGTTATACTAATCGAGTTCGCGATAGAAAGGTAGGTGAATAGAAAATTATTATTATCAGAGAGAAAGAGACTACCAAGCTGTGATCTCTCAAATGTAACCGAAATGCATCGCTCTCACCACCACAACACCTAATAAATTACCTAGGTTAGCTAGGCAGCTATGTTTGGTATCATTCTCTCTAGTCGGTGTATGTGCATCGAGGCTACGTATTGAGCCACTATGATATACCGTAAGGCGAATAGCGGCCCTCAGGATCTTGAAAATTTGGAAGAAATCACATGTCTTAGTATAGTAATATGTCATAAAATTTGTTGATGATAGAACTATTGCTTTATTATGGATATTGTAGGATGACTGGTCCATCCCAGCGATGGGGGGTCTTGTAAATTATTTTCTCGGTATTTCCGATGACCAGCTCTCGCCCGCAAGCCTCTAAATACGCAGTGTTGCTCTTATTTCTTCGAGAAGAAGGACATGATGTTGCCTTGGCCCTTACCGGCCGCCTTCTTGGGCTTCGCAACAGGTTCCGATTTGACCGGCTGAGGCTTCTGTTTAGGTGGCGGCGGAGCCTCGTCCTCGGAGAACGACTCCCAACCCTGCTCTTGTATCGTCACCAAGTATCCCTTGTCATCCATGACCTGCTTCTTGCGTGTAACCCGTCGTCTACCCCTCCTTCGGCCGTTGTCCGTGCTCGATACTACCTCTGCGGGCTCTTCCGCCTTGGATTCCGGTTCAGGTGGGGGCGCCTCCTCTTCTTCGTCCATAGGCTCCTCAGCAGGACTCTCCGCCTTCTCCTCTTCTTCCTCGTCACTCTCTTCCATCATGCGACGGAGTTCGGCTTGTCGGTTCTTCCTTAATTGCTTGGCACTTTCCGACTCTTGCTTGACCTCCGGCATTGGCACGACGTCATCCTCTCCATCATCAGACAAGGCCATCTTTTGATCCTCTTCGGCGGCACTGGCAGCAGCCGATGATGCCCCTGAATCTGCAGCCTTGGCGGCGGGTTTTTTAGGCTTAGCAGCAGCTTTAGCAAACATCTGCCCAATACCAGAAGAACCCTGTCGCTTCACCGAGGCAGTAGAAGTGGTCTTTCTAGTAGTAGTAGCTGATGTTAACCCCTTAACATTGGCTTGAGGTGCTACCTTGGGCTCATCCTTAACTTCAGTCGATTTTGACTCCTCCTTGCTTTCGGTCTTTAGTGCAGCTTTAGGAGTGGATGCACTAGTAACAGGCTTCGGTGGCTGTCCGCGGCGTTCCCTCTTACGCACATTAGGGTTAGTAATGGAACCAAAAGCTTTACTCGAAGCTGGAACATCGCCTTTTGTAGACAACTCTAAGACCTGGTGAGCCGTGTCGGCTAAGAGTTGAAGATCTTTAAGGGGGTGAGGTGCCAAGCTATAGATATGTATCGATGTCACTTCATCATACTCTGCTAGTAGATCTGCCTCTAGTTAGCTAGACATAACAATGAAATCGAAGCATAGCCGCCAACCTTGTAGTTGTTCCTCCCTGACTATAGAGAGGGTATAGGTAGGGACGTCATCCGAGAAGGGTTCATGCATCTCTTCCGAAGGTTGCGAATCGGTCATCTTTACATCGCCATCGGATTCTTCCACTTTCACCCTCGCCTTCTTGGTGCCATACAGAAGATATGTGGCATGAAGGGATCCCGGGCGTTTGTCATTCTGCAACTTGTGAAACTCATAAAGCATCCTAGCAACCCGTTAGCGTTCTTTAATTCGTCCAACTTGATAAAAAGATATCGAACGTACTCTTTAGCAGTGTTGACTTGGACGTTTAAAGCTCGGCTCAAGAGCCGGTAGGTAACCTTTAGGAAAAAAAAAAAAAACATTAACGAGGTGTCGTGGTCTATATAGCTTTAGGCACTTCACAACTCACAAGCTGATCCTCCGTAAGGAGCTTCTGGGCTAGATATTGCATATAGTCTTCCATCTTTATCGGAAATTCGAAACAATAATAATCTCAGTAGGTAAGATAGCTTGAAGCATAATGGGTTCAAATGTAGTATATTTTGTCCTACGTTGATCGTGAAATGATTGATGCAGTTTGATTTGATGTAATTCTTAAGGTGAGAAAGGCAGCATACCACTTTAAACTTGAGCTGGCTAGTCGCGTCTGAAAAAGAAAGACGCGTTAAGTGGTAGTGGGGCTATGGGTTCACTGGGACGTAGTACAACACATTAGGTAGTACCTAACAATACAATACAATAGGTACAAACCTACAGTCCAATTAGGTACAAGGGCGACCAGTAACAGGGGTTTAATTTTCAGGTAGTAAGCGCGTCGCAACGGACGTCGCGATTATAGTTTTGCCAATGATCTCATCGCATATGCCAACCTCGACTTTCCACGCACACCCTCCTTGTCTCAACTCCTCATTTCCCGCTCAAACATACAAAAAACATACAAAAAACATACAAAAAACATACAAAAAACATACAAAAAACATACAAAAAACATACAAAGAACAACTGGGATATAAGACTTTTCGCTTATGAATCCCTAGGTACTTGAACACTATTAGAAATTGGGATTGCCGACTAGCAACTATATCAAACCTACGATAAATAAATACACATCACCTCCGAACTTGTTTTAACCATTGGCGATGAATAACAGCGCCAGTCTCGAGCCCTTTGAAGATGTTGCCGACTCAACAGATTGGCTATCCACCCCTGTTTCCGGACTTGCTGCTGTCGAAGCCGCGCTTCGTTGTCAGGTCTGCAAAGACTTCTATAAGACACCGATGTTAACATCTTGCAACCACACTTTCTGCTCGATATGTATTCGCCGGGCGCTCTCCAACGACGGGAAATGTCCTCTGTGCCGTGCTTCCGAGCAAGAGATGAAACTACGCAGCAACTGGTCTATGGAGGAAGTCGTTGTCGCATTTACGAAAACTCGATTAGACGTCCTACGCTTCGCGAAGACATCGCAGGATACTATAGCCGTACCAGGGAAGAGGAAATTGGGAGACACAGCGGATGAAGATTCAGCAAGCCAGCGAATGGGAAAGAGATTACGGTCTTCTGCGAGGCTAGGCAAATCGAGGAGTATGGAGATGACATCCGAGATGGCACGTCTAGAGGCCGACGTACCATACCAAGACCTGACAGATACCGAACCAGATGATGGCCTAGTAGCATGCCCCATATGCTTGCAGCGCATGAAGCCGCTCCAGGTAGATAGACACCTCGATACTTCATGTCCAGGAGAACCGCAACCAGAAAGATCACCCTCGAAGCCAAGCTCGCGATCTACAAGCATACCAGATACCTTCTCCTCCTCGTCTTCGCCTAAAAGGGCACTAGCAAGAACATCCGAGCGCTTGCCAGCAGTAAACTACTCAATGCTTAAAGAAACACAATTACGGAAGAAATTGCAAGAGCAAGGTATTTCAACAGTAGGAAGTCGGCAAATACTAGAGAAGAGACACAAGGAGTGGACGACGATATGGAACGCAAACTGTGACTCGCAATACCCGCGGCGCAAAGCGGAATTGCTACACGATCTCGACGTATGGGAGCGCACGGTGGGCAGTCGAGCACCAACGAATTCGCGAACAATTAGTTTAGGAGCGCAAATCAAGGACAAGGAGTTTGACGGCGCGGCATGGGCCGCTAAACACGACAGCTCGTTTAAGGATCTGATAGCTAACGCGCGGCGGAACAAAGTATTGATGGGGCGAAAGAGCAGCCAAGATGAGAAGACGGTGGACGGGACCCCCAACACCAGCAAAGATAAGGGGGATGAACCAACTCCGCAGCCTGATTCGGAGATGATAGCATCGTTAGACTATTTGGAGCAACCACAGGAGCAAGTCGACTCTGTCACACAAGCGACGGGGATAATCGATTTAACGGGTGAAATTGCCTCGTCAAACGCCTCTGTTGCAGAGCTTTCAGACAGGGAGGATGGGGGAGTAGATCTTGATGCGTCATCCAGAACGACGATGATATAATTGCTAATATTATTGCCTTGTCTGTCCAAGGGAGAATCTATCGAATGGTCGCTTAGCAAGTAAATATATGTATTACACGGCTGCTTCGCCAGCCTTGTTATTATTGTTTTATATCTTCATGTCTCCCAGCTCATTAGCCGTAGCTGTCATAGGCGTAAGGGGCGTCGAAGCCCTTTCTCCTTCTTGCCTCGGTACAGGTAACGGGCCCAGCTTCTCCAGCTCTGCAAGTTTCCGTCTCGTCTCCTCGGCCTCTTTCTCTTCCTGTGCCTCGCGCTTGATTCTGTCGGCTTCCTCGTCCTTCTTCCGCTCTTCCGCTAGCATGGCCTCGAATTCGTCGTCTACCTCTACTTCGTCGACGGTGGCTGCGGGTCCTACTTCGGAAATAATGTTTCCTATCTCGTCCACCTCGCCTATCTGCTCTCGTAAATTCTCAAGCACCTCGTCGACCTTGTCGGCACCGCCGACTTGCGCGTTCAGGTTGCGTAGAGCTACCGTGCTTGACTGCATAACCTTTACCAGCTGCACATTGTCAGCTGCTTGCTCAATCTTAGCCGCCACATCCTCCAGTTGACTGAGTGTGTTATGCCGTCGTGACAGATTCGTCTCGGCCAATTTCTTCGACTTAAGAGCCGCAAGCGCGGCGATCTTGTTCTTCCTCCTCACAGCATCCTGGGCGGCGAGGTTTAAGTCGTCGATACGCTTGCTTAGTACTTCAGTCTGCCGCGTCAAGTCCTCCATAAGCTCTTTGAGAGATGCGATCGCCGAGTCCTCCTGTGTGATTTCTATACTTTCGCCACTGCTCCGGATCTTAACTGTGTTCCCATCCGTAGCGAGCACGTTCTTGTCTCTCGAGAGAAACTTCACGAGCACTTCCATATCTATCTCCGACAATCGCCGGTTCTCCTCGAGTAAGCCCTCCGCAAACGTTCTCTGGAAATGTGTTTTTGAAAAGGTCCGTTCGAAAGGTGACGTGCGGTCCTCGGTCGCTTCGCCGAAGGCTTTAGATACCACTTCTAAGTTGTGCAGTATCACGAATTGGCCCTTAGGTAAATTATCGCCTGGTCCTCCTATACCGACCTGGCGGAGTCCCCACGACACGACGGACCACGGAATACTACTCCACGATCGGTAGTATATGCTCTCCTTCGCCTTGAGGAACTGCTGCAGCGGCATCATCTCCCCATTTTCTAAGGCCTCCTGCAGCACGGTACCTAGAGCGAGCGGTCGTCCGAATTGCTTGGTTTCGAGAGAGCGCAGGAGAGAATCGCCTTCGAGGTCGAGGGCTAAGTGGTTATTCGTCCCGGATTTGGAGGGTATGTAGCCGGCTAGAGCGGCGGAGGAGAGCCCGCGCTTCCATGCTGCGACGTTAGCAGCGAAGCCGTCCGGGTTAAGAGTTCGTTGGGAGCGGAAGTCGGAATAGAGTGCAGGAAGACGGGCTCTAGAATCGGGAGTTAGGATAATTGACTCGAAGCATTCTCGATATTAAGGTTGATAAGGATAAGATATATATTTACCTCCGGAAATTCTCGTCGTTCTGCACAAGATAATTTAGAACTTCGCTCATGATGATGATAACGAGGATAGATTGATTAGATAGGGAATGTTCCCGGAGATACGGTAATCTATTGATGACGTTGGGTCGTACTGCGCAACTCGAACCTCCAAGTTACCTATGGTTTTTTTTTGTTTTTTGTTTTTGTTTTTTTTAATTAAACATTCAAAAAATTAAAAAAGTGCCGGGACAGGCAGCCCAAATCTTGCGTATAGATGCACCTTGGATGAACAAATGTCGGTGAATGCGTACATGCAGAAGCACACAGCCTGCAGGGGGTTCTGACAGGCAGCGACGAGGAGCTTTGTCTCTTAATCACCTATGGTATTTCAATGGATAATGGATGGATGAATTGAAAGCCTGAGGCGCACCGCGTTTATCGGTAGCTAAACCTTATCAGCTCGACGTCACTATCGCTGCAGCGCTGTTGCAGCGCTGTACTACATATGTACGTGCTAGTGGTCGTGCTAGTGGTAGCGCTAATCAGATAAGCCTTGTGGGTACCTATTCCTTAAAGCTACCTAGGTATCTGGTTATAACCTTATCTCAAAGCTTATATCTGCAATTGTATTGTACACGTTAAAGCCAATTAAGTACATGTAGTTCTGATGTAACAGAATCGTTGACATATCAATATTCAGCATCGCCTGATACAGTATTGCTGTTTATATACAACGGCCTGTTTCTGTAGCGGTATCTATTTGATATTGAACCTAGTCTTTGACTCAGAGTGAGAATAAGATAGTTTAGGATCAATGACTTATAATTGCGAGAGACCTATACTTGGCCGAATATTTAACAGATTTGGGGGGTTTGCAATTCTCCAAGATATCGTGCTGTGCCGCGTAAGACGCGTGCCCTGTAATGGCTAATGTTGGAAGGTAGGATATCTTCCTTTATGCCCGAGCAGTTGCATATTCCTTCATGGCAAGGTCTTTATACCGAACTTATAAGCTGGGGTTTGCTTCCTTCGTTTGTGATGGAATGAGACTGAATCCATTGATCTGCCCCGGATTCTTGCTGAAAGTACCGTTGATTTAAAGTTCTTTGACTGCTAACCCCGTATAATCCATATCCTGTTAAATCCATCATCCCCGTTCCAGCATATTGCCGGGCCTATTACCACTGCGTATCACACGAATCTATTCTAGATTCAGTACGGATAGGCCAAGCTGACACCAGCACTTGTCACCGTTTAATGTCTTACCTTGGTCGAACCACCTAGCTCATAGGCATAGACGGATTGTACATACCTCGGGGCATGTACTCTGATATCAGGTGTATTATACCTGTCTGGATTCTGGGTTGGACTCCTTTGATACTCTAGGAGTAAGCTGGACTTATGTAAATGCCGGGCATGAATGCCATAACCGTTTGATATACCCTATCAAACTGTTTGTTGGAATAGCCTCAAAGTTTCAAATTCTCCTTTAACGAAAATGTGGTTCCTTCTAGGGATTATTTACGCAAAAGCTTACATGGTCACGTATGTATATTCCTAGAAGCATCTAGTAGCTTTTCCAACCAATTCGGCATTGTTATTTTAAGAAACAAGAGCAGGTGGGCAATAGGTATGAGGAATAAGTCATAAATCGATATGCTGTAACTCATAAGATGTACCTACCACTTATATTATTCCCCGTAATAATAGAATAGGGATCCTCGTTATCACCGGGTTTACATATTGCCATAGCACGGGTTGAAAAAACTCGGCCGTGACTTCAGATCTATAAAGTGACCGTTAATTTCTCCTTTCAGTTCATGCATGAAGCACCATCTCTGGATCGGCGAACGCCCTCTCTATATATAAACTATTAAGTTTCACCTCGTTTATTAATATCAACCGGTAAACATGGCCTTCAAGTTCACCAAGCTTAAGGAGAAGCTGACCTGGCTTATCACCGGATGTTCCTCTGGGTTCGGGCTGTCACTCACACGTATAGCCTTGGACAACGGTCATACTGTTATTGCTACTTCGAGGAACCCTTCACGCACACCTGAGCTTGTGGCTGAAGTCGAGAGTAAAGGGGGAAAGTGGTTGAAGCTGGACGTTAACGATCACAACAGCCCGGAAGTCATAGAAGAGCTTGAGCGATCAGGTGTCGAGATTGATGTTCTGGTGAATAATGCCGGCCATTCGGTACTGATTCCTGTCGAACTCGCGACTGAAGATGAGATTCGTAGCCAGATGGAGACCATGTACTTCGGTCCTCTACGTCTGATCAGAGCCGTAGTCCCACATATGCGCAAGAGAAGGTTTGGCGTCATTGTGAACATCAGCAGCGGTGCTTCACTAGAGGGTAGAGACACGATGGGCCCCTATGCTGGAGCTAAAGCTGGTCTCGATGGTATGCCGTCTCCTAGTTACTAACATCTTTAGTCTTATGGATACTAAATTGGGTGATAGGCATAACTAGAGTCCTGGCGCAAGAGGTCGCTCCGTACAACATTCGAACACTGACGGTTGTCCCTGGCGCATTCAATACCAACATAGTCAATGTTACCATCCCAGGCAAGAACCCAATGCCAGATGACTACAAGGGCTCTGTTTCCGACATCACGTTACAAGTCCTCGCTGGTGCGGACTTGCCTGGTATAAAATTCGCCTTAGGTGATAAGGATAAAGGAATGAAAGCAGTGTACGAGGTAGTTGTTGGAGAAGGCATTGGTGTTGGACGAGAATCTGAACCGTTACTCCTTCTGGGCTCTGATATGACGGCCCGGGCCAAGTCTGTACAAGAATACTTGGGACATGCTTTAGAAACCTTCAAAGACGTCACGAACCATGTGGATATTGCTTAGTATTGGCCTGTTACTAAAAGGTATCTTAGATACCAAGCTAATCTTAGGTACTTGCATGAGTTTTTCTCATTCTACCTAAGTTTGACTAGGCTGTAAGAGGCGCTA
The DNA here is from genome assembly GCA_022478815.1 of Daldinia bambusicola. Classification (NCBI taxonomy): domain Eukaryota; kingdom Fungi; phylum Ascomycota; class Sordariomycetes; order Xylariales; family Hypoxylaceae; genus Daldinia; species Daldinia bambusicola. The sequence continues at coordinate 142,671 of MU284155.1, forward strand.
TCTACCTGATTTCCACTGCATAATAAGCTATATAAGTTTATTATAATATATCAAGCTACGTTAGACTTGATCTTATCATATACGATCGGTGCTATTCTCTCATGAATTCGGCATTAGGCATTGCCTCTGCAAAGTCCTTCAAGCGCAAAAGATTCCTTCCGTGATAAGGAGTAGTAGTGAGGCATGACATAGCTGGTCAAGATATATTAAGTACAGTATACATGTATCCTGGAAATACGTAAACTGGAGCCTGATTTTAGCTTATACATGAGTGTCTATTTCTAGGCTGCTATTTACCCAAGTCATTTGACTGCTGTTGGTGGATGCCCGCGGAGGCAGCATATAATATCAAGAAACTGCAAGTCTAACATCGAACAATACAATCGAAGGCCTGGTGGTGTAGTGGTAGCACATTTTCCATCATAACGCGCTTCCGAGCAACAAACTTGGATGATAAGTGGAGGTTGGAAATGGCGTGAGTTCAAATCCTACCCAGGCCAGTTTTTTTTTTTTTTTTCTTTTTCTTTTCTTTCTTCGTCTCTTGAGCTTAGCCTACATGCTCATACCTTCTTATGTGAAGATATGCCTCATAACACCAATTTACCATTCTGTAAGGCAATTGTAATCATGTTCACATTGTACATAATACTTTTAGGTACAAATTTGAAGATTCGTCACAAACTCCCTAAGTGTCGGCATTACGAAGTCGACGTGTTATATCGTGCATTCCTTACCTCATATGATCGCCTCTCTCCATACTTGCACACGTCAACATTTGCTTTATCTTACAGCCGTTTTGTAATAACAACTATCTCCAGTCCAACAGTTATGCTGGTGTAAGGAAGTCTATACGTGGTTGTTAATAGGGTGGCCTTTGGTGCTCTCGTCTTAATACTATAAGAACTCCTAGCATATGATCCTAACCAATTCATACAACAGATTTGAGCATATGCAGAGCGGCTAAAATTAACATCTAACCTGCGTAAAAAAATAACTCTCATCTCCTTTATGGCCATATAGTTTCACGTTCATAGTTGGAGTCTTCACTCAGTGTAGAGGAATGAAGTAACGGGTTAATTTTCATGCCTTGGAGCACTGGCTTGCGGACCCTCGTTCGGCTAGTCGACATGCGTGTGTTGGAGTAGAGGTAGTAGTGGTTGATGCCAAGATTGTCCAGATCACACGTCCCTCACTACTAGGGTGCCTGTGTCTACTATCAAGCAAGCTAGATTCTTCCCAAGAAGAATATCCATCCTGACAGCAGGGCCTATTTAAGGATACCGCCCCCTGTCCTCCGTAGCATCACTCTCTACTGAATACTTCTTAAGTGTTCGATCACTAGGTCCTGCCAATGGACTGCGGTTAGGCATATTATCAAGGTCGTCACCTATAATAGATAGCTTCCTAATTGTTGGCTTGAGAGGTATGGACTGTCCCATTCGACAGTCTTCATATTTCTCTGTGCTTTCATAATAGCAAGAGTATCATTGGAGAATGCATTTCACCTAAACTCTTTTTTTTCCCGTGCCTTGGAACCGTCCACGCCCCAAGTGCTCCCAAAGTAACCGTTGCTGATGCCAAGCTCCCGACCTGACCCGATTTGCTCTAACGTTTGCTGCATACATGGTTGCTCCCCAAAACCGTGTATCGATGCTGTAAGGTTCGTACTCCACCCGGTGAAGAGTTGGTATAGCAGAGAGGGGCAAGCAATGAGGACAAAAAGAACAAACATATTAAAAAAAAAAAAAAAAAAAAAAAAAAAAAAAAAAAAACCGCGGATGCCGCCCTTTGGAAGTATCAATAAATTTCCCGACATGCGAGTCCAATAGCAAATTGCTACGTTAACCTTTTTTAAACCTTCCATTATGTATATACAATTATATCACGATATACCCTTCTTAAACAGTTTGAGTAAGTATCACAGGAGACCTTGTGAACTATAAGCATTAGACCGACTGGGTGGTTCGTACCAATTCTGGTAAGGATGGTTTGGGAGACTGAAGTCGGCAAAGCTCAATGGGTTGACATGTATCGGCCGCGGCGCTGCCAGCTGCTGAGATCCGGATTGCGCAACGGTAGGCATCATTTGATGCTGTGACGGCGTAGTATTTGTGGCTAGGTTGGCATGAATGGACTCCATCCGCCTATAGTGTCCTTCCAGGCCCATTGTCATCTTACTACTACTGCCAACTCGAGGCAAGAATTGCGCTGCGAGTCCGTTCTGCCCCATCTTTTCCCAGCCCCAAGACTTTTTAAGGCCCTGAATGACACCCGCAAGTTTCCAACCAGTCTCGTGGTCAATTTTCTCCAAGATTGATACCACTTCCTGCTGCTCAGCAAGGTCGGTCAGGATTTCTGCGACAATGGCTAGGGACCGAATCGAGACACTAGCAACGCCGCGGTCTTTGGTATGCGCTACAATACCACAGACTTGATGAGCATGGTGTTGCTGAACTCCGCGCGCTTCCTCCGAATTTTTAGGAAGGATGGGGTTTATCTGTGCAAGCAAACATTGCGCCGTATGATAATAAAGCCTGCCAACGATGGCGGCGCGTTTGATGAGCCTGGAAATTTGTTAACCATCCAATTTGCAAGTTTGCACTGATCGTGAAAGAGTGCGGCCTGTAATTTAAGAGTAGGGACGACATACCAGACATTTGGGAATAACGAATTATCTGCCCCCGTTTGCTGAGAAGGATATAGGTAACCGAATGGGTGCATAGGACGAGGACACGAATTGTTCCAATTGTCGCACATATTCTTGAGGCGCTGCCACTCAGCGTACCTAGTTTGAAGCCGGACCTGTTCGTCGTGTGGGCTAGGCTCTTGGAATTTGGGAATGCTGGCACGAAAATTGGCGATCTTGGCTACGATATAGAAGATTCGGTGTACCCAAACCTCTTCGTTCCCAGTATCTTTCTCCGTGTTGAAATCCATATCGAGTCCCCATTTCTCTGGTTCCCATGCCGTCTGCCAGTTAAAGGCCAAGCACGAGAGAAGCTCCATGCCCACATTCAACCAGAAACACGCTGCGCCTAGACCCTTACTCTTGGCATTCCACCCGCACTCACGAATAAGAGCTCGCGCACCTGCTATATGGCTCATCCTCTTGGTCGGCTTATCACTCATGATTTCGTATACGTTGAGCACTACAGCGGTGGTTGCACATTCGGCGGTGTCACGCTCGGGATTTTGCAAACTGCGTAGGAGCTGGGTCGTCGCTGTGTCGTAATAGAAGAGCGCCTTGTCGTCGCTATATTGCTGCGTGAGCGTTAGATGCTTCACCCCGCATGCGAGAAGCGCATTTAGGAGCATGGGACACTTGAGCGCATGATAGGGGATTTGGCGCGAGAAATGCTTTTCCTTGTCGAGGCTGTCCATCCAGACGCCTACTTCCGAGACGAATACCTGCATAAACCTCAACTCTTCTGGTGAATTGAGATATTCCCGCTCCCCCGACTTTTCGCTTGAAGGCGTCAAAACACCCACATCAGCATCCGGTTCCACGTTACTATCCCCCGAGCCTCCCCTAAAAGTCGATGGTGGTCCAACGCCAGTGTATCCCGCTACGGAGGCCGCTGTTGACACATCATCGCTTCGGTATCCGTTATGTGACACAGCACGGTTATTTTCGATTTTTCCAGAGCCGAAAGGATCTGATATCGTGTTATTATACCCCGTTGAGCGCCCGAGTCCCGGAGGTCCCATAAAAGAAGTTTCGCTACTCTTCCGCGAATGTGGATGGTTCCCAGCGACAAGATCCATATTTGTCTGGCTGCGGTCACCATAATAATTATGTGGTGGGGATGCTACAGTCGTGGATCTGCTTTCTAATTTAACTTGAGTTTCTAAGCTTTCAACAGTTCCCGAGTGAAGCTGAGATACGGTACTAAAGTTGGATTCTCGCGGCGGTGAGGGAGGGCGGTTATCAAGGTTGGTATATCTTCCTAGCCCTCCTTTGTATTCTGATGCGATCAGGCGAGATTCGTCTTGGAAATGAACTACGCCTGGAATCAGCCTCCTACAGGATCTTGAAAACCTGCATAATAAAATTGTACATACCTGCCCATTCTTCTGTTGCAGGGATGTACGGTGGTTCTTTGCAAGTCATGTCGATGAAGTTGAGCCGCACACCTCGTTTACACTCTCTACTGCTTTTCCGACAATTTAGGCAGTCTGGCGTACCTTCGTCGCATTTAAGATGCCTTTCTCTACATGTTAAACAGCCCGTTCTGACTCTCCTGCTCTTGACGGGGATGACATCGGAGGATGTCATATTGGATACCCTGCCTGGTTTTTCCGACATATTCTTCGAGCTGGGCGGATCAGGTATGGAGAGCCTTCGGCGTTTCGAAGGAGGGAGATAGAATTGTTCGTTCGAGAAACCGCCACTAACGGTACACGGCGGCGAGAACTGCTCGGCATAGTGATGCATGAATGGCGCAGGAGCGCCGGTTGGGTAGCCCACTACGAGGGCATTCAGCGAAGCGACGTCGTATGCTGCCAGGACTACGGTAGGCAAAGCCCTTGGATGCACCAAGGTTTTTGAGCGGGAAGCAAAGAGAATAAGATCGAAACGGGGTTTTCCGGCCTTTAGCAAAGTGAATGCTGGTAAAGCAAGTAGTCGGGTACTATTTTCGCGGCTACCAAGTTGATTTTTACTCTGCTATTTCCGGTTATTCCGTTGGTGAAAGGTTATTTACTGGGAGTGATGCTGTGCTTTGAAGCTGGGAGTCAATGGTGGGGGAAGTAGAGATGTTCGTCTGGACCAGGTAAGAAAGCTCGGTATGGTGCGCTGCATGCGAGTAGCCGTCTATCTCATGGACGGGCTCAGGTACAGGATCTTAAGAGATGCACCAGGTGTCTCGGATTCTGATCGAGACAGCACTAGCTGATTGGAAGCTTCCGGCTAGGCGAATCTGTGGTGTACCGTTGCAGAATGGTGCGTGATGCCGATTTATGATTGGGGCCAGGATCTCGGATCTTTCCCCCTACTGGTATCTATTCTTCTTTTCTACCGAAAAGGTCAAGAGTTAGGTTGAATCACTATTCAAAGCAAGGTAAGGTAAAGTTAGAGAAGGCTAAGATAGAAATCTTCCTATATCGATGGAGTAAAAATATCCAGTTGCAGGATGATGGGCTGTGGTTGTCACTTGAAACAAATAGGTCAGGTACTTAAGGTAAGAGACCTAGGTAAACTAATACGAATATGCTGCTTCTTCTCTAGGTACTTATACGTAACAGTGTGACGGATCTAGGAGGGGGGAGATGCAATGGCAGAGAAGAACAAAAACACAGCCTCTCTGTTAACGATGGCTCGGGTGCTGTATAACTTAGATAGGTACTCAGTAGGGTAACGACAATAATCTTTTGAATCAAAATTAAGAGCCTAGCTCTGCATGATATATTCTTAGCGTACCACGGTATGAAAGAAGAGTCTACCCAACCTTGACAACGACTTCATTTAAGATCGTCATCATCTACCTTAGGTACCTATATTCAAATTTCAAGCCTGTCTACAGTTTATCGCCTGCTAATAAGCGTCGCTGAGAGCTCTGTTATTTTCTCTGGGAATCAACAGGGACTTGGAATTCGGTCCCGTGCAAAAAGGCTTCGGGACGGATCGGTGGTTGACCACTAAGTCAACATACTACAGGGGTAGCTCTGGGTGTGAGCGTCTATTGCCAAACAACCCCTGGTCGTAAATTTTTACCTTTCACATTGTTAGTGGCAGCCATAGCTAGACGTACATGATAGTAGTAGATCGACCTGGGGGTTTAGTTAACCAACCATATCGTTCAGGGCTGACCTCCCACGACTCCTATCCCCTTTGGGTGCCGAGCAGGACCCCACCGCCCCAGATATGGTAACATCCCGCACTCCGTGACAAGAGGTACTTGTCAGAGAAGTGCTTCGGCTTAAGTTGCTTCCAGGAGGGAACTGGAACGTACCGAGATTCCGGGGAGCTCGAGCGGATACCCTTTGGATAGCATGGGAACAGGGAATACCTATTTTAGACGAGTAGGTAGCCTACAACGCATAGGCAAAAGTTGCAAAGAAAATTGTATGTGGGATGACTAGGTGCCAATGCACCGGACCCTGCCAAGCTTTTGAAAGCAGGGTACTTAGGTGGACATTGATATCTTACCAATAATCTTTCAATAATGATATAATCCTCACGGTTAGAAGATTATTGATTTATTTCCATAGCCCCGTCTAAGGCGGTGCGACCAGTGAGGGTTATGTTGATTTGGATAATTACGCCGGTGCGCACCGCGCAGAAGTAGAAGATACGAATTCTGAAGGTGGCTGTGAGTATAGAAGGACTGACGGTCCGTATCCACACTGGTTTCGCTGATGTTTGATTGGGATGATTTTCCGTTTCAACTAACAGCGTGATCGGAATCTAGGCCGGTCTCAACGTCGAAACAAAACCCCCTGCTATTCGGTCTGTGCCAAGTGATACCGTAATAAGGTAAGACTTGACTAGGTACATTTTCACCGGCCCTGCGGCGTTAACAGCAACCTGAAGCTATGTCATGAGCATCATGAGCGTCATGAGCGTCATGAGCGTCATGAGCCTTATATTTAGTCGTTCATGTCCGCGACGCCGAGGTGGGTATGGCTATGAATTCCTCGGTTAGCTGACTTGCTAACTGCAAGCCACCAAATTTTCTCATACAAGCAAATCCGAGAGAAGAGCCGACGGAGACTTCCAGCGACCAGCTCGCAGGGCGTAATGCAATATAGACAGCGCAGGTAACATCATATGACTCCTTTCGAAGGTGAAGATAGGTGTAGGGCGTCATTACAGTATGCAGGCAAAGAGGTAAAATGGTTGCCTTAAACAAGAGCCCTACCATGTGCTCGACTGCGGGTAGGCGCTTGCGTCCAGCATGCTAGACAGCATGCTGTCATTGGGCATGCCTGTATCACGAGCCACATTTCTAATACTCTTTTAGGACCGATGATAATAACGTGCAAATCTATCGGAGAATTATGTAGTCCATTGGGCGGAGAAACGGCTTGGCCGGACTAATCGCAACGCGTATCCTACTGTTCCTTGAGCTGGCCTACATATATTAAGGGTGTATAATTTGTAAGGAGGTGAGTAGTTTGACCTGCGTCTCTGGCTCGACAGTCTGGAGACGGTAAGATGTCCTTCAACTTAGTACGGTATAATTCTACCCAACGGAAATGAGAACTTGAAGCAGTATTGAAGCATGAGATAGGTATCGTCGAAAGACTACCTCTATCTGATGTAGTTTACCGTGCCTACTATGGTATATGAGTTGGGTTGTAAGTTGATTGGGGTAAAATACCTAAATAATGAGTGTCCCTTCTAGAATTTACCTAAGGTGCCTTAAGTGTACACATGCTTTTAGTACATAATATTGGGTAGCACAATACTACATTCATGAGAAAAGGATACATTTAACTAGGCGAAAATGTATCCTACAATGCGACCGATCCTATCTTCGATAAGCTTCCGGTTTAGTACCCAAGGTACCTAACGTTAGTTACCTAAAGGTATACTACAATATAGCGCTCAATACTGCTGAGGCATGGCAACTTTTAACGATTTCCTTTTTTTTTTATATGCGGCTGGATTGGAACATTAAGCAAGATATTTCTAATATTAATAGCCTCAACTGTCGAAAATTTACCCAGCTTCATACTTACGATATATTAATATTTACCGAAGGTATGTAAATACACGTGTAGGCATAGTATATACACACTATATTTCCATGTTACAAAGACCACCCATCACTCACGCTCAAATATTAAAATCTAACCTAGTATATTTTAGTCCTTCAGGCAGACCCCTATTTGCTCACCTTATTCGGCGATGGTGGGTAAAGGGGATTAGGCCTCCTATACAAGGCTCATCAAAGGCCAGCAGCTGTTCAAGCCATGTCTCAACATCAGCCTGCACAGCCTAAGTCAGTCCTTCGAGGACATCGCACCCAGGTGCATGTCACTACTTTCGTCAGGAAAAACCAGAGACTAGCATCTGGAGATGCAGATGGATTCGTGGTACTATGGGATCTTACTATTATGCGTCCCCGGACTGTCTGGCGTGCTCACACAAACGCTATCCTCGGCATATCCGACTGGGGGGAAGACAAGATAATCACGTATGTCTAGTCCCCTGTCACAGCATATACCCCTATATCTATCTCCCCCTATTCAAACTTGATTCCGCAATGGGCTGCCACGTGGCTAAGAAGTATATCTCAGACACGGCAGAGACAACCGCTTGGCGGTATGGAAACTTGGATCTCAAGATGAGATTACCATGAGCACTGCTCTGCCACTCGACGAATCCGCCCCTGAACGGCCGCAACCGTGGCTACTGCATATACTTCATGTGAATACTATGAATTTTTGCTCTTTTGCGTCCTGCCCTACGTCGGAAAATCCTACACAGGGAGAGCTCCTTGTTGCTGTGCCTAATACGCTAGAGACCGAGGCTGTAAGTGTGCTAGCTTTTGTTCTTCCTCCCTACTTGGAAAAAAAATCTTTCGTTGATTTTCCCGCTCACTCGTTTACGTAGGTTGATATTTTCCAACTTCCAAGTCAGAATCGGCTACACACGGTTAACCTAGGGGGCAAGACAGAGAAGAAAGGCATGGTTATGTCTCTCTGCCTGTTTTGGCGTTTAGGCCATCTAACTCTTGCTGTTGCCTACGAATCCGGCCTTGCAGTAGTGGCGCAACTTGGAAGTGAAACGTGGGACATACTATACAGAGCACAAGTGCATAGTCAACCGGTGCTTTCCCTCGGTTTAGATCCCCTCGAGGAGTATTTCTTGACTTCTGGTGCTGATGCTATTATCGCGAAGCACCCGGTTCCTACCGCAACTTTCCCTATCCGGGAGTCACAACATCCGAAGCAGACGAACAGTAAGGGTGCCGAGGCCTCGAGCGCATCGCTACTATCAGCTACGCTTTCATCAGAGCTGAGGCCCGAAATACCTCCGAGACAGGAGAAGGCGGTCGTTGAGACGAAACCCCTGAAGACTATCAATACTAAACATTCGGGGCAACAAAGCTTGCGCATTCGATCTGACGGCAAGATTTTTGCAACGGCAGGATGGGACTCAAAAGTGCGTGTCTATTCAGCCAAGACTATGTCTGAATTGGCAGTGTTAAAGTGGCACGACGTTGGCTGTTACGCAGTTGCTTTTGCAATGTTGGATGACGGCCAAAAATTAGGTTCGCCCAAGAGAGGCACTGTTAATGTCGAGCCTGGAGAGGGATCCCATAACGGGGCGGCCACTACCAATACTTCTGATAATGAAAAGTCTACTAATGTGGCTGCCTCTAAGTTGACCCAGCTTACAGTTAAGGATCGACGGATTAAGATGGCGAAAGAGGCTCACTGGCTAGCAGCTGGTAGCAAAGATGGAAAGATTAGTTTATGGGATATTTACTGAGAACTAACTTTCTTCTTCCAACCAAACTTTACCGCGTTGCAGACGATATATGTTTCTGTATCCTTTGCATAGCTTGCTACTACGTGAGTTATCAATTCCATTGTTATTGATATAACAACTAAGTGGTGACCCAGGTTCGGCCATAATGGCATTTCCGTTTCTATCGTTGCGCAGCTGCTCCTATTATTCGTTGTAATATACACAATACTTTCTATGTCGTCATATTCTAATAGTTACGCTGTTGCAGTTTTGGTGTCTAGGGCGACGAGTTCGTCCTTGGTATCCACCTTCATCGCAGCATCTAATTCCGCCTCAGCTGGCGGCACAACTATTCCATATTTTTCGTACGGGAAGTTAATCAGGTCAGGGTAGTAATCGGCCCATCCATCGTCAATTTCTCCCAACTGATGTTGATCAACTTCGCCAGCCTCTCCCATACGACCAGCCAGGATCTCTTTTTCCCGACCCTCGTATTCCTTCTTTAGCATAGGGTGAGGGCACCATACTACTCGCATGCCCGCTCGTCGTCCGGCTTCAACGCCTGGGACACTGTCTTCAAAGACAAGGCATTCTTCAGGCGTGATTGGCTTTTCACTTGCATCGAGGCTATCGTTGATAGTCTTCAGGGCGAGTAGGTAAATATCCGGCAGGGGTTTTCCGCGACCGGGCTGGATGCGCTTATCATCGCCTAGTACCCTCCGATGCGACTCAAACACGGAAAATAACTCGGCCCATTTGGCAGTTTTGACGGCGAAGTTGGATGTCGTGCTGCTAGTCGCCAGCGCGATATGAACTCTTTGCTGCTTCTTTCCGCCGCTCTCTCCCTTATCCGCGTTCCTTGCTCCTTGTCCATCCTTGATGTCCCACCATCGCGTCCTCCCTAAGTCACCAAGCAACTTTTCTACACCTGGTAAAGGCTTCGCGTTTTGAAAGTGTTCCTGTTGTAAAGCGGTAAGCTGGCCGACGTATTCGGATTCTTTGACAGGTAGCTGAGCCCATTCGTGAAAGAGCGCGTTTGCTGCGGGACCCGGTCGGCCTTGTAACTTGGCCTTGATGGACCAGGGAAGAGTACTTTTGCCGTACTTTTCGAGGATGAGATTTATGCAAAGAGTATAGATATCTTCGGTGTCGAGAAGAAGACCGTCCATGTCGAAAAGACAGGCTCTTATAGGAGGGAAACTTTAGATGGTAGTCGTTAGTATTTACGGTCGTGACTATTGGCGGGACGGTATTGACTTACTCTGTACGGGGCGCCATCGTGTTTGGTTATGGTATTGAGGAGCTATTAGACGTGGCTGGTCTAATATGTACGGAGAAGTGACCAGCTGAATCTCTTCTGAAGATACAATCGTTGACTTTAAATTAATTGGAAAGCCGAGCTACATGTGCATTAGGCAGGTACGTACCTAAGGTAAGGCAGATTACCCCGCCTAAAAAGTAATTGAGCTATTCAGCTCTTCTTTTGCTGAGTTTATGGCGGGGTCCTGCGGTATACTGCGGGGTAAACTCTTTGCCTGCGTTAAGGCGGGGGGCTGACAGGCACCAAACCTTTGGCCTCTTCAGGGGTGACCTAAGGTTCTCATACTAGGTATGTAGTACGTGTATCTGCATAATAAATGGGCACCTATAGTAGGTAGGTACCTAAGATTTAATGAGTTGCTTGAAGTGCAGCTATGAACTTCTTACCTCATAGACATGTTCGGGCAAGTTACGTAAACTTGGACAAAAGCCAAATTCTTCCGCAATCCTCTCTCTCTCTCTTTTTTTTCTTTTTTTTTTTTTTTTTTTTTTAAATTTCTAATCTTCAACTCCGAGAATCCTTTATCACGAAGCGATGACAGTCCCGTCAGAGGCGGTGGGAAAGGAACCCGATAAAACAAAAACAGGAAATACGGCGGATGAAGATGCGGAAGATGAGTTGACGGCCCCCGAAAGGTTTTCGCCGGAAGAAGAAGCCGTATGTATATATCTTTCATTTGTGCGTGAAAAACATGTAATCGTCTAGCTCTTTTCTCTAATTCTGTGATGTCGATCCTATCCTTTAGAATCTTTTAGGGGAATCCAACAATAAAAAATCCGAAGCAAACGCATTATTCGCTTCAAGCAAATACGAAAGTGCAATTACGGAATATGAAGAGGCAGCCTCTGTCTGCCCACACTACTTAGACTACGAGCTTGCCGTCATAAAGTCCAACATCGCGGCGTGTTATCTGAAACTAGAGCAATGGAAGGAAGCTATAAAACCCGCCACCGAGTCCATTGATGGCTTGGATCGCCTAGAAAAAGCAGAAGCTAAGCAGAAAGAGAGCGAAGAAGAGCAAAAAAAGGCAAGCGCTGAAGACGACGAAGTTGAAGGGGAGATCGTCAGCTCCGGCGCCCAGAAGAGTGCTCCCATCGCGAAAGAAGAGGACTCTGCTGAAGCTGCAAGGCAGAGACGGCACAATGATATCCTTAGGATAAGAGCAAAAGCTTTGATGAGACGAGCTAGGGCGAGGAGTGAGCTTGGCGGCTGGTCAAATCTAGCTGGTGCCGAGGAGGACTACAGGCTATTATCGGCTATGACAAATCTCAGCACCGCAGACAGGAAGATTGTTCAGACTCAATTACTAGTTCTCCCCTCAAGAACAAAGGCGGCCCAAGAAACGGAGATGGCGGAAATGTGGGGAAAATTGAAAGATGTAAGTTGCAACTACAGAATGAAGGCGCCTTTTATCTTGGACTTGACCACTGATGGGATGAATGCGTGCAGCTTGGAAACGGAATATTGAAACCATTTGGCCTCAGCACGGACAATTTCAAAATGGTAAAAGACGAGAAGACCGGCGGTTACAGCATGAACTTCTCCCAGAATGGTGCAAGTTAAGAGAGAGTATGGAGGAGTCCGGTGTTATTAATATTACCGCAATACTAATACTATTAAACCTGAGCGTAGGTAGGAAACCGATTTCATGTTCGAAGGTTGTCAGCAACGACGTTGGGGGGCGAAAGTATCTCTTACATATCGTATCTCTATTTCTTTTCATCCTTCGGCGGCTTCTTCTCTATTACACTAATGGGATTCTTTTTTTTTTTTTTTTTTTTTTTTTTTTTTTTAAAAAAAAACAAAAATAAAAAAAAAAAAAAAGGTTATAAAAAAATTTAATATTTAAAAAAAAATTTAAATTGGCAAAATAATTAAAACTA
>MU284156.1:0-63944 GCA_022478815.1 Daldinia bambusicola
CAGCGTCCCCCAGCAGGCGGGCGACGGCCTTATGTAAGACTTCGAACTTAACATAAAACTTAAGGTTCATGTCACCCGCAGGGGGACCTCCAGTTAATCGGGCACTTTGTATTGGTTAGGTAATGTTGAGGACTTTCAGACTTTAGGTAAGTACAGTACCTTAGGTACATGATATTGTACATAATCATGCGTATAATTACAGATACATACAAAGATCCTGGTGAAATTGGACGTCATAATCGGCGAAGTAGGTATGCTTCTTTCCTTCTTTTTTTCTTTTTCTTCGTTTTACATTGTCATGCCTCAGGTAAGAAGTACCGAATGGCCCAGGGTACCCTTAACATTGAAGATGTAGAGGTAACTTTCACTTACATAAGAGGGAAAGGTGATCATCCACTACCTCCTAAGTAGGTACCTAACCTAACCTAAGGTCACTGCACCTTACCTAGCCCACATATACATACATACCTAGGTACCTATGTACCTAACCTACCTAAAAGGCTCTTATGGATCGTTCCTGTTGGCCTAACCTTATACATTACTACCGTAGTAGAAATTACTTGCAGAAAGAGCGCTCCTCTTTCCCTTATTACTTCCCAATTCATGTCCTCTTCGCCAATTGCGCCTAAACTTCTAAACCTCTAAACTTCTAAAACTTCTATGCTTCACGCATATTTCCTCTCCTGGGTTTTATACGCCTGCTTAAATGTTTTATTCGGGAAATCTGGCTCATTGAGTAACAACGTGTCCTCGAAAGCGACTCAAGCTTAGTCCCTTGTTCGTTGTATTCGTTCATCTCCGATTACGCACATTATCACGTCGCTTTCAAGCTGTCAAAGCTGTCACGCTCTTACGAAGTACACGACTCTTCAAACTAGACGCATGCGCCTTTTATTCACTTTGTCACTCCACGGCCTTGATGTTTACAACATTGCTTTGGACTGGATACCGTTGCCCGGCTCATACTCAACTCTAACTTTGCCGTGGACTCGGTTTCTTCCTATCGACGCTAGCCGTTCAATTCCTTCCTTATTGCCATAACTGCATTATCTGACTTCAGGTCCTTTTCTCAGCCCGTGTTCCCCCGGAGACAATTGCGTAACGATTATTTTCAATGTCTTTCTACGCCATGGTCAATACCGCTGAGGGCCCTCGCCACTGGATGGGTGCCTGTTAAGCGATTGGTAACCTCTACAGCCCTGGTGTTGTTAATTGCCTATTTCTTAGGTCAGGTATATATCCGGTATATTGACCTTCACGTGTACTAGGACCCAGGACCCAGGACTCAGGACCACAATGTTGGGCAAACTGTTTAATCTCACGTCCGGAACGGCTGGAGGGACAAATTCCCAGGAAGGTGCTTCTCCGACTAAACTATCACCCGAATCGATACAGGAAGATGTTCATACACGGAGTCTCATATTTCCAGATACACAGGCGCTCTACTATCGCCAGGACCAGGTGTTTCCGTTGTCATCCACATCCGGCGTCCAGTCCGGATCCCCCGCAAGCCCTTTCGACTATGATGGCGATATTGATATTGATGTGCGTGATGTTCGCATTATAATTATGCAAGACGCTTTAGGCTCTGCCAGTCCCACGTTATTGTTTGATAGTTATCAGATTCCATCGCCCAGTTCACCAGTTGATCGCCCACAGCCACCGAGTGCAGCATCGTCCTCCCAGTCACTGATGCAGGATCTTCGACGGGCTCCTACATCGCCGCGGAAGAGTAGCCTGGGACAAACCTCGAGGCCGCTAGTCATCCAGCCTGGCAGCCCCCAACCTCGGCAAGGTGCATTCGACCGACGCGGATCCACACAGTCCCGTACCTATAGTGCTACGGAGACGGAGTCCCAAAAAGCTGCCAGAGAATATCGTGAAGAGTTGGCTAGTTTCTCTGGCTGTATATTTGCTAATTCTGAAGTCATGTCTTATAAAGGGACGTCCACTAAGGTTCACATTATTCCAAGTGAACCGCGTCCATCCACCGTTTCTAGCTCATATGTTGGCGATGGGCGAGGATCTATGGGAAGGTCGAGTATGCGATCAAGCAGATTAGCGCAGTCTTTCACGTCAGAATCGGCAAACACACATTTTCAGGCATTTTCTGCGACTCCCCGGCAAAATGACCGCAGCAAAATCCTAGTAACTCGCTTGTTTCCAGTTAATCTACCAAATGACGACCTTGATTCTCCCACCCAAGCCGCGGCTTTCCATGGTCGCTTTTCCGAGGATAGCGGGGGGTTTCCATTTCCTTATTCCCCAGATGATTCTAAAGTCAACAAGAAGAAGTTAAAGCCGGTACAGAAGAGGACACCGATGTATGCCGTTGCCTTGGTGCTCCAACTTCCTCCAAATACTTCTAACGCGGCATCAGCGACTGCGCCAAAGCCGGTATTTCGAGGACCGAGCTCTTATAACGAACAGGACTTTTTCCCGTCTTCTTTTGGATCCGCGCGCAGATCTGGGTGGACTATGGTCGGCTCTGGTTTCGGCTCAGAATCTTTCGAATCGACATATAACAACGATGTCGAGGATCGCATGGACGCCATTACGCAACATTGGGACATAATAATGAGGACACTTACTCACCTACAATCTATAGTCGCCACCACTCTAATCCCAATGCTAAAGCAGGTGGATATGTCGGCTCCAGATCCGTATCCCTCGAATGTGTCCGCCCAGATCGCTCGAACGTCTTCAGTAAAGAGCCGAAGAGGTTCAGATGCATCGCAGATGAAGCCATCTAAGACGAACGCAAAGCTTGTACTATTACCTCCAAATTGTCTATCGCAAGATTCGCATATTGGCCAAGAGATTGAGGATGCTAAGGTACGAATTGTGTCTGGTCTTCGAGCTACCAGAGTTATAACGGGCCAGGGCCGTTGGGGACCGTGGAGAGAGGAGGCAAGATGGGTTGCAAAATGGGCTGGGACTAGAGAGCAGGGGTTTTTCTTTTTTAACCTTTTAACAGCATTTCTTGCGACTCACACGGAATGGCTCCAAGCGTTAAGCCCAGTTTGGTATCGACGACGACGTTACCAACAGCAGAAAGTAAAAAATGAGGAAGATACGTCCTTACCTTCCCGCACGATCATAATCGCCAAGGACAAAATGGCTGCTAGGAGGTTGATATTTTTGCTATCGGCCTTCCTGCCTGCTAACCAGCAGTTGCCCACAGTCCGCGCTCAGCGCCCAGCAACCTCTGCGTCGGTTGTAGCCTTTGGCCACTCGCCACCATCATACATAGTGCCAATCAACAGGGAAGAATCTCTACGCCGGAAAATCAACCGGCGTCAAGGTCAGAGAGGTGCCTCTCATACCCGAAGTTTTAGTATACAGTCGCAGGCTACAACAAGATCCGTTACGGGTATCCCTGCCCAGCTCGCTCATCTCAGCATGGAGCTCTCTAACCAAGACCGTCGATCGTCGGATTTTATAAAACCAGCAAATCTACCTATCGTCGGGAATGATCTCAACACGCGAAAGAGCAGTGCTGCAACAGCTAATACGATCGTCCCAGACTCGGCTATTCCGCACTTCTCTACAGTACATCGGAGTAGTACCGGCCGCGGCGGCCGACCAAATAGTGGTAACAGCTTTGCCGCGGATGATCTGAAGCGGTCACTCAAGAGGGGTGATAGCATCAGCCACGCCAGCCGTGCGAGTACTGACTCTCGTCAAGGTTCGCGATGGGGGAGCGTAATTAGCGGCTTGTGGAGTACAAGACGACGTGATTCAACCGCTACCACGTCACAGGCATCAGATATTCCTGCCCACCCGGATAGCCCACTTACATCGCCTACTCAACCCACAGTTAGCGGAAGCGACAAGCTTTCGGACATGGTTCGAGAAGCTCGGCTACTCGATTCGTCCGTTGAACGACAAGTAGAGGCTGGACAGACCCTACTCGAAGAACCAGATACACCACGAAAGTTAGAGAGTAGGCAGCTCGAATCAAGAACTCCGGATCCTTTAGGTGCATACGAATCTCCCGTGAAAACTTCGATCAATAATGATGACGGAGTAATCGACGTGGATGTGCAGTTTCCAGATTACCTTACGTCATTTGAGACCGCCGTCAGTTCACCGTCTAGTAGTGGCTACCTGTCGACTCCTGGCCTAGGCAGTGGGCTTGAAGGCTTCGAACAGTTCTCTAGACTGGCTATTGATGGAGATGCTCCTTTGAATGTTGCGGGGTGGTTAAAACATTTTCATCCAGACTTCACGCTTCAAGCAATCCCGCCACAAAAGGATCTCCTCGACCAGGTACGAGAATCTTTAAGTGCGGAACCGACTCCCATGGTGCATCTTAGTTCAGTACCATCAGAGTGGCCGACGGAGCACTGGGTTGATGTAAGCACCGCCATCATTGCCGATACGACTAATTTTACTGTTAAGCGGCTACGCTATCGCCGTTTAGTGAAGCCTAAAACCTTGCTTGACCGTAGTACAGCTAGTTACCTATCGCCGCATGCTTTGATAACGCCAGCGCTCTCCCCTTACGAACAACCTATTAAGGATAAAATCGAAGAAGAGGAGCTTTTCACTTTTGATGAAGCGCTCATTGATGCTGTAGAGAGAGTCATAGCCCACAGTAGCGACGCGAGTAAGGGAAGTTCAGCCACATCTTCGCGATCCGCGAGCAAACGAAGAGAGAGAAGAGGTAGTGAAGCTTCTCGAACGACAGAACAAGAGGCACCAACGTGCCCAATTGACTTTCAGGAAGTACCACGTGCGGAATGCAAGACGGTTGTCTTGTCTGCGCTCTCCGGGATCGTACAAGACGTAGTAGATCAGCGGGAAAGAGAGAACCAGAAAGCTGACCCAACCGTCCCATATGAAATAATTCGCGAAAGGGAGAGCATATTGCGAGCTGCGATTAGGGCATGGCTCGACAATGTGGAACTCACTGATGGATGAATTTCTAAATCAACGGCTCTGCTAGGAGGATAATACCCACCCTTTTGTTTTATGAAGGAAAAGTACCACTTAATGATAATGACTGATGACGACTTTATTTTGTTTTGTATTTCGCGTTGGGTTCATTGGAAGAGCGCGCAACAGAACGAGGCGTGGCGTTGCGAGGGATAAGTGCACACGAGATGTACCAACACCAACCGTCTTGTTTCCAGAGAGAAGATTAGAAGGCCATATTTTCCGCCAAGAGATACCCCAATAAGTATTCATGCATTATACTACGCGTCTGTTTTCGTTGGTACAGCCCTTCCCTTCTGGCTTCAACATTCATGTTTAGCGAGCAAGGTCGTGTAGTCAGCATGGGAATCTGAAATGTTGTTTCGTTGTATGGACGTTTCATGCACAGTTAAGAGTTACCGCAATGGCAGGCTTGTAGACGCCTTTCTAACAAGAGAGGAGGCGGGTTTTCGTAGCCCAGTCCAGAATACCAGTCGACACGGTATCATTATAATGACGGTGGCATTATAACGCAAAGATGCTGCATGATATAATTCATATTGTATGCCAAGCGTATTTGCATTTATATTTTAAATAATCTTCGTGATAAATTCGTAAGACACTCGATACAACTCTACGCTTAGTACGTAAATATTTTTGGCAATAGCGAGTTGAAAGAGGGTTATAACAAGTACTTGCTGTGTACCCATGTCTACTAACACGATTTGCGCACTCAGAATAGGGGAAATCCAATGGAAAGTTAACTTATGTCTTTGCTCACCTAATTCTATTTTTCTTTCCTTTTTGGCCCCTCGAAATATACTCAGCTTAGAAACCACTTAAATATGAAGCAACCCCTTTTAAAACTTTTATGATTACCCCTAGACCTTTTTACCCGGGGTTGACCATGGTATATCACCATTTGTTTACCACCGCCTGGACGCTCTCTAATGGGACTTCCATTTCTACTAATTCGGCCTTTCCCCCTGCAGGAGGTAGTCCCGGATGAGGCTCTCGCCTTAGAGTCCACACGCTAGTCACGCCCAAGCTAGCCAGGTACTCCAGCGCTCGGCCGTAGTTGGTGCCTACCTGGGCGATGCCGTGGCTGTCGTCCGACAGTGTGAACCTTCCACCTAGTCTCAGCCACTCCGCGGCAATCGGTCGCGCCGGGTACGGTTCCGCAAGCCCCTTGCGCAGCGCGCTGCTGTTGCACTCCAGCCACCCGCCGTACCCGGCGACGACCTTCAGGTTGCGACACACCTTCTCCCAGACCGCGGGCCACGAGCTCGGCACGTCGCGTCCCGGGTCCGAAGACAGCAGCCGCACGAGGTCGAAATGGCCGACCACGCGCGGGCGCAGAGCCGTCAGCATGGCGTGCTGCTGGTCGTAATACCGCGCCGCGGCTAGCTCCTCGGTGCCCCCCGCCGAAGCGACGGCCCGCGCGTAGTACGCCGCGTCGTAGTCGATCGGGATCCCGTCGATGTGGTGCAGGCTGCCGACGAAGTAGTCGATGCTGGGGTGGGCGGCGAGCTGCGTCACGATGGACGCGTAGGCCGGCCGGGGCCACTCGCCCTCGAAGCCAATTACGATGTGGATCTGAGAAGCGAACTTGGTCTGCAGGCGCTGGGCCTCCTGGAGGTAGGCCTCGTGCCGGGGGAAGAGCTCTGCTAGGGAGCGTTCGGGGTCGTCGAGCTGGGAGGTGTTAATTACGTGTTTGCATACCTAGTATAGATAGAACGAGATAACTGTATATATAGAAAAAAAATAAAAGAAATATGGGTAGCTTTCAAAAAATCAGTTCACTCACTTCCTCGGGATATAAGTCCTCGAGAGCGGTCCGTGGCATATGCTCCGTGAGTCCAATGGTGGTATAACCGAGGCCGATGGCATGCTTGATGATGTCTTCCAGTTGGTCTTTTGCGTGGCCGGGGCAGAACTGGCCCGAGTGGGAATGCATTGTGAAAGCCATGATTATTTGAAGGTAGATATAACCTACCTACTTAAACCATAGGTACTAAGGTAGATTGTAATTGACGTTACTCGGCAGTATTGGTATATGTCGTAGAAAGGCAAACGAGACTGATATTGCGATATATTTGGGCAGTATTTATTTCTAGCTAACGGTTGGGTGCAGCCAGGTTAAGTCAGGTACCTAGTAGCTCACGAAATAAATTTAATGTCCTGATAGCCTTTTAATGTTCTACTCAATCATCAGAGAAATTCTACGTTGAGTTCGCATTGCCTACCCACATAGGAGTTCATATGATATTATTGGAGTGATATTTTTTTGGTTGAAATAAGACGGTATAAAAATGCGTGTGAGTTTTGCAATTCCAGATTAATTAGGAGGCACCTAACCTAATATGATTCCAGGTACCTTAGAAGGCACGGTAGAGCTAAGGTTACCTGCAATGTACGGAATACTTGTATCTACTGATTGAGTGTGTTTTTCCTATCTTATCCCCCAGATCCCGGTGGTAAGGAACAGGTTGGTACCTGGTTATCAACCTCCTTCCCTGCTTCCTTGCATTTTGGATGCGGTGCGGTCATGGCTCGATAAGCTTGATTGGACACCCAAGTCTGACATTTTGCAGTTTAAAGGAGCCTACCTCTTACAATACCTTACCTAGGTACATAATCTACTTTGTAGTGGCTGTCATTAGAAGTTGTTCATAACTTCCACAGCATTTGATGTAGTTATATAATAAGGAAATACAAAAAAAAACTGTTCATCACAAAAATATACATATACCATGAGCAAAGGATGTATACCAACCTTGGCCATAACAAAAATTGGTATAGGTAGTCTGTGAAGGAATAACACAAGCACCTGTCACTCATGCCACTCATAAAAGTCACCCACGTACCTGGTACAATACGTACTATGTACAGTCTGCTTACGTTGAACGGTAGTGCTGCAAGCGCATTGTGTAACTCACCATTCTCACCATTACCCCACTAGAAAGCTGCTAAAAAGGCTAGGTACCCAAGTATCGACCGGGGCTACTCCTGCTTATGACATCGAGACCACCAGTGGAATTTTTCTGGAACCGCATCTTTTCAGCCTTGTACATTTTTGTGTCTTAAAGAGCTTAAACGGCTCGATTTACGGCGATTGCAAATCATTTATCACCGACCATTTGATACGCCCTCAATCCTTGCTTGACATTAATATTGTCAATTTACAAACGACTTGTCAACTTCACTACTCCGTGTTCCTTTTTTTTTTTTTTTTTTTTTCTTCTTCTTTTTTTTCTCTCTCTTAGGGAAACACATTCCAATG
Organism: Daldinia bambusicola; assembly: GCA_022478815.1. Taxonomy (NCBI): domain Eukaryota; kingdom Fungi; phylum Ascomycota; class Sordariomycetes; order Xylariales; family Hypoxylaceae; genus Daldinia; species Daldinia bambusicola. Next base: position 8,204 of record MU284156.1, read on the forward strand.
TCAAGATAGAATTTCCAACTTCCAATTGACAATGTTGTTCCCCGAGAGCGACGCGTCTCTTCTCAGAGCATGGATCATAAGGCGCCTTGCTAATACGTATGTTATTCAACTTCGCCCCAACCTTTTTCCTTGAACTTCCCATTGTACCGTGGTTACTTACATTCATATATTTCTGTTATTGTTTAGATCCGACGCCGATGCAGATGTACTTGCTGATTACGTTCTGGCCCTCTTGCGACACGATGGCGACACAGAGTCTATTCGGAAGATGTTTGAGGAAGAAATTCCCGATTTTCTCAGAGAAGGTACGGGTTTTCCCCCATCCTATCTTTAGATAATATTTAGTCTGAAATTTCTAATATAACTCTAGACGCGGTCGCCTTTACGGACGATGTTTTCCAAGCCGTCAAGTATCGTTCTTATTTACCAGGAGCTCCTCCTGCGCCTCCAAGCAACCGTCAAGTCCTTGCCGCCCCTCCTGTTGCCGCGACCGCCCCTTTACTACCTTCGTACCCGCCCCATATACCTTATAATACAACTGCTACCGCTCCAGCCTTCTCTCAGAACGGTTCGCGAAAGCGCGCATATAATGATCGAGACGATAACGACGTAGACATCATCTTAACGAGCCAGGCAGCCCAACCTTATAAGCAACCTCGTAGAGGGGGTAGCTTCTCACAGCGTGGTGGCAGATTCGACGAGCTTTATAAGCCCAGGGACCAAAATGGGTTTGCTGGTCCTTACCCGGCGCCTTCGAGACCTAATGGCCGCTCTGCACTACCACTGCCACCATATTTCCACCCTTCTACCCATGATCACGGCATTGCGTCACCCATAAACTTGGACAGCTTCATGGAAAATATCCAGAGAATGAACCAGCTTGACATTCCTATTCCACAGTTACCTGACCTTCCTAAACCTGTTTATTCGGGATCTGTTCCTCCACCGCGTCGGAGAAGGCAGAAATGCAGAGACTATGAGACCCGGGGCTATTGTTCGAGAGGTAATAACTGCAGATTCGAACATGGTTCTGATTCTTTAATGATGCCGCCGCTCCCAACTTCAACAAGTGAGGGTAAGTATGCATTCTACGGATATTATTTTAGCCTCTTATTTTGTTTTGCAGTCTCTAACTTGGCGTAGAATATGATCCTAACAATCCTGTTTTCCCAATGCCGCTCCTGGGAAATCAACATCAGTCACAGCCGTTCCAACCCCTAAACTTATCGCCCTTCCCCACGGCGCCCTCTACGAACCATCGCGAACATAATAAGCCAAGACGTTCGAAGGGTCGACCGCCTAATACGGCGAGCGGCCCTGTGCACGACAAGACAAAAACCACTATCGTGGTCCAGAACATTCCCAGTGGATATTTTACTGAGGAGAAAGTCCGTGAATATTTTTCTCAATTTGGTAACATCACAGATATTTCATTGCAAGGTCCTGATCGCCTTGCGCTGGTTAAATTCGATACTTGGGACGCCGCGCATGCTGCGTGGAGCTCACCAAAAGTGATATTTGATAACCGGTTTGTGAAGGTATTTTGGCATAAGGATGATTCTGAGTCCGGGACGGCTTTAGTAAATGGGAAGGTCGGAAATGGGGTGAAGAACGAAGTTTCCAACGGAAATTCGCTTACCAAAGAGAGCACCCCTGCCGAATCATTTGATATGGATGAGTTCATGCGCAAGCAGCAAGAGGCGCAGAAGGCTCACGAAGAGAAGTCGAAGAAGAGACAGGAACTGGAGCGCCAGCGCCAAGAACTAGAGGAACGCCAGAAAGAGCTTCAAGCGCGGCAACTCGAGGAGAAGCGCAAACTTCAGGCTAAGCTAGCTGGAAAAAATACGTCTTCAGAAACTACAGATGACACCATGAAAAAGCCTACGTCGCAAACAGAGGCTCTTAGAGCCCAATTAGCAGCTTTAGAAGAGGAAGCTAACGTTCTAGGAATCGATCCAGACGCCGCTCAGGAGGAAGTACCATGGTACGCTAGAGGCCGTGGCAGAGGTGATCGAGGCTACCGTGGCCGTGGGCGCTATGTCACAAGAGCTACGAGGGGCGGATATGGCTACCAAGGTAGAGGAGGCGCAGAAGCCAGACACGCAGCCTATGCAGCGTATTCCTTGGACAACAGACCCAAGATAATTGCGCTCTCTGGTGTTGATTTCACCAGTTCAGAGAAGGACGAGGCATTACGACAATACCTTTTTGTGAGTTGCAAAGATGTCCGCATTTACTATTGATATCTAATTCGTTACAGAGTATTGGCGAATTTGAAGAAATTCATACAGATCCAGCTACAACGCACATCACATTCAAGGATCGTAAAACGGCAGAGCAGTTCATGATGGGCGTCTCTGCTAATAACACCATCCCTGGACTTGAAGATAAGGTCGAGATTACGTGGGCTACATCTGCACCCCAGTCTGAAACGAAAGCTGCTGCCGACGGCGACGGCGACGGCGACGCACCTATGGCCAATGATATAGAGGACGAGCAAGGGATCAGAGACAAGATTAGTGCCGGGAGTAGCAGTCCAACCGTTAAGCTGGAGGGAGGAGAAGTCAGTAATAGACACGGCCGTGATCAACATGACATGGACTATGAGGCTGGAGAAGATTGGGACATTTCCTAAATAGGATGATGCCCGTCGTGCTCCCGCCGGTATATTGCATACTAGTTTCAGAGAAGTGCTCTGTACTACGGAGTTAATATGTCATGTTGATATAATCTATACTTCCATGGCAAGCGAATAATGGCCAAGTCAATATGATAAATGAGTGGCCGCAAGCTCCAATACTATATGACTTAATGAAAAGAAAGAAAGAAAAAAATTTTTATATTATATGTGCTATCCTGATTGCAACACTAATACGCATGCTAATCTCTATCATAAATCATCGCTACTTTTTATTGCATGCATTTACGAGGTATCTGGAATGTTTATCCTTAATTTTCCACATCATCCTCGGCCTGTAGGGCGTGGGCTAGTCCTGCACCCACGCAGCACCCCATCATGGTAGCTACCGGAACAGTTTTTAGCATTGTCGCACAATCGCCTGCTGCGTAGACGCCGGGAACATTTGTGCTGTAAAACGGCGGCTGCGCATCGATATGACCCTGTGGTGTCAACGTCACCCCGAGTTCTGTTGCGAACGAACCATTTATCTCAAAGGCGGGAGCATGAGCCTGTTTAGTCAAAATTTTCTGCGTTAATAGAGTTATGCATAAGAGATACGGGGAGACGATATCGTACCAAGAATCCTTCCTTGTTAACACTGCCATCCTCTAACGTCACGAGCACACCGGCGTCACCCTTCACATCTGGATCTTTAGCTACGCGTGTGAGGCGACGGTGTTCGATCTGGAATTTTTGGGACTTCTTGAGCTGTGCGCGGATCCGTGTACCAAGCTCCTCGTTGCCGTCGGTATATATAGTAACATGACCTGCGAGTCGGGAGGCCATGCGCGAAATGAAGGGCGCCATTAACGGTGCGCCGTTGTTGCCTCCGCCTCCGAGAAAGGGGCCGGTCGCTAGAACACCTGCGGACGCGGCCCCCCGCTCCTCGAAGCCGTGGCAGAAAAGACATGCGAAGCTGTTTTCCTGAATTAGCTTCAACAAAAAGAATGAAAAGAGTACCTAGCGCATTCATTAAGGATAGATTAAAAAGAAAATAAGACTTACATTCCATAACCCCACAAGTCCGCGAACCCCTCGGGCCTCGCAGGCATGATATCCCTCACACCCGTAGCCAAGACAACTTTCCTCCCCAAATACCTAGTCCCCTCGACATCCACAGCCTCGAACCTCGCAGCCCCCCTCTCGTCATCGTCTAGCCTCCGCACGCTCGCCACACCAACATCCCGGAACCGGATCCCCGCGGGGCCCGCGTACCGCTCGACGAGGTCGGCGCGCGCCTTGGCGCGGAAGACCGCCGGGTCCTGGTGGTCCCAGCCCGCGACGTTGTGCATGTGCCTGGCGCGCGCGTTGCGGAACGTGCTGTTGCTGAAGACGATCGCGCTGTGCAGCTGCCGCGCTAGGGCCCCGGCGCACGCGAGCCCTGCGGGGCCGCCGCCGAGGATTAGGACGTCGACGAGGGGTGGCGTGGTCATGGCTGACTACCTAGGTACCTAATTAGAGGCGCTCTTGGGGTTTGTTGGAGGGTGTATAAAGCTTGTGTTGTGTGGGAATGGCTAGTAGGTATTTATTATATGGTTAGATGGCTGGATAAGATTAAGTCTGAGTTAGTGAGATGGATTTACATTTAGGGACGGGTGAGTTAGGGGGTTTATTTATACTACCTGTTAAGAGAGATATTCTCGGACTATTTCTCTTGATTCACTTCGGTATATTTGGGCTCTCCATTAGTTTACTCGCAGCGGCACCTTGCCGGAGACATATTTCGGCCACTTATACGAAGACTAAGCGTTCGGAGAGCTTATGTCTTTTACACGGACGATATTATATCACGTATCTAATTCATTCAAATCTACATGTTAAGTTTAAAAGATGTGATTCTACGGATGGTTCTTTGGTCGCTGTTAAAGCCTGGCTCTCTCTTGCCTGCCGAGTTTCGTTTTCCGTTTTGGCTCAGTGTCCGGGTGGGTCCCTCAAATGTTTCCGCCGCTGCTCCGTAAAGTCTCCGTACGGGAGGATCCACTTATCGGAGCTCACCACGGCTAAGGTACATGTTGTGTTTATAGGTCAGGTACATTGGGTAAAATTTTGAAATAATTATACACCCTTGGAACATATACAAATGGTTCTATTATTGCTGTCCCTCCGACATTACATCCGTTCTTTATGAACCGCGTATCGGGGTACCTAAGAAAGGGAAATCCGTCTGATGGCGCCACCAGCCATGATCATACCGCCACAAACTCAGCCCCAGCGCCCTTCCCGAGCACCCTTTAGGTTCGAATTCGCGACGCAGCTCCTCAAGACACCGCGTCACCACCTCAGGATCATCCACCTTGTTCATCAGCGTGTAGTGGCCACGAAACGAGCCGCGATCTTGTCGACTCAGCACTTCGTGCCACTTTCTTTGGAGCTCCTGCACCAAGCTCTCTACCGGTTCAAGACCCAGGACCGGAACTGCTACGCCCCCGCGTCCCAGCCGCGCGGGCGGGCCCACAGCTTGAATGTCGAAAGGATTTATGGGCGCCGCCGCAGAGGCGACATCTGCCCTAAGAGATGGCAGTGCGGAGCCTGGTAAAGCGCGGAACAGGGATATATGTGCACCCACGCGAAGAAGCGCGGATGGGTAGTAACGCTTGCGCAGGGTGCACATAGTCCGATGGTGTTCATTATCCGTTTGTAAGGTCAAGACGTAGTATATCTCTTCTCCCTCGGGTACGCTGGTTTTTGGTCTGTGATTCCTGCGTCTTCGATGGTGGGTTGCTATATCTGACTGTGACGAAGGAGTTTCCGTCATAATTGTTTGGTGGTATTTTATAGGACCTTGTCGCACGGTTTTGGGAAATATTCTTATGATGTTTAAAAGGTAGGAATATGGATACGCAATCATTGGTTAAGCTGGTGTTCGGACAAGGTAAACTCGACGGTACGTATTAATATCACAAAGTATATTTTTCTTATTTCTTATTTGGTTGATGTATTAAGGGATCATGAATCGTCATGACGTCAACAAATAGGCTCGCGATGGTGTGTTTACCAATTCTTAGGTGGATCGTCCTACTCTCATCAAGCTTTCCTTTTCATATCTAGAAACCCTTTTTAATATATCTATCTATTCAGTGGATTGCTTATACCAATGTTCATCAACTGATTGTATCTCATGTTCACAGGAAAGCGCACATATGAATGATTCTATGAGATGCAAAGGAGCACGTAATTAATTTATTAAACGCAGGTAACTACCCGAAACAACCCACCGTACAACCCATCACCAACTTACCAAGCTCACACCTCCCTCTCCTACGGGGGCGTGGGCGTAACAGTTGTACTCTGGAAAGATGCGCAGTTAACACCTGTCGTATCGACAACCATCTGAGCAGCGCCGTCGTGGCCTTGAGCGCAAGCGCCACTCGGGGCCCGTAGTGCCGTGCCATCGAACTGCACGAGCTCAATATTTGAAGCAGAGCAGTCCTCAGCGCGGAAGTGTGTGCCGTTGAAACCAACGCAGGCATTAACGCCGACCAGGTCCGGGCGGAATCCGGCAGTGAAGCTACGCTGCACACGTAGCACGGAGTTCCCGTTCAGCCTCGTCGGTGTAATTTGGCGGTCGGCCGCAGTATTGACGCAAGCAGCATCAACGATCTCACCTGCCGCAGTTTATCAGTATATCGGAGGAAAAAAGGAATGAGAAAAATGGCAGTTATATAAAGTCTCTACATACCGTTATTACGGAATGTGAGGCATTCATTGCCCGGCACGCCGTTGACTTCCTTTAGGACGAGGGTGTTGCCTCCTTGCTTTGCCTTCCTGCCGTTCCCATTCCCGTTTCTGTTACCCTGGTTGTTTGCTGGCTGACTTGCACGTTGCCTTGATAGTAACGATGCTGCCTCCTCGAGGCCCGTGGATCTTGCAGTGTCGACATGCGCGCGATCAATAGCAACAGCTAATGCGGAAGTGGCGAGGAAAAGTACGTTGATGAACTTCATGCTGAAGGGAAGTAGGCGTAGCTTGTTAGTGGCGATGAAGTTATTACCGAGAGATAGAAAAGAAAACGGTACGGCCCAGCCAAAAGAAAGAAACGAAGAGTAAGTAATAAGAATATCGGAACAAATGTTCGTCAAGAAATGAATGATGCAAATGAGATTCTAAATTACAAAGGTTGATACAAAGTATTTATACACATGGTTTCCATGAGAGTACAGCGAGATTTATCCACAGCTTTGGGTCTTAGATCGCCAGGCACTACGTGCGGAGGGCACACCTAGTCGGTTAATGAAGCGCATCTAATCTTTCAGGCTACGTCTCACGATGCGTGTGAAGCAGGGAGTAAATTCTTAGCACGTGGGGATTACCTGCTTCATCCCCTGTTAGCCTGTAAATGACGAGACAAAGTGCCCCTGCAACGCTATGGCTCGGACCGCCGAAGCTGGTTGAGATGAGACGAAGATGGCCGAATAACTTGACCGCGCTCCCAGCGTAGATCAATCTAACCGTACTATGGTACCTATGAAAAAAGCGAAATGTTCTAGAAGTTAAGAAAATCGCGACCGGGTGCATAAAAACGAATCCATCTTTCCTATTCAGCCAAACCACTGAAGGCTGAGGGAAACGATTGTTTAACCGCTATGATTGACCAATACCAGTTAAGGCGAGTACTAGCAACCGTTGGGCATATCAACGAGTATAGAGCGCTAGGGTTAGCTTTATTTAACTTCAAGTAAAAGAAACAAGAAGTATTTAATATTTCCGTGCACGTCTCAACTAAATCATGGTACCTATACCTATACCTTATATGAATATATGGTTAGAGGTACCTAACTCCTAGGCACCTATCTGTGTACGTAGATTATCCTCTATCCGAACTTATATTCATGCTCCACGAAATAGGTGGCTCTACGTGCATTACCTATGCAACCGTTCCAACAACGTCAATGACAAAAGCGTGACACGGAATATGGTGACTAGGCCGACTAAACAACAGGTAACACTTTTTGTGACTGCTCGTACTTAGAATTTCGACCACCTAATATAAAGCAGCCATCCCTTCAAACACTTATCTTTCATAATTAATCATTTTTTGACCCTAGCATAACCCCACAACCAACTCGAGTTGGCTAATACTGTACGCTAGGTAATACTGTATACTCTTGACAATGGATATTATCTCTTGAAAGCACTGCGGTACTAAATACTCGGAAACTTGGAGGGGCAACTGTATCGTTTGCAACGCAAGTCCTTTCTCAACATGTCGATATCCCAATTGTGGTCATGGCGCCCCAAACCATAAGCTAGTGAAATGGTGAGATAAGGAGGCTATTGTCCCTAAGAATTTCTTGCCGTATGCCTTGTCATTTGCGTTGTTACTCAAGGGAAGGCATATTCTTCGAGAGTGACATGCAACCATCTAAACCTCTGACATATGCTGTTGAAGGTTCAGTCGATTTTAATTCGAGCATCATAATACGAATGATCCGTTCTTCTTATGGTACCGATAAGATTACACATTTATTCCCACCATTCTTGTTCAGCACTGAAGCTTTTGTTTTGTAACTGAATGCCGAGAGCCTGCTCTATGTAAACTGATAGATAGACAGCAGTTGTAACATTCAACTACGAATTTAAGCCTACGGGCTAATATTGATTGTCGGTTAAGGAAAAGGAAAATAAGTTCCGTCCATAGGTGGGTAGGTCCGGAGTGTACTTGTATATCATAACTTCAGTACCTGGACAATTGCTGTCTTTGGTTGCGTGGAGCACACGGACAATATTCGAACATGACTTTATGCAATAACCAGTAATATATAGCTTGAAATCCAATATAAAATGAATGTGTTATATACAACTGAACCCCATATTTACCATCCCCGAATCCCTATGCCTTTCCTTCCCTTATGCAAATGCCCATGATGTAAAGTCCCAAATGTAAGAACAAGAAGTATGCTTGTTGAGGTGAGCACCAGGCTTCGCCCCTGCAGTCTATCATCCGCACCAAATCCACGAGTAACTATACAAGATACCTAGGTAGGAGGCGCCTAAGGTATATAATCCCTTATCTGAGAGATGTGGCAATGTTGTGAACGAACGAGTTGCAGTTGTTGGTATCGACGTTGTAATGCGGGTGGTCCTTGATCCATTCCCGCGCATTTCCTGCAACGGCATCATGCTTTCTCTTGGTGGTAACGCCGCCGAAGCTGAGGGGCTTGTGGTCGCTGTCCTTCTTTTCCCAAGTGTGCACCTTGAGAACGGACTTGCCAGAGGTGTCCTTGGCCATGTGGTACAATCTAGCCTCGAAGTTCTTCTTGACCGTTGGTTTCTTCTTAGTGCCGCCTTCTTTCTCGGTTACCTTTCCGACAATGATACCGATGTGGTCAAATCCTAGAGTGTCTCGCAGGTGTTCCACCTCGGCCTTCGTCTCATGGTCTCCATCGATCAACGACCCGCGAGGCCATGTTACGTAGAAGTAGTAATAGTGGTCATGCTTTAGATCGTGGTGCTTGGCTTTGATAGCTGCGTATTCCTTTGACTCGATCACAGTGGGAGACCGAGCGACAAGCTCTGTACTCTCTACCGCATTATCAGTACGGGTGACCAGCTCCGTGTTCTCAGCTGGGTCGGAGATGCTGGCGATTGGGCTGGCAGCAGCCAAAGTAGCCAAGAAGGCGGAGAGGAGATATGTCAACTTCATGGCGGTAAAATGAGCGTAGCAGATGTATGGAGTGTTTAAAGGGATGTTTCTAAAGGAGTGTCTCTAAAGGAGTGTCTAAAGGAAATGAGTGATGATATGTATGAAAGTAAGATGATGGTGATGAGGCTGTATTAGTTCGGGTTATACAAAATCGAGGATGAAGGCCAATATATACTTTTTTGATATTTTCCTCGGTCTTTTAACTACCTCATCACCACTACGTTTATTTGTCAGGCCTTCCGTTCCTTCATCTCCATCATCTCTATCATCCCTCTCATTAGTCTACGGTATCGGAACTATCCGCTAGCAGCTGAGTGTATACCTGATACACCTACGCCTACGATAGACCTGATGTGAAGCATCCTAGGACCGCCACTATAGTCCATGCTAGTATTAGTGATAATTGAATTGCAAAAGAATCGCCTGTTTCAGTTACGATATTGGGGTAAAAATCAACGAGTACTAATTTAAGCGCGTAGTCGAGATCAGTTGCGGGTGGATCAAGTGTTCAGTTGGTAAGCCTGAAAGGATTGTTTCCATGTCCCCCATGTTAAAAGGCACCTCCCGACTGGCGGCGCGGTTATTTAACCTGCCTCATATGTAAAAGGGCGAGAACACAAAAAGATGTAATTAATCTTTAGCGCCGATAATCGGTCGTTAGCAAGGTATCCACTCAGGGGGATTCCTGATTCTTCAGCCTGTGCCTCACTCTAGCCCAGCTTGTCGATGCGTGTAGATGGGTTAGGGGAAGAAACATTTGCGGCATGAAGCCTATACCTCGTGAAGATGAATTTCTGTTCAATACTCGTGCTATTACTTCCGCTTCTATTTCTATACAATTCGCAGATCATGCAACTGTATAATTATCCGTAAGTAAATGAAATAAAAACTCAAAGCATACCTACCTACCTAAGGTAGGTACCTATGTAGGTAGGTAGGCTGTTAGAATACAGATTGAATAGGATGGAATTTAAAAATAGAATAACTGGAATATGAGGCTCTTTGCTGAAGAATATGAGACCCCAGTGCCGAATGACCCGAAACCGAAGCATTACCAAATATGCGCTGCGATCCTCGCGATGAAGGATTAAAAACGTCGGGTTGGGTTGGTAGCAGGATAATTATCTGCTGACGCCAACGGTTTTTTTTTTTTTTGGTTTTTTTTTTCGTTCCTTCCTCGTCGTAGCCCACAGTATTGGTTACCAGTTCAATTATGAAGTTGCATTGAAGAGCAATCCCTGCTTCGTACGGTTACCTACCTACGCCTCTTTGGGGGCGTGAAGCAACAATTTGTGCCTGCCCATCTAGGCAATCCCCTGGGGTTCCTCTGTTGGGCTAAGGTATTTGGATAAGATATTTGGAATAGTAGATCTAAAGTCAGACACAACTATTGAGCCCCTTGAGAGAGTCTAAGGTACGTTTGTACGCTTATACGATTATAGGGTTAAGAAGTATTGTACAATACAATAGGTACCTAGGTACCTAGGTAAATTTTAGGGAGGCTGCGCTACAAATATCCACTACCTACCCCGGATTTAGGGCTTGATCTTACTCTCGATCGTCGGATTCAGGGGTAGAAATCGTCCTTGCCCGTACCTAACCTAGCCTATTGGAACTTATCTAGGTCCTAAAAATAACCGCAGAAGACTACCTAATGTAAGCACCATGTAACAAACTAATGCACGGCAAATATATTTATAAAGCTTAGCTAGATCGAGATACAACCTCGAGGTCCGTTTGCTAAACGACGCTTAAACACCGAAGATCACCTTCTCAAATAAACAAGTACCTCCCTAACCTTAGGTAATCTTAAGTATGTGTCTTCTTCTACTATGAACACATATGACATATGACAATTATAGTCTTGAGAGCCAACCTACCAGCCATACATTAAGTTAAACCGCCTGTTCAGATATCGTATTAAAGCTAATGGTACCGTGTTGTTGGGACTTGTGAACTATGTGAATTAGTCCTTTACTTATTTCTTCTCCTTTTCCCGACTTTTTCTCTTTATTCCCCTTACTTTCTAGAATTTATCATTGTTAGGCTAGTCCTTTCTGTTGGGTATAGTATACACAATGGCCAAAGACCACGACCTGGAAAAGATCGAGAGGTGGATTGCGCAGGGTGAGCTGACGAGGGACCGCATTATGCCACGTCTCGACAGTATCGCCCAGAAAGACGCGATTGCATCCGAAGATAAAAAAGCCCTCCAAGATACTTTTGCATCGGCTTGTAGCCGCTCCTTCTCAGGTGATAGCGACGTCCTCACCGAGACGGCTTTTATCTCCCTTCTGCAATCTAAGTCTGGCCTCCCCCACAACCCGGAAGGCTTGGAAGCGGGGAAAATCATCTATGAGATGCTTGCCTATCTTAGTACTATACCGTTCCCCTCACGGCCGAGCCCTCAGACGGAGGGTCTCAACTTGGCCCAGATCACTCGGGCTTTGGCTTGGGCGCTGTCCGATAGGACGAGGTATATCCTTGATGAGAGCAATCACTCACGGAAACGCACAAGATCTGATCACAAACGCATACTCTTTCAGAGTCTTGCCGACAGTACTGTTCCTCTCGCCATACAGGGCCAGGTGCGTCAGCATGTGAGCGAGCTTGCTCATCGCAATATGTTTGATATTGACGAGCACTATCATGAAATTTGCCGGTTGAACAACGATGCCAATGGTGACGAAATCTATCATGACTTATTAGAAGTACTATTTTCAACACAGGAGGAAGTATCCCCATCACTAGCGAACGTACCGCTCGACAAGTTCCGGGCTATCGCGAAACAGATCAAAGTGGACGAGAAACTACCAGAGCTACATACTCTTTCAATCTCAGTACCAAGATTTCAGGCGTTCGTGAAGGTCATGTTGGCACTACAATTCGAGCCTGTTGCTTCTGAACATGATGCCGTTGAGCTGGCACAGTTCGACGGCGCGGCGCGATGCATCTGTGCCGCTTTTATACAAAGTCAGGATGAATCACAAGACTTGAATGCAAGCATATCTGGGGTTATAACCTGGCCTTCGTTTTGCCAAGCCCTGGATGCTTCTTCTCCTTACCTGCTTTACCCCTTTTATCGACTACTCACGCTTTCTCTCCTAGATAAGCCAGGCACTTTTGACATTATTGACTCATCTGAGCCAATCCCTCACATCCCGGCTGATGCGGTACTGACCCGACCGCGAGCGAGTCAGCTTAATACATTTCTTGCCCATTCCGCCTACGGTCCAGACCTACGGCGTATGGGATATTACGTCTCATCAAACCTTCCCACACCATCTTCCCTTGTCCAAGCCATACAAGATTTACCCGATGAGGCTATAGTATTATTTTCTGGTCGGCCTGCTGGTATCGGATTAACAACAGGGAAAAACTACGTGTTCGGACTTTTTAGTCCTAAGCCTAAAGAAGATCGCTCCCACATCTTAGCTACGGCAGACTTCAGGCCTAACGCTGATGAGCAACAACAGTGCATGCTCTTTCAGCTCTCACCCAGGCAAGACATATTTCAGGGGGTCCCAGGGGCAGCGGGGTGGAGTATAGTTGACGGTGCTGCCGGTAGCGAGAGCCTCATATTTGGGCGTACTACCAGCATTGATGATATCGAAGGAGAAAAAGGAGGAGTGGTGTTTATCTTTCGAGATGGTCTTAAACGCGCAGAAGTCAGACACCGGGGTAAAAGCATGGATGCGGATGGTAAAGTAGAAAATGTCACTTACAAGGCAAACCCGAATCGCGGTGACTGGATAGTGGGTTTTGATATTGACCAGATTGAGATTTGGAGTGAGATCGAGGGAACAAGCCCAACTGATTAGATATATAGACTAGACTCATCACGAGCTATGAAATCGAAGCAAAATACCGCCGTACATAATTGTTCTTAAATTCGCCAATATTCATTTAAGTCATACTAGGTAAGGTACCTAGCATTTTCTATATGGGCTGACCCTTGCGGTTATAATGGCATCTTCACCAACTAAATGCCTCATCAACTAATCTCACAATTCTGCCTTTCCTTCCAAGCTCGGACACAATAGCTCGTACTTCATCTGCCATGCTGTTTGGCCCACAGACAACAACAGCTGTCTCGCCGTCCTTAACAACCTCGCGTTCTAGGATTACCGGTAGATTCAATCGCCTCCCGATCGCGATTTCCCCTACTACACTCGGTGTTAGGATATCTGGACCCAAGGAACTATTCACCGCTTCAACTAACGGCTTACTCCTTACACCCCAGAAAAGACGCACACGGCCGGTACGGACGCGGAGTGCTGGAACTACGGCCGAGATTCCTACACCTCCAGCAATCAGAATGCGATTAGGGACCACACAGAATTCGTCGAGCGACGTAGCGGCGTACGAGGTCTCGAGTAGAACAGGCAACCTGGTCTTCTTGCGGAGAGCAGCCGTAAGACCCTTTCCGGTAGTCCTGACGAAGAACGTCAGGCCCGGCTTAAACGACAGGCCCACATTTTGTTGAAGTGTTAAACTGTTTGGACTGATGGACGTAGTTGCCGATGCGTGAGCGGGTGACTTTTCTAAATCATTTGAAGGCAAGTTGCCGTTTTCACTAGGCGTCGCGACGCTAGATACGGTCTGTGCCCTATCGACCATTATAGTTCCTAGGATAGAAAACGGATGGTTCTCCCACACGAGCCACCTGATAGTAGGGAAATAAAGGTACGCATGGCCTTGCGCGGTAGCATTTGGGATCTCAACACGGATGTAGTCTTCGTCGAGAATAGTGATCTCAGCCTTGCAGACTCCGTTGCTCAAGAGCCTGACAAAGCGCATAAGCCTGTCAAAAGCCCAGAAAGCGAAGGCGATATAGATCCACGACTCATATCCCTGTTGGTTCATGAATTGGTGGTAGATGTGAAAGTAACAACCAACCAGGGCGGCGAAAGCGAACGCAAAATGCGAAGTTAGGAAGAGGTTGTAGAACTTTTGTCGCAAGGGAAGGCAACTTGCAGGAAGTAAAATGGACATTGACAAAACTGCCACATTCCCACATATCCAGTACGCCTTTTTACTCTCCGTAGCAAATTCGCCGAAGCAGAGGTATGCCTTTAAATATATGGAGGCATGCACACATGCTTCGAGTGTACAGATAATTGCAATCCAGCGATGAAGAAGAAGGAAAGTCGAGTGAGACCAACCAGTAACTAACAAGAGTATATTATTCCGACCCGCATAAAGCACAAGGAGGGCGAAGTTCGAAAGACTCAACACCGCCATGCGATTAGCAACATATCGCAATATTTCACCCTTCTCTTCTTCGCTTGCCACTCGTGGGTAGTTGACGCATGATAATATGATATTAATGAGGATAAAGTATGCTATCACTAACGCTTGGCCACGAGTAGGTACAAGGGCAAGGTTGCGAAATGGCTCTCGATGTCTACGGCCGAATATAGGTGGGTCAATAAAGTAGGCATTGAACCGGCTTTTTAATGCTTTGGGAAACGGGGTGCAGCGGAGAAGAGAGCATATCATGGGCACGGCGGCACCAGTAGCCAAAACAATCAGCCTTGAGACATTACGGGTTAGTATTAGACCATCGAAGGGAGCAGATGTTGATAATTGACAAACCCAAACTTAGACTGCGTAATTTCCGCATGCTGGAAAGAGAGAATTCGAGCATACGCGCGCGAATACCCTTGCTCAGAAACCAGAGTAGTTTGATTTAGTATCCCCTCGGGACTGGCCACGATATCTGGGGGCGGATCGATATGGGCCAGAGTAAGAGAGTATGGTTCCTTTGGAAGAGTCTGACCGGGCTTGTTGCCTATGAGGAAGTTGGCCCAGTAATGTTCGAGGTCGGAGAGAGCAGTACTGGAGCAGCGAAGACCAATACAATACGCTACACTACGGAGATAGTTGTCGTCTGTTGCGTAGCAAGTATCTGAGGTCATAAACCCTCGACTGGGGGGACTTCCTAATTTTTCATGGCCCATCCGAGTAGAGCATCCGAGCTGATATAGACTTAAAGCATCGTGGCAGGCATACGCGCAGATGGGATCATACATGGAAATACCGTATCCAATGAGACCAACTCCCTTTAAACTCTCAGCTGTGGCTAACGAAGCAATTATGTGGATGATAATATTGGTCCTCATGTCGCCGACCTGGCTCCCAAGAGTATTATAGTTAACATCGGCAAACCGAAGAAAAAAAGTATTTGACTATCAGAAAGAAACCAGGCCATATGGTCGGGGTGTTGACTTCGAAGTATTCTTTAAAGCAGGCTCCCGTATAGACACATCCAAAGATATTGCATTGTTGTACTGCAGTGATAAGCGCATTTGTGCGATTCTATTCAGTAGCAGTTCGAGTTAAGATGTTTTCATTTTTTATCACCGAGTCACACGTGTGGTCTGTCATTATGACCTAGTCCAAATACGGCGGAAG
Source organism: Daldinia bambusicola (assembly GCA_022478815.1). Taxonomy (NCBI): domain Eukaryota; kingdom Fungi; phylum Ascomycota; class Sordariomycetes; order Xylariales; family Hypoxylaceae; genus Daldinia; species Daldinia bambusicola. The sequence goes on from MU284156.1 coordinate 23,944, forward strand.
TGGACAGGTTCTTGTCAAGCGAGAATCTTTGTAGGCTTCATCCCCATAGAGGCCTGTTGAATAAAGATCACAGTTGTATTGCGGCTTACAACTGTATGGGAGTCCCTTCATCAGATGATTCACTATGGATCAAAAGACAAGACGATGCTATGCTCTATACTGTTGCACTCAACTACCCTCCAAGGTTAGGCGGAGACCTAGGCATGAATAGTACAGGCACTATGATACAGACGGCTCGGCCATGGCATTCTTTTCCTTACTGACAACCTCGCTCTTTTTCCAGCTCTTGGTCTACTAGAACCTCTGGTGCGTGTGTTGGGGCTTATATCTTTATAGACCTCGTCGTCATCACGTGCATCGTATTAGAGCGTTAGTTGTATAAGACGAATATAGTTGATAAAGGCGACAAGGGGTGAGAGAATCAAGGGGTTATCTGACGTGGCGTGCTGCCGTGTAACGCGGATATGAGAGAATGATTACATAGTAACTACCTAACCCAGTATGAAAAAGTGACATCATAGGGACTAGAACTACCTAAGAAGTCAGCAACGGCTTAATAGGTATACAGCTGCGGGGCTGAACCCATAAAGGTATTTATTACTAGGTACATAGTAGTCAGCTAGTGCAAAACTGTCCGAGTACAAAAGCGGATCTTAGCCTAGATCTTAACAGAACATACCACTGAGCCAAAAGTGTATTTCTTAATAGCACAATTGTCTATCTGACCTATGAGTGGTATTACCACTCACAGATCTCTTGTCACAGGGTTGGTAACCAATAGAACGGCGCATAGATAAGCTTCACTTTTCGAGGTCCTGGGCTTATCAGCTACCTTTATTCCGTATGTAGGTAGGTACGGAAAACGTGGGGCTCACGCTGTGGGGTCTCGCTAGCCTTTTCTCTAATGCAGGTGCCTTTTACTTTTTTCTTATGATAAGTCTGTTGTTTCTTCACCTCTTCTTGTTTGTAATCATCTTTCATATAAGTCATCCTTCGGGCTCATAATACTCATCGAAACTTCTTAAGTCAGGCGTGATCCTAGTACAGTTTCTGGTTTCTTCGTGCGCCTTAGTTTCGTCTATTTACTATCTCATCCGAATTCCTCCTCTGTACAGTCACTAGCCGCGACCGCGAACACCTACACTCGAAGCACGAATTATCCTGTCAACCAGGATGTCCTCTAATACTCACGAAGATATTGGTGAGTGAAGAATCTTCGCAGAACAGCGGGAGGAGCAGATTTAACTAAACGGGTTATGTTCGCAGAGCCAGGTGTCGTAGCAGCTCCCAAAGTCTCTGAACCATGGACGGTTGAGAAGGTGCTGGCACAAATACACCCTACAGCTCCTCCGGAGGGCTCGAGCTCACCAGTCCCTTTCTTCCATATCCTTGAGAGGTTAAAGACAGGCAAGAGAGAAGGATGGCGGCGGTTCGGTATCAACAGGTAAGATTAACTGTTCCTTAGGAACCCGATAATGGATTGGTTGCTTAAACCAAGGCTAGAGGCGAATCTATCGCGGACCACATGTATCGCATGTCCCTAATAACCTTCCTATGCCCTCCTTCGCTTGCGTCTAAACTCGACCTCAATAAATGTATGAAGATGGCTCTCGTTCATGACATGGCCGAATCCATTGTCGGAGACATTACGCCGGTAGATGGAGTGCCGAAACCAGAGAAGAGCCGCCGCGAGGCCGAGACGATGGATTACATTTCCAAGAACTTACTGGGTAATGTGTATGGAGGGGTTGTCGGGCAGGACATCCGAGCCATCTGGCAAGAGTACGAGGACTCCAAAACACCCGAAAGTCTCTTCGTTCACGACGTGGACAAGATTGAACTGTTGTTGCAGATGGTGGAATACGAGAAGCGAGTCGATAAGCGTCTGGATCTGGGCGAGTTCGCATATGTTGCGACTAAAGTTGTACTTCCGGAAGTACAGGAATGGGCAAAGGAGATCCTCAAGGAACGCGACGAGTTTTGGGGCTCAGCACCGCATATTCACGGAGAGGCTGGTGTGAATGGCGGTGTGAAGAAGACGACGGCACAGGGTCAAGATGCGTATTACTCTAAAGAGGGGAGCTAGAAAGGAGGCGATTATTGCGGCGGTAAGCGAAACATATCGTGAGATTGCGGTTTTATGCCGACACTGAAGAGTTTTCATAGCCCTTGCCGCTTTTTGCTTTATGTCCGGTATAGAACATCACCATCAAATTGAGTAAATAGCAGTTAGAATGGGGATAGTGGTTCGGGATGGTGTACGGCATAAGGTATACGGTATATGGGTACAACAAATGATAGACTTTAGGTACCTAGCCTGCCTGTATTGCAACATTGCCGACCGCTTCTTTCATTCGTCGGTGAAGGCAAGCGAAAAAAAAAAAAAAAAAAAAAAAAAAAAAGACTAAAGCAGGTACCTATCAATATCAGGTGCATTAGAGGTACGTAATATGGACATATGCGCCTAATGCACGGGGAACATATGAGATTATCCGGGGGCTGGTGCGGGATCCTTCACGGCCTGGCGGCTGCTTATGTCCTATTGACTTTTAAGTGATTTTGTTTACCTCGGCTGACAAATTGTTCTGACCCGGCAACCATCACAATCGAATTCACTAGGTACCTAGGTACCTATTAACAACATCAGCATCAACTATACTACCACCATCACTGACATTCAGGGTCCAGAAGTTTAAGACCAATCTTCAAAGGTTTTTTTCTATCTTCAAATCAAATCAGTACAAATCAAGCCAATTCGTTATTTGGCGACGTTACAAGCTGTTGCGTTGCCACGTCCCTTGTTGAGGTCAAGGCTAACCAGCTTCAGCTAATTTCCAGCCACCTAAAGCCGATACGATAAGAGAACGAGGCAGGCAAGCAGGGAGGCTGATATAGAGGTACCTAAGCTATACCTAGGGTGGAGAACTACTTAAGTGAACTTATTGGTTGACTAAGCTCATTAGTCCCCAGGTTTCAAAGTCCCCTACCGCGTCGTCTTACACGCCTCTGTACGACCGATGCCACGCGAACTTTAATAAAATAGAAAGAGGGGAAAAAAAAAAAAAAGAAAAAAAAAAGGCTTGCGATCACGAGAGCCAAAATCCGTCCCGCCCACCTTACATCACGTCACGCCTTATTTTTCTTTTCTCCTTTACGCTCCAAGGCGGTCCTCGACAACGATACCAACAACATTAACGGTAAGACTCGTTTAGTAACCATAAAGGCGCACATTGGTTTTATTGATTAGGCGTTGAAAACCTAATTTTTGAATTTTGAGAATAAAGCCTGGAAACGCATTGTCGGAAGGCTTTTTTTTTTTTTTTTTTTTCTTTTTTTCTTTTTTTGGGCTATGGTACGATAACAAACAGATTGTCTTACCGTCTTATCCAAGCCCGTAAGCGCATCTTACCTTTCAAAGAACTCCGAGGCTACAAAGCTACGCCCACCCTTCTCGTAACATCTTCCAAACCCACTACGTGCTCGCTATTCCACCCAACAAAAAACCAGCTTCAACTCGATAGTTTCAACTTTGCTTCTCATCGCCGTCACATTTTTGCTCCGAGTCTTTTCCGTGTTCTGTAATATGTCCTTTGGGCCGCGGGTCCTTATGCCGGACGCATTCCACTTCGAGGCTCTCAACGACGGCAGTTCGCTATCCGGAGTTCATCCAGGAATATTTCGACCTCCCGCATCTCCCTCCACTTCGAGCTCCACATACCTGGGAAAATCTACTGGCAGCTTATACTCGGATGCATCCGCGCTGGCGTTTAACGCGAAGAGGAAACGGAGAGGACCTCTTGATTCTAGGACATTCAATAGCCGGGGTATAAATGATATAAATGGTATAAATAGGGGCGATGCAGAGTACAGTGCCGATAACAAACACCAAGAGCAGGAGGACGCTGTGCTCAACGGGTTAAGTGAGGAGAAGGGACGGGCGTATGTTCTAGCCGGCCAAATCAAAACGTCCAATGGGGACGCCGCCGAGGATGGAATGGATGACAGCGTTTATTCCGACGTCGATTACAGGCGTGCCTTAGGCCCTAAATGCACACCCGCGAAGGCCGAATTGTCTGCTATTCATGCTACATCAACTGCGTCTTCACCGCCCACTCAGACACGACAGACCAACGGCTGGGGCTCGTTTGCATTGAGTACCATAGGTGGAGTGGTTGGAAAAGTATTTCAATTTTGTAAAACGGGGGTGTTCCGTGGCTTCTACGCAGGTGGAGGAAGGGGATACGGACTGAGGACATCGCCTAAGCAACAACCGAGTGCAACGGGCCAGATTTGGTGCAACGAGCACGATATTCCCACGCTGCCGGATTTCAGCTCCAACCCAACACCGATCGAAATTCCCGAGTCCAACAATTTCCCACCAAATTTCAGTCAAGGATCTCCTGAGTCGTCACCCCCTCCGGCGGCGAAACGGCGGCACATCGATACTGCAGCTCCTGGAGATGAATTGCGTCGGAATTGGGTTATGGTCCAGGAGTCTCCCGAGAAAATACGACCGCAGAGCAGGGCTTCTCAAGCTTCAGCACTCCGTACAACCCAGCAACAACCATTTCCGCCTGCTGTTCGACGCATCAGCCGACCTGTGAGCCGTGTGAAGCCACCCAGTTACACCCGTCGTCCGTCTAGCAGGATAAGCCATGCCGGAACCACATCCCTATCCAACCAAGAGCCAGCAAGCTTCGCCTCCCCTCGAGCCCATTCACCAGCTGTGTCATTGCATACCCCTAGTAGAATCCCTGTCCCGAGCCGGCCGCAATCACCCAGTGTTTTCTCGTCCCCTCGTCTCCCAGAAACACCATCCCTCATCCCCAGTCCTAGTATTCACTCAATGCGCAGCCACAGGAGAAACCATAGCGTGGCATCAGCAGCGTCTGGCGCGTCTACCAGGATAAGAAGAAGCGATTCGATAAGGGAATCTAGAGACTACAGCCCTCGATTGGATGCTGAGGCGAAGACTTTGGCTGCAAAGAGACTCCAAGACGACTTAGAAACCGATATGCGAATGAACGACTTCAACGCTAGATTAAGGGATATGATCCGCCAGGGGAAAGAAGCCCTCGGTACGAAAGTAGATATCGAGATACACGACGATATGGAGGGCGTGGATACTTGGGAAGACGACATGATGACAGCATAAAACGAGACCACCCCCAAGCGTATTATTTTTTTAGGGTTTAATAATGACTGTGGATAAGGGTTAAAAATGACGCCGTGGCTCAGGTCTAACGTAAAGGCGTTCGGGGGTCTATTCTTTCTATTTTGGGTGCAACGATTCAACGCCAACTTGATACCAGTTCCATGTTTCTTTTCTCTTTCTTGTTTCTACTAGGGTTACCGCGCCTATAGGATGACCATCTGGACAAATTTGCAATGGTCAGATTACTAATTACTGAATCAATAAAGGATGTTATCAATTTACTACCGAAGACTTACTGGAGTCTATGCAGGTACTTACTATATAAGATGACTGTTGAATTATGTCGTCATTCCTATTAAGCTATGTGTACGTTATTGACAGCCAGGAATGACCCTAGGTGCCTTGGCCTGAGTTGTGTACTGAATTCTACGGGATTGGTGCAAGATACTGACCTCCTTTTCTGCTCCTGAAAGAACAGGGGCATGATAGATTAGGTATGCCAAATTCATATGAATGCATCTCAATCTACTCGTTTGTATATGACACCACCTGGCATCCATACAGATCATTAGCGTCCCCAACAATGAGAGTCCCATTCACTTTGCCCCTGACTACCTCCTACGTAACCATTGACTATCTCTACAAAAACAAGCAAAAGAGTTGTAACAAAGTACGAAAAAGACTTGTTCAATGTCTTAGACTCGACAATCCCATAAAACCTGCCGTTTAAACACTCCATGATTCTTAAGCGTCGTGACTATCTTCCCTTTAAACTATTCCTTATGTCCATAAGTCATTTAGAGGGTAGTACATTTAAGATAGGTAGGCATCTAAACCAAACTCTGTAAGCTCCATTCCCGTCTACAGAACAAACCTTCCTCAAGCGAAAGTTTCCAAGCAAGAAGGACGGTATTGATAAGAATACCTGTCACACAAAAGCAATAATGGGTCAGCGTCTCAGCAAGCGCACGCGCAAAGGTAAATTCCGGCAGACGCGTCGAGGTGTATATGTTATTGGGCGAGGACGGCCGGACAATAATATTCCATGCCAGCCATCTCGCAACTCGTTTACGTATTCGCCTATCCGGAGGGGCGGCCGTCGCATCTTTATTCAGACTACGGAGATCACAGATCGGAATCGCGGGCCGCATTTTACCAGGCACCGCTAGGGTCAACTTCCAAGAATAACGAAATGCCTGTTTACTTGGCTTATATCCTGTAGAGAATGATGCTCTTCCTTAGCTTACTGAGATATAAAATATAATTACTGCTTATAAAGCCAACGGAATATGCTCTGAACGCGCTCAATGCTTAGTAGTTGCTGTGACATACCGAGCAGCTAATTATTTCACAAGTAGCCCTTCATAACCTTATGAAAATTATCACAATTATGATCATAATGAGAAAATTCGCAGCTTCTATTTAATGCTTATAACCCCTTATTTAGAATCTTGATGAGTTATAGATGTTGAACCCTCCAGCTTTTTCTAATGCCTATCAAACAGTATCATAATTAAGCAGAATATACTCCGTATTAAGCCCCAGGATTGTTTATCATAAGGCCTCTCATTATCAAGAAACTCATACTTGCCTAAGTACCTATGAGTTCGCGGGTCTCTCCCCTACCAGGCTGTCGTTTAATAAGCGGTGCTTAGGTTCAACATCAACGAGCACTGTAGCCTTTTACGAGGAGTATAAGATGCCTGGTCTTATATGTCTGATCCTTCCCGAGTCCTTTTCACTCAGGTCAAGTTGCCCTGCTATTTTTCTGTTAGGATGCCAACCTTTTTAGGTAACCATCCGCGTCTCGATTCCCGTTTCTCTGATGTGTTAAAAGGAGCTTATTTTATATTACAGTCCCATCATATGGTATGTTCCCTTACGCACGCTTTCGCCTTACCTGCCTAAGGTACGTGTTTCTTTAACTTACGTGACTGCTAATCATGTACGCGTTAAGAAATCGAGGTAGAGGCGAGTTATACACGCAAGGACACATCGAATGACAGCTAGATTCGTGGGCGGGTTGGTCTACGGTTTGCATAATCCAACTTCTCTAAAGACCCCCCGGAAATATTCCACCTTACCGCAAGTCTTCTCTCCATCGAAAGGAATCCCGAACTAAAAAGAAAAATCTCGTACTACCCAGCCACTTCAACCATATTTTCGTCAAACTTGCCTTACGGCGGCGAAGGAAAAATGGGTAACTGTTTTAGCCAACCTCCCCGCAAACACGCTAGGCGTTCCACGGGTCGACATCATTCAGGAAGCCACGGCTCGAGACACCACGGTTCGAGAAACACTAAGAGAAGAGCTAGAGATTCGATGGAGATGTATCGGCATTCGAACGAACCGGAGATAAACCTAGAACGCACTCTCATTATCTGCCCGACTTCCAACGAACAGCATAGGTATTATGTCGACTAGGTAATTTATTGCACCATTTGCGGAGGGCGAGTCTCATAAATGGTGTTTTGATATGGATTAATATACTATTATACCGTCTTTAGGGTAGTTGAACATTGATAGGACTTATCTTCTTTTCCACTTTTTTACTTCCGCTACCTAACTGCGTCTTAACCCCTTTAACCTCTGTTTCCTCCCAACCTAGCGCCCATAGTTTACACGAAATTAATCTGTCAGACTACAACCGAGCCTATTCAAATAAAACATCATATCAAATATGCGATCTCTCTGGTCTTATTGCTTGATCTCCTGCTTTTGAAATAGTCCTAACACGTTGAAGACCTGGTAAGTAATCTTTACAGTGGCAAGAAATAAAGATATTCTGAGCATGCGCCAACTTACCTTCAATACTCGGCATCCACGGATCCCGCAACTTGCAGAAAAACTCCCCTTTGGGTTCAACCTGGCCGCGGGCGTGGTCCTCCATCGTGCCGTAGAAAACGTATATGTTGTCTCCAGCATTTGCCTACAGACGCTTCTAGTTAATGCGATTTCCCAAGAGGCACAATCCGGGGGCAATACATCAAAAACAAGCGAATAAATTGATAGAAAGATGAGCACAGGTGGAATTTAAGAGTCGTTTGTTATGGTCGGAGAAAAATACGTACCCCGTATTCCAGGAGTGGTCCGCCACACGTGTCGCAGAACTCACGATGTAGCAGAACGCCGCTCCCGTTATCCGCTTCGTGCACCTTCACGTGCTCCGTCCCTTGAGTGATCTTAAACGCCGTCTTGGGAATCTTGGTCGTGATGCCGTGCTCGCCACCGGTAAACTTCTTGCAGTTACCGCAATGGCATATGCTCGTGCGTGCTTGCGACTCGGGGTCCTCGAGAGTGACGGTATATTTTATGAGGCCGCAGTAGCAACCCCCTGGGAGCGGTGACATATTTCTGGTCTTTACGCTGGTTTTATTTGATGAGATTGGCGTGGTATGAAAATGTTGTAAACCTAGGAGTAGGGAAGATCGGTGAATAGATTGGGAGTATGCAGAATTAGGAAGTGAAGTAATAGCAGACCTGACAAGTTTATTCAATGCTAACGGGTAAATAGCCAGATATCGACATAGGATGCTAGACATAACACCTCGGTAAACCTGAAGACCTCAACTGATGATCACACCACTAAATGTGTTGGCATAGACGCGGTATTAGTTTGAAAAGCATCTCAAACATATGGATTACTCAATTGGAATTATCTGGCAGATCAGTTAAAAGTTATGGTAGTTTTCGATGACGTCGAGCGGGCGTCATGAATGAACTCCCAAAGCCGGATCATCCCGTCCCACTTACAGTAGCTAGATCGGATATGTTAACTACGGGCCGGGCCGGTCCCACAACGTTTTACTTCCCGGACTTCTTTTTTTTTTTTTTTTTTTTTTCAACCATGTTCAACTTGTATTTGCCAAGTAGCTAAGGTACCTAAGGTACCTAAGGTATATCCCTTTACCATGCATTGTCATAGAATTTATTTCATTCCTAGGACTAAGAGACTCGCGTTAGGTATTCTACTTAGCCTTACATACCTCTTATATTAATTATTTTGTTTAGCAGGTAGATTTAGCGCCGCTCTGACCCTAATAAGACATTCAGATCTATCTGTAAACACAGCAGCTGGCTTGCTCTCATGAATCAATTGTAATCTCGGTATTTGCTAAGCTAATTTCGGTCCTCTGACTCCGCCTTTGCTGAGACAGGCTTACCATTCCTCAAGCATTCTTGACAGGTCCTGCCGACGAATTGTTCCTTTGAAGCTTTGTCCTTCTTCTTCCCACACTCCCTGCAATGAAGGTGGCAGAGATAAAAGCTACAGTTCTGAGCCGGACACTCTACTTTCCACCGGCAGTCCTGGGTGAGATGGTTTTCCCCGCACGGACACTTTTTCAGGGAGCATTTTCTTCCTGAGTGACCATTGGCACCGCACATGCAGCAACGGTAGGAACATAGCATTGCGTTCTTGTGGCGGCTGGAGCCTGGGAGGCTTGGACACCCGCACCTTCGGCTGCACTTTATATCGCAGTCGAAAGCAGTGTGGTACTGTGGAAAGGGCATGCATTTGCATCGGTTACTCGCCTTAGTTGGGCAAGTGTGCGCTTTGTGAGCCGACGAGTTACAATATCCGCACCCCATAGGACAGGCCGAAGAACGATGGTTTCTATACTGGGAACAGTTAGCACATAGACTCTCGGGCTTCCCCTTGGGCCGTTTCCGTGAAGGCTTCTCAAACACTTTGGGTTTGTCGGTAAACATTGCTCGGATATGAGTTCGACTCAAGCTTCTGCGGCGTGAAATCTTATCAAGTTCTGACAGAGGGCAGTGAGGGAAGTAGATGATCACCACGCCTTCAATATTTAAAGCTGCCGTATTCCATGTATGAAATGCAGGTAGACTGCTGGACCGTTGAGGTCTCCCTTCGCGCACAAATCTAGCATTAACGAGGTGTTTTTTCCTGGCTGAGTTTTTTGGTTGGTCGTATGCCTGTGCGGATTTAGGTAATAGTTGAAATTTTAACACGCTGACAAACAGAGGATCAATGCAGAGTTCCAAATCATAAGGGGTATTAATTCTGAAGCGGTGACCACCGGAAAACAAGGAATAGCAGTAATCCGTCCTTGTAACTGATTCGTAGCCTTTGACGTGCCGCTTTGCATCTTCTTTCCAAGCTGGCCGAGATGCAGTCAAAAAGCTTGATTGAGAACGGAAGAGATAGCGAAGCCATGCCCGTATAGTAGGTTCAGACTCGAGATAATACCGCTCCACAAGTCCTAAAGTGATCTTACCAACAGTAGGCGAAGGTCCGGCTGATAGACACCAACGTAGAGGTTCGGGAGGCGCGCCTGGACACCACAAGTGGACGTAGCGTAGTTCTACGCTGTGGTCGGTTTTGAGCACGCTAGAAAGAACCTGCATGTCAAGACCGAGTTCTCGGTCGCGGCCTTTAATCTGGGCGAATGCGACATCTCCTTCGAATATCTTTTCATAGACAACTGACTTCACCTTCTTCGGCCACATATACTCGTGCATTATTCGGTTGACTATGACGTCGCGATATGATATAGGTCGATGTTCATATCTACTAAAGTCAAGGTCTATTCCGTTTAGTGGATAGTGCTTAGACATGCTGCAAATCGATGAAGCCTTGCGATGGCGAGTATTATCTTTTGAATGAGTACATGGGCAGATAAGGAGGCAGCTACTTGCTATTTTTCGTTAATGAGATGTTGAGCCGTTTTGATAGTTGAAAATGTAACAATTTGGACTTAACCTTGTACTTCCGTAGCCCTACAGTACCTCATATAGGTACTATGTACATCCATGGATCAATCTAGGTACAGTACATAGGTACCTGATGTTAGTCTATCCTCAATGTGGCTGAAGGACCTCAGTGGCTTGGACTAGACTTGGACTAGACTTGGACTAGACCCATATCTTTTTAATGTTGCATTAAATCCAGAGTGGACACAAGGTAGCATTTTACCAATTCCCCATTTCCGAACGACGTTTTTCACGATGTGGGTTATGGAGACTTTTCGTGGGTGAACAAACTTATAGGACAAATAAATAAATAAAATAACCTTGGAAAATGCTCTCTTACCCACTTCGCAGTCTAGTCGCCCGCTAATTTCGGCCCGCGAAGCAGAAAAGCGTCCTTCGGTGTCACGACACTCCGTCGATAGAAGAGGCAAGTCGCTCCAGGCCAAGGCGTCCTCGGTCTATTCCTCACCACCATATTTTCCTAGCTATGTTACCTAGAATACTGCTGGTTGTTCCTGAGGCCGAGAAGGGGATAGCTCACATTGCCTCGTCACCACTCTTCGTCCAAACGGAAACATTCCATTCCCTGGCTTCTTTGTCAGCCTGCAGGGAAACAGGACGAAGCATGGTAGGACAGGGCAGAGCGCTTCCGCCGTTGCGCTGCGGGATTACGTCCGACGTCCAGAACCCCTTGAATCGCTTGTAATTCCGGTCCTGGGAATCGGAGCCGTGCCCAGCTTCCAGGTTCTCTTGCTCACGCTCCACTTTACTTTTGTTCTTCGCGGTTGGTCAGCTCCCTAGGCCAACATTGCCTACGAAGGTTCGTTAGCTACCTAGTACAGAAAAGAACCTTGGGTTCATGATAGAGGATCAATAATCCCCCTCCTATCATCTACGGAACATTCGATAGTACATACCTAATGCATGCCAGTGTATTATTCAGATTTTGTTCGGAATGAGTTTCCGACTGCCCAGCTGTACTCGTTAGCCTCAGTGTGTCAGTCAGTATGTATGGCTAGTATATATGGAAGCCCTTTGAACATTCTTCTTCACAATGCTCAGTTCTCTGGTTCCTATTGCAAGACTACCTAATCTTAGTGTGATACGTCTAAATCATCATGGATCGTTTTAGGTCTTTGGTGTCACTGCTTCTTGTAGTCGGCCTAAGTGAGCTACGTCCCCTATACGCCAGCATTCGACTTATTAACATAGCGTAGATATCCAAAGGTGCTTCGGCCAAGCTAGCACTCCGACTCTGTATAAGGATAGCAAAACAGGCATCACATTCGACACATGGACTGTGCCGGATAAGGCGGATGGTGCCGGTGGTGTGTCGGCTTGGGGCGGTTTGACCTTCGGTGTTGCGCTACCAGAGAACGCTTTAGACGTTGATGCCACTGAGTTCATAGGCTACCTTGTTAGTATAACAAGTTCGAGCTGAATATCTGCTAGTACACTAACCCTTACTATAGAAATGCGGCTCAAACGGCACAACCACGAACGGATGGTGCGGTTTATCTCTCGGTGGCCCAATGACTAATAGCTTGCTTCTTATGGCCTGGCCATTCGAAGATCAAATCTTGACATCATTCCGCTTTGCCAGTGGATATACTAGCCCAGACGTATATACAGGTTATGCTAAACTAACTCAGATTTCGTCCACCATTGATAAGGACTACTATACTCTGATCTTTAGATGTCAGAACTGTTTAACATGGGACCAAGATGGTGCATCAGGTTCTGCGTCTACTAGTGCCGGTTCTTTGGTCTTGGGATGGGCAAGCTCGCTCAAGTCTTTGGGAAATCCGGCCTGCCCAGAAGATATTACCATTGACTTCCACAGCAACGGCCAAAGCATTTGGGGTGCCGCCCTAGACGAAAATGCGCCAAATCCATCGTACTCAACCTGGGCCGCCCAAGCTACCGCTACTGTTACCGGGAGCTGTGGAGCAGCTACACCTACTACCACCACATCTAGTACTACATCCGTTCCTACCACCACTGGCATTCCGGTCCCAACTGACACTTATGATTATGTTGTTGTTGGAGCTGGTGCCGGCGGAATTCCCTTGGCAGATAAGTTGAGCGAGGCTGGAAAGAAAGTACTGCTCATTGAAAAGGGCCCCCCTTCTTCTGGACGATGGGGTGGCTCACTCAAACCGGAGTGGTTGGATAGCACTAACTTAACTCGATTCGATGTCCCTGGTTTATGTAATGAGATCTGGGTTGACTCCGCAGGTATTGCATGCACTGATACGGATCAGATGGCTGGCTGTGTGTTGGGTGGAGGTACCGCCGTTAATGCAGGTTTATGGTGGAAGGTATGTCATCATACATTGAATAAATAGGTACGGCAACACTAACAGTAGAGCCTAGCCATATACTCTCGACTGGGATTATAACTTCCCCAAAGGATGGAAGTCTTCAGATATGGCCGCTGCAACCAAGAGAGTATTCTCTCGCATTCCAGGTACCGATCATCCGTCGATGGATGGAAAACGATATTACCAAGAAGGCTTTGAAGTTTTGGCTGGTGGTTTAAAGGCAGGCGGGTGGTCAGAAGTTACCGCTAACGACGCGACGGACCAGAAAAACCACACATTCTCTCATTCGCCATTCATGTTTTCTGGTGGTGAACGTGGTGGACCCATGGCGACCTACTTAGTCTCTGCTAGCAAGCGCAAGAACTTTGATTTATGGATGGGTACGGCAGTAAAGAGGGTCATTAGATCCGGTGGCCATATCACCGGTGTTGAGGTCGAGCCGTTCATAAGCGGAGGATACACTGGCGTTGTCAATATTACTTCAGTTACTGGCCGCGTCATCTTGTCTGCGGGAACATTTGGGTCTGCCAAGATCCTTTTGCGCAGTAAGTTACTTCAACCTCAGGTGCTCTCCTTTCTTTTATGTTTACTGACTTAATCAGGTGGAATTGGACCGTCGGACCAGCTAGAGGTTGTCAAATCGTCAACTGACGGCCCAGCTATGATTTCTAATAGCTCTTGGATCAATCTGCCTGTGGGCTATAATTTGGAAGATCACACTAACGTTCGTTACCCTCTATGTTGCCGCAAAAGGTGCATACATTTTGCTTACCGGCTTTTAGACTGATGTCGTTATTACGCATCCCAATGTCGTATTCTATGACTTCTACGAAGCCTGGGATAGCCCTAACGTCACCGATAAGAACCTCTACCTTGGTTAGTAGGACCCGCAGATGAGGTCGTACGGTGGACTTGACAGCTAATCTGTAACCGCAGATTCCAGATCTGGTATTCTGGCTCAAGCGGCCCCAAACATCGGCCCAATGTAAGTTACCAGGCAACAAGTCCATCAGTGTCTAACTAGGCGTAGGTTCTGGGATGAAATCAAAGGCGACGATGGAGTGGTTCGGCAGCTCCAGTGGACTGCTAGGGTAGAAGGCAGCGCCGGAACACCCGATGGATGTAGGTTGTCCTCGTGGCTCGGAGCTTGCACTTGTTAACAGAAGTAGATGCTATGACTATGAGTCAGTATCTGGGGCGAGGCGCAAAGTCAAGAGGTCGAATGACCATCACGAAGGCGTTAACTACTGTCGTCTCAACGCTCCCTTACTTACAGGATAAAAACGATGTCCAGGCTGTTATTCAGGGCATTAAAAACCTTCAAGCAGCTCTATCAAATGTGGAGGGGCTGACGTGGACCTATCCACCATCAAACACTACTGTCGAAGACTTTGTTAACAATGTTAGTTTCACTATGTCATGCTATGAGAGAATAAAACTAATAAATGTAGATGCTGGTTTCGTATACTAACCGACGATCGAACCACTGGATTGGTGAGTTTGCTAGCATTTCCCCGAAGTCCAATAGCCACTAATAATTTTCAGGAACCAACAAGCTCGGCACAGACGACGGTCGAACAAACAGAGGCTCAGCCGTAGTTGATCTTGACACTAGGGTGTACGGTACTGACAATTTGTTCGTGGTCGATGCCAGCATCTTCCCAGGTCAGATCACTACCAACCCGACCTCTTACATCGTTATCGCTGCCGAGCACGCCGCAGAAAAGATTCTCGCCCTGGCACCACCTGAGGCACAACCGAGGTATGCTCAATGCGGTGGATTGCAGTGGACAGGTAGCTTCCAGTGCGCAGCGCCATACGCTTGCAAGTACCAGAACGACTACTACTATCAGGTGGGCGGATTCCCTTCCACGTCTGTCTTGTCAAGTACTAATAATTTATAATTTGGGAATAGTGCGTTTAGATAGATCATTTATACCTAAGGTATTTAGAGGTAGTTAGTTACCTGTATCGGACGATCTTATCTACTGGATGCGAAGTAGTCCCGCTATTGCCGCTTATGAATGTTTCATACGGCTCAGTAAAACCGTATTTGACGTATTTCTAGCCAGCAAGCTGTTAAGCGATCAGGTCATGAGAAAAGGTAATCAGCATGTGCTTCTGTACAGTATTGGTATGGCGCATTGCTGTACCAATGAGTATCAAGGTAGCATTTGTACAATACCTACCATATTTCGTCTGTTACCTTCATTTGAAAGAATGATTTCGCACTTTGGTACTTGTACCTATGATATAAAGACATTCAACTTCTAAGGAGTGAAATACTCTCTTATTGTACAGAATATATGAAGACATAGCTTAGGTTAGGTACCTTCGGTATTACCTTAGGTACCTAAGGTACCTAACCTACCTTGAGCCCAAGACAAGAGCAGCGGGTCTACGTATACCCGTATTCCGCTAAGTGGGAACAGGCTCACTGGAAGCTCATAGGTGATCGATCCCCTTGCCCCTTAAACGGCATGCATGGATTTTATTGGTCTCCAGGCCTCCGAAACCAACCTCTCACCGCAAACTGTTTATCAGCCAGTCAGCCCAATCAACATTTGCAGGGAGAAGACCGTCTAAAATGGTAGCTTAAAACGAGATCCGGGCTTTAATGGCTAACTAGCCTGCCACGTCAATAGAGGACTAATAAGCAAATTAATATACGCTTCATACCTACCTAGGTATCTTACTATTCTTGTATTGTACTTAGCACTTTCGTTCTAATAGTTAAATGCACTTCTGGCTCTCCCCACTCTGCCGCCCCTTGCTTCTGTTTGCCCTTTTGGGTCGTTATCATTACATAGAAACGACGACAAGAATAACATCAGAAACAACAACAGCGTATTTCGTATCATTATGCCGTCCGATCTCACATCATGGCTCCCCGGAAGCAAGACGAAGAAAAAGGTCCTTCGTGAAACTCTTACGAGGACTATCGGGGCGGCAGCAGGGGCAGCAGCTAAGGCCAACCCAGTGGTAAAGACAATACAAGCTGGGTACAACATTATACAATTAGGCAATACCATCAGAAAAGCAGATGAGACAGCCAGCCATTTAAACGAATTCGTCCCCAAGGCCACAGAATTAGTCGGAACGGCGCACCAATTCGTTCCGTCGATTCAAGTGATGGGTCGGTCGCTTTGCGATAGTCTGAAGCTTTTCGGCTATTTCAGTACTATCGCAACTACGGTCGGTATCGGGTCCAATCTGATCTTGACCTATCAGGGAGTCCAGGCGCTTAACCTCATCGCCACCAGGCTAAAGGATATTTCGGATACCCTTGCGGCGCAAACTGCCCTCATGGCTCAAAGGGAGTTTCCCGAATTGGTTTATTATATGATACGCGAGCGGCTGGCTCAGACTTCTCAAGATCCCGACGTCGAGCACTGGTTCTATGTTTATCACCCCGACACCGATTGGTACCCTAAGTTCTTCCATCTTATTGAGACCAATCCGCTGGATCCCCGGTTCTGCGGGTACACGAACCAGATTGACACCGTCTTCGTCTTTATGATTGCCACGCGAAGGTATATAGATAGGAAGAATGCGCGCTCTCAAAAGCACGGGAAACCTCCCCGTCCAGTGCGCTTGCATCTGCTTATCCCAGCCTATCAACCCATACTTATTGCCGAGGCTCTCGAAATCCCGAATGACATTGGAGACTTTGTCATAGAAGGGCGCATTCATAATACTAGGGAGCTCGTCTGGTTTAACTTACCTGACGAGCAAAAGCATTATACTATGGATATCGGACAATGGATACCGCCCGAGAGAGGATGGTGGTCCTGGGCTATGATGAAATTCGGGCTAAAGGAAACGCCGCCTGAGTTGAAAGAGCGTAGGATCTTAGGAACACGGCAGAAGGGGCCGGAAGATAAGGACGAGGATGTTAAAGGTATTAAGGAAAATGGAGAGGACCGTGAAAACGAGTCAGATAGCGCGTTGTCTAAGCGCCAGGGAAACGATGAGAAAACTCGGGAGCAAGGAAAACCACTCCACCACCGCCAACGACCACAAGAAAAACGTCGTCGTTAGGCTGTTATGAAAGAAATTGTTATAAATATTTTAAATTCTGTTTAGTATATAGAAATAGTTAGAAGATACCAGTGATCAATGTTAAAAACCCTTTTAGAAGTACTCATCCCTAAGTTTATCTTCAATTAACCGATTGTACTTGGAACTGACATATTATTTTCGTAACCTGTTTTCAGCCATACTCTCATGGAAGAGAACAAGTAGCTTGTAAGTAGAAACGGTTATTCGCATGCCAAAATGTAGGTACCTGATATAAATTCCTTATTATGACCTAGGGAATTGACCAGCTGGAGAAACCTTAAGGACACCAACTAATAATAATATTTAACCTATTAGGAAACCGTTTCATTAGGATTAGCAAATACGTCGACCTGCTTCCATGTATGCTGGTACTTCCCCTCTATAATCATAAACCGTCTATAATACAACACCGATAATAAACCCATGCCGTAAACATATGTGAAAGTCTATATCATAAATCTACTTAACCCCCGACCTAAGTCCGTACTTCTATGGTATGCATTTAAAAGAAAGGAGACTCAAAGCTACGCGGTTATCCGGGGCTTCTGGGCGTTAAGCTGCAAAGAGGTCGCCTCAACCGCAGCTGAGGCAGCAGCCGCCGTCTTGCCATGAGCCTTTTCTTCCACGATCTCGGCTTGGCGGTTCAAGTAGCTCAAGTAGGTCTGCCAGCCGACTGCGACCACGCCCGAGACGACGCTGCGGTACTCAATAGGGATGAAGGTGAAGGTGAAGGCGGTGACGGCAGGCCAAAGCTTCCAGGCGTTGACCCAGCTGATAGGAACAGTACGGCGAATTCTATCCCATGTCTCGGAAAGAGAGTCTCCGACTAACAGGGCTTGGGCGCCGAAGAAGTAGCTGTTAAAGATAGGTGTGAAGATGAGCTGGTTGACGACAATCTTGACACCAAGAGAAAGGATGTGCGATGAATAGTTAAAATGCCGGGATAGCCAGACGAACCTACGTACCGCATTAGTTATGATGCCCTAATTCACTTTATCGTATGCAATTGGAGTAGATATTATGTATTATACAATTATCTATACACATGCCGAGCCATATATACCTATATATATATATAAACCGGCTTTTCAAAGTAATAATTGACTGAAACAGGAAGATGCAGGAAAGACGTAGAACTTACCAAAGGAAATTCGGCACGGCAGCCACCCCGCCAATAACCATGTTCCTAGCGGTGCGCTCAGGAACATACTCCTTACCGCCTATGCGCTGCGCGCTGATATCAGCAGCCAGGTAAATAACGAGGGCGGAGACGACCTGCGTAGCCCAGGGCCGCTTCCGCTGGGCGCGACCGTAAGCCTCGCCGGCGCGCGTCAGGGGGCCGAGACGCTGCCACCAAGGCAGGGGCGGGACTGGCGTGCTGCCCACCGGGATCGGATCCTCAACCGGCGGTTTGGACTTTGCCGTGGCCTCAGTCCCGTTGCCGGGCTTCGGGCCGGGTGCGCTGGACTGCAGGCGGCGGGGCGCTGAGCGTGGCACGCGGCCGATTCTCAGACGCTCTAAGCGCTGCCGGAGTGCGCCGCGGAAAAGCGCAGACGTGGAAAGTGACATCGTTACTTAGTTGCAACGGGTAATGCTTGTGATGAGGAAAATTAGGTAGGTTTAAGATATGGTCTAGGGCTGATATCTTTGTTTGCACGTGGACACTTGATGAATCTATCTTCTATTTTATCGTGTAAAAGTGGTACATATTAGGTTAAGTAGGAAGGGAAAGGAAGGTCGCTAAAGCATCTTGATAAACGGAAGTTAAAACCTTAGGTAGGAAAGATGAAAGAATGAAATAAGGGATATTAGAGCGCCTTCGCGCAACTCGCGTATTGATACTCCGAACGTCTAAGTTTCCTAAGTCACCGGCGGCTTGGGGTACGGTTGAGCATAGCGACAACTCGGAAAATGACGTAAATTTAATAGGTCTACCCCATAAAAGGGTGGGGTGTATTTGGATTACAGGGGTAAATTACAATGTTTGAATGCATATTTGCGCGTAAAATCATACACTATACGCTAAACGAAGCGTATTAAGTGGAGAAGCATTCGCTTATTTTAGCTGCATATGCCAAGCTTTTCAGCTCTATAGCCTGGTAATTAGCACTGTACTAGCTTGACACTAAGTATAAGGGCGGGTAGTAGCTCGTACGCTAGATTCTAAGTAACTTAGCACTATAATTATAGGGGATTCAAGCTATTTAACACTGTAATTACAGGGCATTAACTATTACAGTAAATTAATACCGTACAGCTCCTTTTTATTCATACATGGCTTACTTAAACTTAGCTATACAATTCAACCAATAAAAAGACAGGCTAAAAAAAAAAGGAAGCCTCTTTTATGAATAACATACTATAAATCCATATTTGCCTCGTTTACCAGCCGAGGGGTATGTGTATTGCACTTTTAAGGCATTTTCCGAGTTGTCGCTATGCTCAACCGTATTGGGGCTAAAATCAACAAAGTTACGTCCGATCCTGCTCGGTCTTAGTCGGAGGTCCGAAGTTTAACAGGATTTCCCAACATCTTTGATATGACTTGCGGCATTTGGAATGTTTCTATATAAGGGTAGGGATAGATAGTTCAATATCGCCATTAAACATACCTCTGGTACATATGAACCATGTCACTTATGAATTGAGGTGCTTTTGCTATAGACATCCCAAGATAACAAAATTTAATCCCAACAACCTCTTGTAAACCCTAGTTCCAAGGAACTCGATGATATTCGCCCAACATGCTCAATAGCCACTGCCTCACCTATACCTTAGGTTGGTATTTATACGCCAACAGATCCAGTCCTGATACAATCAATATACAACACACGATAGACTCCAACTCCATGAGCGGGCGTAGTTGGCTAATTACTCTAGCTCGCCACTTACGAACCCGATTTGCCTCTGCGCCCTAGGCCCAGCGCCCGCGATATTCGCAGCCAACGCGCTCTGACTATTAACTAGTTTCCGCTGCTCCTGTATCCTGTTCTTTAACCTTGCATCTGCCGCCTGGTCCAGGCGCTCTAACTCCTCCCTCTCTCTTAGTCTTATACTGCTTAGTTGGTTTGCATTCCCCACGCGCTCGCTACCGACATCACGCTCCCACTGCAGCATACGAGCTTGCTTTTGCGCTTCAGTAGCGAGCTCCGCGTCAGCAAGCGCTTGAGCGCGTGTTAACCCTGCATGCGTCAATGCCTCCTGATGTTTAACTTCGGCCACATGGCGTGTTCGCTGCTGCCGCATTGCGCTGTTAAATAACTCTTCCTCGACACGCGCACGCTCTTGTATCGCCGAAAGGTCTGCGCTATGCGCCCGCTTTTTGCGCGCCTCCTCCAATTCCGCCTGGTTGGCCCATATCTGTGCCTGCACCGCCGCTAGCTCCTTGTTTCGTTGTATCGCGAGCATATGGTCCTCATTCTCTTTTTGCAGACGGGCCAATCGCGCCTTGCGTTCTTGCTCTTCGAGCTGGATATTGGTCGGCATGCCAATAGCATCGTCCGGCTGCGGACCGGAGTTGGCGTAGTATACATCGATTCCACGATTTGCCTTTAGTAGTGCTAAGAGCTGCGCTTTATGATCCGAGTCTTGTAGTACACGCTGAACGTACATGGTTGGAGAGTAGGTAAATTTGCCGTCGGTGAAATAGTTAAATGGTTTATTGATATATCTCCACATGTCAGCTCGCAGCAGAACCTTCGTCGTGGTCAGGGGATCGGATGATTCGAGAGCTAAAAGAAGGACCGATTTCCCATCGGATTGTAGCGTAATGTCAGATTCACTCTGAAGGAGGAAACTTATCGCCTTTTCCATCGCTTTTTCTCGGCGGGGTGTTAACTCGCCGAAGTTAGCAGCGTGTAGACATAGTTCCCCAAGCGCACTGCGTCCACCATGTAGGGGACTTGGAAAGTCAGGGTCATGTCTATACTCGACTAATACTTGCATGGCTTGTAAGTTAAGTTCTCTCGCTGCATTGTGAAGCGAGCCGTCGTTTTTCGAAGCCCCTGCCGCTAATAAATTGGACATCATGGTGATGGCTAAATCGCCGCCGATGGAAGATGCCATAGACAAGGGGGATCTTCCCGTTGCGTCTGTTACGTCCACTTCAGCATCCGCTAGTAGTAGGGACTTCACAATGTCTGGCCGGCGACATTGTATGGCTAGCATAAGAGGCGTAACGCGAGAGATGGGCGCTTCAAAGTTCACCTTGGCACCCCTTTCGATCAATAAATTGATAACTCCACTGCTGATTTTCTTCTGAGGCTGGATGAGGGCCCACATGAGCAACGTAACAGTTTCCTCATCCTCTACCTCCTCCATTACTCTGCACTTTGTCATTTGGTCGTGGTAGAACCCAGCATCTAATAATGCCCCGAGAATCTTTGTAGACCGTGGGAACTGGTTTAACGCTTTGACGAGGATAGGCTCCGAGCTAGTTTGGATGAAAGCAACATCCATCCGGCTCTGTCCGTCGCCATATTCAACAAATAGTGTGATAAGGTCGTAGATATCTTCTTCGGATGCGGGGGCGTCGAATATTCGAGGTAATGCAAACGTCAAAGCTTGCGAATTGGGGTTCTCACGTAGGAGCCTCTTAAGAAGATTAGGATCCCCTTGCGCAGCCGCATTCTGCAACGCCTCTCCGTGGTTGTAGTTGACATCTGCGCCATGTTTAAGGAGCAAATCCACAAAGTCGTTTGCCAACTCTGCATGTGTCTCGATATACAGCCCGAGGACCGCCGCAAATGCCGATCCAACCCCACCACCAGCAGCGCCTTTCTCTAGCAAGCATCTGGCAATCCCGTAGCCTCGGCTAGATAGCCATGATGAAACACGATCAGGTGCAAAAGCCTTACTAAACACTAAAGACGTGTCTTCGATAGTGATCTTAGTGTCCAAAAGTTTGGTGAATGCTGACGGAGATAAGGTTGTAGTTGCATCGATTAAAGTCCGGCAGCCATCCGCGGCGGGTGAAGCACGGTGAGTAATAAGGAGCTCGATAAGTCTCTCTTCGGGATCTTCTTCATTAACAGCACGGTTCAAATAAGAATGGAGAGCGTTCGGGGCAGGTCTTCCTGCTTGAAACACCCAATTCATGACGGTAAATCTCGTGTCTCTGCTTAGGTCCCAACAGGCATCCATGGCGCGGATCAAGGTGTGGGAGGACGGTCGTTTTTGGCGTCCGCCAACCTCACTAATGCCTAATAGCATCTCCAAATTACCCAGAAAGGCGCTCCTTGCTGCCTTCTCAACAGCCTCCCCATTGTTATAATCAGGACTTGCCCCGTATGCGAGTAGAAGTCGGACGAGGTCTTTCCCGCTATCTCCATACCTACCCGCAGAGACAAGTTGAGCATCAACTACTTCTCCAGAGACCCCTGCCTGCAAGAGTAATTTGAAAATTTCGGCTCGTTTCTTTAAATCCCCCACTTGCGTGGCGGCTTGAAAGCCTCTTTGGAGTGTATTCGGAGCCACTTTAGACTCGCCTGCTAGTAGCATCGCGAGAACGTCAACTGTCCCGGCCTTGCAAGCCTCTATGATGGCCTGACCATCCTTATGTTCCACACTGCCCCCATTTTGTACTAGTATAGTACCGAACTCTACGTCACCATCGGAAGCAGCAGCTAATAACGCGTCCGATACCACTTCTCCCGAAGCGCCAGCTTTTAGTAAACTAATAGACGACATGCTTCTCGATCTTTTGTTCTTGGCCTTTGTAGCGTGGGCGAAACTTGTGTTTAGAATTTCGACGGGAAAGGTCTTCTTGCCTAGTATCAGCTCCACCACGTCCTGATTTTCCCCTTTGATGGCCTCGATCAAAGCCAGACCATCTCGGGTATCTGCACGGGCTAAAAGGGTGTTGATGAGGGGTATATCGTCTGGATAAGTACTGACGGCAAAGACGAGAGCTCTATTTACTTCGGTTGCCGGTATACCGCCCTCTAGGATCTTTTGCGCGAAAGTTAGTCTATCCATTAGTTCACGAATACGAAGAGCGTGTGGCATAGCGAACGCCATCGAATTGGGGTTCGGATTGGCCGTGAACAAAATTTCTACTAATTGCATGTTTGCTGCCGCTACTGCTCGACACAGCGCTTCGGCGTTCATGGCGTTGACATCGGCACCGTTTGCTAATAGTACTTTTACTGATGCGAAATTCTGTTCGTGTGGTGGTACTTTCAAAATAGCCAACACTTCTTGTAAGAGCAGCTTAGTGGCTGCATCCTTCGATTGCGCTCGGCGAAGTATCGCATCTATTTTATCAGTTTTACCTGGCGACATTGGGAGATCACCTATGCTCTTCAAGCCCCGTTCTAGGCTACTAGCATTGGGCTGCCCCAGGCATAGAATCATTCCTAGAATTTCGGGGTCCGGATGTAGCGCGGCACGCTCAATGGCTATTCCGCCATTAACATTGACATCCGCATTCCCTTGTTGCAGCAATGCTTTAAGCAATCGTAGGTCTGGTGGGTTCATCTGTATCACTGTTTCCACAGCTGCTGATACTTCAGGCCCACCTTGAGATGCGCCGGCTGCTAAAAGCATGTTGATCATATGAAACCGTACCGAACTTTCCTTAACTTCCATAGCCCTCGGAATTGCTCTGGCTGCTACTTGGATTGTGGGTTTGCTCTTAAGCAGTCGTTCCAAGAGTCGGACATCCTGTTGCGAAATGGCTGCAGTAATAGTGTGACCCTCGTTAAAATTCACATCGGCATTATAGCGGAGGAAGAGTGCGATGAGCTTTTCATCTCGATGAGGTGGCTTCTCGTCGATAGCATTCTCAAGGGCCGAATGAACCGACGGTCCAGTAAGCCCAGCTCTTAGAAATAGCTCTGAGATTTGGTAACGTGTAAGCGGGGGTAAATTCCGGACGCCGGGAAAGATCTGAGCGAGAGCAACCGGATTTGGGGGCTTGCTCGTGAGAATCAGGTTTGCGATAGCTGTGTCTCCTTTCTTCACGGCGATCTGCAAGGCCAGTGCACCCTTGTGGTCCGTCGACGCAGTCTCATGTCTCTCGAATACCATACTTCGTGGCCCTTTTCGAATATCTTTAGTCCCCACAATCTTACCTTCTGGAAACAACGGCGTGAGAAGTATTTTAACCGCTTCCACATCACCGGCTTCCACCGCATCGATTAGAGCCTCATCTAAAGGCGGACCGGATGCTCCCTTGCGAAGCAGCAGGTTGAGGAGTGAGTGGCGTTCTTCAAACCTCATCTTTTTTGGTAGAAGCTCTACGCTTTCAGACGCATAATGAGAGCTGAATTTAGATTTCCCACTTAGCATAACCTCCACCAAGTCAACCTTTCCTTTTGAAACAGCTTTGCGAACTGCGATGGCATCCTGATATTCGATTGATGCACCGTAAGATACTAAGAGGTGCACCATCTCGAGGAAGTAAGTAGCGCACGCCTGTACCAGGGCTTTCGCTACTAGATCACCTCCTGCCCCGGCGCATAACAAAATTTCCGCCATGGCTATCTTTTCGTTGGGGTTGATATTTTGGTGGCTCATGAGCTGGTCAAACGCCTCGTTTAGGCCAGGTTGAGTCGGCGGCTTGTTACCGAGAACAATAGCGAGGGCGATATCTCGCCGGCCGAGCGCTATGGCGGCTTTTAACGCGGCAGCACCATCATGACTACCATCTGCTATCGATTGGCTGAGATGCGTTACTGTACCTAGACATCCAACTCTCGCTGCCTCGACCATAGATTGCGACATCCATGACGACGACGGCCTCCCGTCGGATCCTAGAATAAGGGCAACGAGATCGGCCTGGCCGCCAAGGGCACATGCCTGTCGAAACGCATCCTGTCCATCAGCGCTCTGAGCTACGCTTGCGCCGTACCGTATGAGAAGCGCAACGATCGCCACGTTTCCGTCACGAATAGCAGTGGGTAATGCGGTATCTAGGCTCAAGGCATCAGCGTAGGGCAAAAGGACTTCGACCATTTCATAATGGCCATTCTTGACAGCTATTTGGAGCACCTGGCTGCGCTCGGCTAGATCGAGACTCTTTCTTCGGCTTAGTAGACTGGTGCGGCTTTTCTGTGCCAAGTTAAGATTTCCCCCAGCTAGATTCAACTTGAGTATTAGGCATTCGGCAACACCTGGTGAGCCTTGGTTGGCAATATGAGCTACAAGTGTGTTATAAATTTCTCGGTATTCCCATGACTTCTTCTTGGTCGTGAAGGCACGTGTAAGGCTTCCTTTTTGCTGCTGGCCTTGGGACTCGTTGATCCGCTGCCTCTTAAGTAGTTCTTCCGCTACAAACTCGTCGTTATCTGTTCGGTAGGATGGTGGGTGGTCAGGCCTTGGTAAAGGTGATGGGAGAGATTGATTAATTATACCCCATTCCTTGCCCAGCGCTTGGAGTCGTGCTTGCTTATTTCCTTGGATATAAGATTGCTCCATTTAAACAGGCGGGACTCTCTTGCTAAGGACACGGATGAGGAGTACGGCTTGCCGAAGATGGCAAGACTGAGTTAAGCTACGAGATTGGTCATGAATGCGACAATGGGACTGCAAATACACCCTAGTAATCTTGGAAGAATGTATCTGATAGCCTTCTTCGTAGCTAGTAACTTAACCTAATCCCGCGCTATAAAGGTGAAGAAGGGCGGTAGCTGGCTAACGGTGGTTGACGCCGTGATAGTCAACGAACTCAGTCAACGGAAATGTGCTTCTCTAAACTCCAATTGATGCAGGCAAGCAATTATTAATTAATTTTGTTCAGGAAGAGGCGAACGAGTGTTGATGAGAACGAATGCGATGTCGAACACCTAACACCTACCTAGGAACAAAAGAAGATAGTTTCAAGTTTCAAGTTCCAAGTTCCAAGTAAAAAAAAAAAGAAGAAAACACATGCATGGGATGTTTCGCCAAGTTATGCTTTGGACTACATGGTATGAGACACGCCCCAGGTCCAGGAAAGAGAAAAGCTTAAGCCACATCCAGGGGTCTCGAAGTGGATCTACACGTACTGTATTCCATACCTCGTCTTAGGCCTTCTGCACATTAGGTATTAGTAAGTACCTTGTATATGACGGGAAGCGTGTGGAGATAAAACTGTCAGGTACCTAAGATAGGTGTACCTTACCTCATAGGCATTACACCGTATAATAGGTACATACATCTAACAGGTACGTTAGGTAGGTATAATGGTGTAAGTCGTAGTGCAGCTTAGGTTGATTAGCTGCATTGCCAACCTAGGTATACATTAAGTGGCTGTGAAGCACATAATACTATGTACTTGGTAGATCGTCTGGCCCGTCACCTGTTATCTGCCCCGTCCTTTTCCCGTGCACTGCCTCGGCGGTATGGTGACGTTTCGCGACCGCACATCGCGTTAGTCGTTCCAAAAAGTCAGCTTGCAAAACTAAAACATCCGTCTAAACCTCTTGCTGCCGTGAACTGCCACGCATCCCCTCGGTCTCTGATTCGCTTACCGGCTTGCCCATACGGCCATTTTGCGGGCTGCTGTCGCGTCCAGGCAGCAACAGAAACATTGCATGTAGTACATGGAGTAACCGTCTGCGGTTTGCTGTATATACTATGCCCTTGCTACCCGACGGATCGGCTACCTGATGACGGAAGCGGCAGAGAGTGGGTACGAGAAGGGGGGGGGGGGGGCGGGTGCGTTGGGCCGGTAGATAATTTTAATGCCATCTTTTTTTATATGAATTAGGTACATGGATTGCAACTTCACCTAGAACGTGGGGTGGCTGTGCATACAGTATCTTAGCTATACAACTCCATATACACTGGTCAGCTACACTGAGCAACATTTTCAAGTTCCATCCGCTTGGCTTGAGGTTGCTTGGTTAATAAGATATCTTGGGTTGCAGAAGTTTTGGAGAAGAGGGTTGCAAGGATATTTTTGGACAAGGCACAATTCATCATGTATGACGAATTAGGGAATATCCGGGGTTATCCTTGGTCATATCGAAGGAAACACATAGGAGGTAGGTATCTCATACGTGATGATAAAGTTCATGTTATCATCCAGTGGCTTAGCTTAACCATCAAGCATTGAGCTCGTAAAGTCTCATCTGAATGTTAACGCGTATTTTGCGATATTGCTATCCCGAACTCCTCCCATTTATTTTTATTCGCCTAATGTGACCTAATGTACCATCGAGATGCAGGTCGCGCTTTCGGTATCAAGATGGAGCCTTTGTCTATTCTATAAGTGAACGCGCTAACATCAAATTGCATTGACCAGTCAAACTAAGCTGCTAATCAACTTTCGCCGATACTGCGACTCGCATCTCAAGATGCCTCACGCTTAAGCCCAGCTAGTAGCTCAGCAGGAGGGTCCTGTCGGTATCCCTTAGGGTTATTCGACACCCATCGCCATAGATCCTCGCATGCCTTCTCCATGGTGAGCTCTGTCTTCCACTGCAGTTCCTGGTTCGCCCGGGTCGGGTTGGCAGTAAGATCTAATACGTCGCCCTGTCTTCGCGGCACCACTTCATATGGCAGGTCGCGGCCCACGACCTTGCTGAATGCCTTGATGATCTCGAAAACGGTGCTACCTCTGCCAGAACCTAGGTTCCACGCCTTGACACCCGGCTTGTGTTCGCGAAGATAGTTTAGCGCGACGAGGTGGCCTCTTGCAAGATCAACAACGTGGATGTAATCGCGGATGGCAGTTCCGTCTCGGGATGAGTAGTCTGCGAAAGATTTATATTAGTGTCTCCCAAGCCACCCAAGTCTTTGTTTGGGGGGGGGGGATCAGCCCGGCTTACCATCACCGAAGACTAGAAGCTTTGGCCGCTCGCCAGTCGCAACTTTGCCGAGCAACGGCAGTAGATTATAAGGCACGCCTTGGGGATCCTCGCCCATGATGCCAGTGGGGTGTGCACCACAGGGGTTGAAGTATCGCAGGTTGGCGCCATTCCATTGCTCAAATGGCTCGTTGGCCTTTTTCAGGTTCTGGCGCTGCGCGTTGATAAAGTCCTCAATGATGTTCTCGACGATGGCCTTGGTCCTTCCGTACGGGTTGGTAGGTCCAATAGGACAATGCTCTGGGATGGGAATCATGTTCTCGAAACGAGTCGCGTCGCCGTAGACCGTTGCGGAAGAGGAAAACACTATGTTGGTAACATTGTGCTTCTTCATAGAACTCAAGAGGGAAATGGTTCCACCAACGTTGACGCGGTAGTACTCGAGAGGGATCTCGGATGATTCGCCGACAGCCTGGACTGTAAGTCAGCGATATGGCATAGTCGATGGAGAGTCGGCGAGCTTGCCTTGAGGGCGGCAAAGTGGATGACACTGTCAATTTGGGGATGAGCAGCGAAGACTTTGTCAAGCTCGTCTTGCTCTGTAAGGTCAACCTTATAGAAGGTCGGTCTTTTGCCGGAGATGAGCTCGATGCGGTCGAGGGCGACCTCAGACGAGTTGTAGAGGTTATCTACAATGATAACCTCATAGCCGTGCTCAAGCAGGGCGAGCGAGGTGAAGGATCCAATGTAGCCGGTGCCACTATGCGCGCATGATTCGTTAGCTCTAACGTGTCAACATAGTAGCTCAATTGATGGTTTTCTCTTTGTCCTGAGGCACACACCACGATCCACATTCTGGAAGAACAGACAGAACCAGAAATATGAGAAAAAAAAAAAGAAAAAAAAAAGAAAAAAAAAGAAGTGGAATAAGAGTCGCTTACCCGGTGATTAGAACGGTACCTACGGCCATGTCGACGAGTTTAAAAAACCAATTGAGAAGTTAGAAAGAGTGGAAGGGGATACCGAAAGATGATAGGAATCGACGCTTGGCTTATAGAGGGGTTACCTGTTTATAGAAGAGGATGCGCGCAATAGATGTAGATAATGCGATAAAGTCGCAACCTCTAGTTTTGAGGGATGCGGCGGTCAATAGCGATCTCCATTTTAAAATTGGAACGAAATTGGAGGGGTTGCAGCTTGCCCCTCCTTCCGATAGACAACCTTAGTTTCCATGAGGTTACGAGGTTTCTACAAGGTATTTGCAAGGTACGGAATACAATACAGTAAGTAAATAGGCCCTATTCAGACTGTGAGAGATGCAGTAGCGGGGGTGGGGTTACACAGTATGCACGCACTGAAAAGCACCCGAAAAGCACCTGAAAGGGAACCTGGCAGCCCTGGGAAGGGGAACATAAACAAGGCATGGGGGGTTTAACCGCCGGTCGTTAGTCTGTTAGAAATTATCACATAAACAGGTCAGATCAACACCATATGTTGTGCTGCCATTAACGTGAATGATTTAACTGGCTGGCAGAATATTTAGAAGAGGTTATTATACCTTATTAATACTGACATAGCATGAGTTCGTAATGTCGATGCGTTGATGCGCCGATGATCTCTATTATTTGAATAATTACTTAAGTATTATAAAAATGTGTACCTACGTGTTATAAGTTAGGTAGGTAGGTAGAACAGCTCTTTGTTCTTTCAATTTCATTTATAGGTAACCAGCTTAGATGATAAGCTTTAGAGTTCTAGGTAAGCAATTACCCAAGGTAACTGCCCCATTACTTCGGAATATATGCATCTTATTTACCTAACATAAAATATGGGACAAATCTTAAAAACCTTTGCTTGGACCTTATGTTTTTTTAATAGAGGTAGGTACAATACAACAGCTATTGAAGCTAGGTAGCTACCTCATACCTCAGCTTAACCCCTGCGCTGGGTGGCCCACACTGGCTTATCTAACAATTTGGCACTTCTTTCTACAAAGACAGCCAGGGACAGCCAAGAAATCGTGGCTTACGCGTTTTTGTAGGTTACGTGTGGCACCGTGAATTTTTGAACATTGAAGCGTGAACATTTCGTTGGAGACTTTGGCCAAAGATTAGGTACCTCTAAGCTTAACCTAACCTAACCTAAACCTTGCCTTGCCTTGCCTTACCCATACCTGTGGACCTTTCACATACCTTACCTTTTTTTTTTTTTACCTATCGGGCAATACTACTAAATAGGCTTGTCCCATAGACGCGGCGTGACGCGACCGGATGAGGCTTGAATCCCTAGAAGCTTTGAAGCTTCGAAAGCTTAGGGCTCCTTAAGATCTGGATCAATCAACCATGTGTTACGTCGACGTCGTCGATACCTTGATCCATTCTACGACAGTTTCATTCCAGTCGTTTCTTTGTCAATTCTAGATGCACCAATTAGGCCGATTAGATGCACCCTAGGAAAAGAAAAAAGGGCAAAGAAAAGCATTGTGCATCTCATACTCAAAGCCGTCTTCGGAAGTTTTACACCAAGTCCGTTCCTAACTTGACAACTCCGGCCCGCGACCTTTATGCATCTAGTACCACGTTCACAGGCGTCGCCGGACCCGGTAGGCTCCCGCTCTTGTGCGCTGCAGTAGCTCTAGCAATTCCAGCGATTCTAGAGATTCTAGCGTTTCTAGTGGCTGTTAACAAAGCCAAGTACCACTTTAGCACCCGGACGCTTTCAGCTTCACATCACCGCCCCCGAGGTCTCAGGCATTAGGGAAAACGTTAAGCTAAGAGAATGATCAGATCCAATTCCATTCATCTACACCTACCCCCATCAAAAGGAAAAGGGATTCATCAACATTACATTATTCTCTCATCTTTCATTTTCATCTTCTAGATCCCACCAAAAAAAGAAATCATCTTCATATCCACTGCGACAGGCTACTCGCGTAAGACTTGTGAAGTGACTTTGACTTGTACCTTCAAGTTCTAGGGTAGGGGTGAGCTTAGGTGCAGTTTAGGTGCGTTGAAGTGGCCAAATTTCTATTACTACTTTTTTCATTACTATCTCAAGAGCTCTTACTATTTTTTTTTTCTTTCGTGCGAAGTTGAGGTTGTAGCGAAGGTTATTCTGCTTCGCATTGCCTTATTTTCGAGTCTACGGTCTTGGTTCTCCTTCACGCCTAGAGTGTTGGTATACGATATCGCAAGTTCGAGATATTCGTTGCTAACACAGCTCTCTTCAGTATTCTTAGCGGAGTCATTCCGATTTAACTCGCCATGTCCGGACGTAGCACTCGCGCGAGAAGCCGTGGTACCGGCGCGAGTGGTACTCCCAAAACTTCACGCCAAAATTTCTATTCTGAACCCCCGCCAGCAGATCTACCTGGCTTATACCCGGTTCACGATGGATCATACGGCGTCAATACGCTTTTGAACCTCGACTCTGCGAAGAAGAGTAGAGGTAGAAAAGCAAAGCCTGGATTCGTTAATGAGGACGACGAAGATGAGCGCTTTACTGGGCGCATCGATAGAAAGGGTGGTCAGCGTTACCCTATGGATAATGATCTCAAAAAAGCTGTTGAGAAGACCGTCGAGGAAGCTGAAAGGGACGACGGCTTTGAAGAGGAGATCGAGGCACGACAGGCCCTTATAGGCGGCCCTGATAAACCGACCACCCAGTCAGGTGCTCAACAGTCTGGGCCTTCGAACAGAGGAAATGGGAATCAGCAAGACGAAGCTGGCTCACACAAATCAAGTCCATTTGGCGAGAAGCCCAAGTACCAATACGACCCAAAGCAGGGTTGGAAACCGCGTACCCGACGCGTGGACGATTACAAAGGACCCCGTGTTACTAAACTAGGTCAAATGTTCCGACCTGAGGAGAAGGACACGCACAGTCCGCCGTACGCTCCTATTTCGTACAGATCTCCAGATCCGGAATCTCTCATCCATAATGCGAATTCAGCAGCGCCGCCTTCATACTCATATGCACGTTCCTTCTATGGAGTACCAACAGGCCGAGGTGCTGCACTCCCCTCTTTTGTCCCTCCCGCGCGTGCTCCTATGCCTCCTGATTCATCAAGGAGCTTTACCTCAGAAAACGGGCTGTATGGCGACGCATCATTCATACCACCCCCCAGCGGAGAACCCACAGGCGGAGGCGACAGTTTTGAGAAGCCAAGCGGAAACAACGAATCTGGACCTAGAGACATTTCGATGTTAGGCTTGACTCCAGGTGAGCAGCAAAGAGTAGAAAGTATCATCCGAGACATGAGAACGTTACCACGGCACCAAGATCCTAGCTCGTCTTCCGCCCCTATCTACCCATTAGACCACCTGACGGAGCGGGAAGTTCGAGCGGTACGAGGCTTAACACAGGACATGGGAGACAATTGGGGAAGGAATGCCAGAATTTTGGCCGAGTTAGATAGAATCGCGGACCGGAACGAGTACAATCGACAAGCAAGAATGCCAAAACAACCCGACGCCAATATACCCGCTCCAACTAGTTCTAACGGCGTAAGCAACACTTATGATCATCCTGTCGTCGATAAGCTTCCTGAAAAGGGCCCTGTCACCATCGACACCAGTAACAAACCAAGCCGCAATACGATCAATACTAGTGCCGAAAATGCCACAAACGCCTACGGAAATATGGGCAACGAGAAATTCTTCAACGATTACTTACCTCCGGTGCAACCGATGGAAGAATTGCCTCCTTTAGGTGGCGGACTTCCTAATATAAATAATGGCGAGTTCAATCAGTTTTTTAACCGCAATGCTCCAACTGATTCGCTCAGCGACCACGGCCATGATTTCCTGCAAGCTCCCAATCCCAAGCCAGAGCGACCCATTAAGCGACGGAAAGATCGGCATACCACTCGGAAACGCGATTCGTTATTCGACTGGGCGGCAGCTGGGGGCTCGAGCAATTGGGCAAGCATGGGCTTTGTGTTTCTAACTTTTTTGTTCTGTGCTTGGCTGCTATTAACTGTTATCGACGGAGATTTCGCCTCGCCTCGAGACGAAGTCTTCGTCGACCCTGGTGCACATTGGTCCAATTGGGACATCATAAAAAACAACATTGGTAAGATCATGCCTTCAGGGGCTAGTGGCAGCGGAAGCGATTTCGATTTCAAATCCGGCGATACGCAATCGAAACTCGTTAATAATCTCACCCCGAAGATTCCTGATCAAGTTTTTGTTGAGAAGGACGGGAAGGGTAAACTCAGGATATCACAGGACTTCTGGCACGCTCTACGGAACCTAATCAGGGAAGACGATATCATTCTGACTTTAGAAAATGTTAAGAAGGAAGCCCCGGAAATCTCCAACGCGCACTGGCTCGCGATAAAATCACGTTTAAGCAAGGACGGGTTCGGGTTACATACCGGGTCCAATGCTTCCTCGGGAGAGCATACGGCGCATACTGACA
The DNA here is from genome assembly GCA_022478815.1 of Daldinia bambusicola. Taxonomy (NCBI): domain Eukaryota; kingdom Fungi; phylum Ascomycota; class Sordariomycetes; order Xylariales; family Hypoxylaceae; genus Daldinia; species Daldinia bambusicola. Next base: position 57,354 of record MU284156.1, read on the forward strand.
AGAACTCATGCACGCGCTGTTGGGACAATTGGGTGAGTCGGAACGAGGAAGCTCTGAAAAGAATGGTAGGAGGGATTGCCGTATCTAAAGACGAGTTCATGAAACTATTTCGAGGCGAAATTAAGTCCTACCAACAAGAAATCCGTAAGGAGCTCATAACCCAGGATGCTCGGATCAAAGAGCTTGCAGAGGCTATAACCGCGCTCCGCAATGCCGCAAAGAGCTCACATGGGGGTTTGACCGAACGAGAAGTCAAAGTGATCTGCGATGCGGCGATACGAAAAGCTATCCAGAATGCCAAGCTTGACGCCTTAGCTAGCGGCCGTATACGCGGCCACGCGAATGACATGATCGTGAACCAGATTAACTTCTTCGGCGTAGGCTCTGGCGCAGTTATCGATCCCCATTCTACCTCACGACCATGGGAAATCCCCAAAGACTTTAAGTTTAAGTCTAAGGAGTGGTACCTACGCGATGGCTATAGGCCTCAGCCCCCTTCGTCCGCTATATACCCCTGGAGTGAAGAAGGTGAATGCTTTTGCGCCGGGAAGACCGTCAAGGGAGTTCCGCAAATTACCAATTCGATTGGTATTATGACCAGCCGTACCGTTATTCCACAGCACCTAGTTGTGGAACATATCCTGCCAGGCTCGACGTTAGATCCGAACGCCATGCCTAAGGATATCGAAGTGTGGGCGTATATCGAAGAGGTGACATTGCGCGAAGAAGTGCGTGCCTTCTCGTCGAATAACATGCCCGACCAACTTGGAGTCGAAGCTCCCACGGTGCCAGATGGCTTCGTCAAAATCGGTCACTTCACGTACGAGCAGAAGGACTACGGCGACGGCGTCCAGATCTTTAAGATGAGCAGCGAGCTCACGAGCATGCGCGCCGCTACTAGCCACGTTATCATCAGGGCTGTGACGAACTACGGCGCTGATCACACGTGCTTCTACCGCCTCAAACTGTACGGCGAGGTCGTGGACAGCAGACCTTGGGAGGTGGATAATCAAGACTAAACTCATAGCCGTTTGGCGAGCGCTTACGTGGATGTAGAGCCTCGCAGCGAGCAAAGGAGGCGGTGCCTAAGACAAAATACATAATAAATTCGCATAAGCGAAAACGAAAGGGGGTAGACACGCGACGCAATTACATAGACCAGTTTTAGTTAGCTGGTAGTTTAACCAAGCTGATTAATCACCCAGAGCAAGAAAGGAGTTTCTGGTATCGATTTTTGGTATCTCGCATGAACGGCAGGAATTCGGACTGGAGAGGAGCTGATTGGGGGGAGGAGCCAGAGGGATTTCATGTGATGATACCAAAGCCCTTTGTGTTATATAATCTTTAGCTCAATTCTAGCTTTTATTTTACGTTGTTTTTTTTGCTTTTTCATTAATATCTCTGATATCCCTCCTTGTTGGTCGTGAAAATGTGTATTCGAACTTTGATCGCGCCCCATCTTCCTTATACCTTTTTGAGCTCTGTCGTGTAAGATGAGCATTCATTTTGTTCATATGAAGAGAATCTCATCTTGAGCCCGTCTATGTGTCTCACTTCTTTTCCAAGCAGCCTCAGAGAAAGCAAGCGAATAACTATCGGTATATAATCTAAAGAATGAAAAAGGAGCAAAATAAATAAGGAAGGGAGCAATTCTCTCTTTATCTAACCAACCCGTCCGAGCTGTTCGAGCCTTTGAATATATATGTCTCTACGCGGGAATACACTATGTATTCCATCGATGTAAAATATAACCCTTTGTAGAATTCTAACGGCTAACCCATTGTCAACCGAACTATGTTTTGTCGTCACCAAAATTCCATGCGACATAGGTATCCAAGCCAAAACTATAACACACTGCCGTTCCAATACACGCTCGCCTATTTCCCCCCTATAGAAACATAACAAACACTATCGATCCCTGCCCAACCTCTCTTCCCTATCTTCCGTTAATTCATACGCCGGCCGAAATTGCCGTCCGTCTGCCTTGGTACTTGATCCCTTGCTGGCCTCCTTCAGCGCTGGGTTCGGATGCGTATCGTCGGTTCCGCCTAGCGAAGTATACCCCATATCGTAAAGCGGACAGTACGGGATGTTCAGGGCTCGTATAAACTTAAGTCAATCATTTCAGCATTTTCTCTCTTCGACTGATTATCCAGAACATAGGTAATAATAAGAGAAAGAGAGCCTAAACTTACCCCCCAAACCTCGCGATAATGCCAATCGATAACGGGATGTATTCGCATGAAGCGAGGCCAATCGGCATCTGTCTCGTCGAAGAACGTCAGAGCCGCACCATGCGGGTCGGTCCTCCTTGTTCCCACGAACACAGCTTTAACCTCGGGGCGCTCGTGTAGGTATTCGGTCAAGGCGGGCTTCATAGGTTGGTTCGACGTGGTGAGGTCAAGATGGTAGACTTCCGAGGTCGCCGTGACAAATTCGTCTACCTCGGCAAAGGGGAGCGGTGGTCGGATATAAAGGGCTTGTAGTCGATGGGGGAATGATCGAGGTGGGGAGGGAGATTCGGCTTGGGCGGCTGTCGAGGACTGCGATGAAGATGTTTGCAATGAAACGGACGAGGGGAGAGAGGCGAGAATTAGGATTAATAAGACAAGGCAGTCTTTTCCGCCATTATAAGATAGAGATAGTTCTTCTGGTCTGTTGTATCGTGGTTAGCTCGTGTCGAGGTTACCAAGCGTAGCTTATTCCAATAATTCCATAATCGTCCCCGACGTGACCCAGCGATTGGGTCACGAACCCCTCCGGGAGAACCAGAGCTAGGAACAGAAGTCAAAAGAAAGGGGCGGAAAGGAGGGAAGTGTGCACCTATATCGCCGCAAGGCCTCTTCTATAACACCTCTTGCGACAATTATCTGATTCTTAACGGAGTTGAGGACGTCATCTTCTGTAGGTGTATCGAGAAAGTTGTCCACCTTGGCTTTCAGCCCGCGACATAGAATCTCAAGTTCGTTGGATGTCGTGCCGTTCGTGCGTTGATAGGACGAGGCCGACCCGTTTTCAAGCGTCGCCATATCCGTCTGTGTAATTCTAACTTGTGTTGTCCGCTGTCCTACAAGCTACAGGTAGGTAGCTATAGGTAGGTAGCTAACGTATTCCGTACTTTATTCTAGTCTAGCTGTTGGTGGGAATGAAAAGTCCTCGAGGCTGAGAATGGCGGGGGTTATAATTCATTGAATGTCGCTTGCCATGCTACGCCTTAGGAGAATGTCGTCGTTCTCATATCTACCTAATAATTGGAACTAAGATGACTGGTACAAGAGTGGGAATGGGAACGGGAACGGGAACGGGAACGGCGGCGAGGGCGGGGGCGGGAACGAGACCGAGTTATATAGTTGGACAATGTGAGTTATGTATGGTATGACAAGGCTATATGAGTAATGGCAGACTCAGGGGTGGACCTTGTTGTCGCGGCTGACGAGAGCTGAGAGTTGAGAAGTTGAAAATCGAAGGGTTGATGATAATGGAATGCGACGTTCCTTACAGTAAGACTCGACAATTTTATGGGGCAAGAGTCAGCGCTGTCCTTTTTACTATTGTATTGTATTGTATCGTATTGTATTGTACATGGAGGGGTCGCGGGGTTATTAGATTGTATACCCGACGTAGCATGACATCGATAATTACGTGCGTACCTTAGGTAGGTAGGTATGTAGGTACCTAGCCTAGCAGTACCTCAAAGATACAGGTACCTAATCTAATGTAACCAGACTGCTTACATAATTTAGGTAAGGCTTACTTAAGGTACAATACATGTGAATCTCGAGGCTTGTGACGCGCTTAAGTAAAAACAAATTAGTTAAAGCATCAACGGCAAACCCCAAAGACAAAACAATAGCTTCTTCAATCCTCGAGCAGTCCAGCAGCCAACGCCTCGTAGTCCTCCAGGGTATCTGGTGCTTCGCCAACTTCGATAACTTTACCCTTACCCTTCTTACTCTTGGTCTTCTTCCTCTCGTCTTCCGAATCATCTTGGAACCACTTCTTCGCTTTCTTCTTCGGTCGCTTCTCTTCAGACGCTTCGCTATCACTTCTTCCTCCTTCGCCTGCCATTGGTAGAGATGCCATGAGAGCGAGAGGATCTTCGTTATCTTCGTCGTCGTTAGCACCCGAAAGTCTAGGCATGCCGCCCATCGCTTCCTCGTTCTCCATCGCTTCCCGAGCTTTCCGCTTTTCTTTCTTCTCTCGTCGCCTTTCCTTCGCGAGCTGCTTATCGCTAACATCTGCTTCCTTAACCTTAACCGCCTCGCTTTCCACAAACCTTTGCCGCTGAGCCTCCGCGGATCCGTCCTGTATGAAGTCTTCTTCACCCTTGATTCTGTACGGATGATGTGCCATCCCCTCGTCGTCAAATACCACCTTGTCTCCCTTGCCTTTGAATTTGAGCATCTTTTTCTTAGACTTGAGCATCTTTTCCCTTCGCTTAGAATCCACCACAAACGGCTCCTCGCCGCCAAGGCCTGCGATGATCTTCTTTCCAGGTGCAAGTCCATTGCTTCCCTCGACATCATTTAAGTCATCTCCTTGCAGTACTCGCTTTACGGAAAGGAAGTCTTGATCGTCGTCATCGTCATCGTCATCGTTCGCCGCTTGCCCCTCGTCACCAATCATCTTATTATAGTGACTTGTCAACACGTCTTGGTTCGTCCTCTCAAACATGCGGTCGTACTTCGTCCGGACCTCGCCCTTCTTTCGCTTCTTCTTTTCTTCGTCGCCTTCGGATTCAGAGTCGCTGGATAGGCCAGCGCGAGGGGCATTCTTTAGCTTTTTCACATCCTCACCCTTTTGGAACCTGATTTGCGGTGTACCAGGAAGCCCCAAGCTAGCGGCATACGCATCTAAATCCAATTTCTTTAGGTTGAAGATTTCCTTGTCCTTCTGTAGGTGAACAGAGCGGGTATAACTGATGAAGGCCTTTTGTCCCAAGTACTTCAGATCCGGATTTTTGAAGCACATATCTTGAATTTGGTTCTTGATGCTCTGTTTTTTCTTCTCCCGCACATTGACCTTCTGTATGGGTACTTTCCTTTGCTCTAATCGCTTAATCATGCCTTCCTCCTCGCTTGGGTCCAAGAATAGTACCGCCTTTCCATTTCTCTCGTAACGCGCAGTTCGGCCGACACGGTGGATGTAGGTATCGGTATCTTCGGGACAGTCCATCTGTACTACCCAATCCACGGCAGGGAAGTCCACACCACGCGCAACCACGTCCGTAGCAAAGAGGCAGGAATATTTGGCCGCGGCAAATCTCGATGTAATCTCCAGCCGCGCTACCTGCTTCTGCCTGCCGTGTAAATGAAGAAGCGGGATACCAGGTTGTAGATGGCGAAAGCTCTCGTATACGAAACGGACTTGCTTGCCTGACGACAGGAACACGATCATCTTGCTCTTGAGGTTAGCTTTTATGAATCCGTATAGAGTTTCCATCTTCTCCGCTAGAGGCGTGACAATGTAGTGCTGCGTTAACGTCGTAGGGGTCGCAGCAGCAGCAGCTTCGTGGACAGCTACGTATTCGGGATCCTTCAAGCTTAGTCTTGCTAAATCCGAGACCTTTTTGCTCTGGGTGGCGCTGAACAACATTGTCTGCCGCGATTTGGGGAGATGTTCTACGAGGGCGTCCACAGCTGATTGAAATCCCATATCCATTATACGGTCGGCCTCATCTAGGACTAATATCTGTAGATTGTCGACGTCGAATCCGGCCGTCTGATCTAGATGCTGTAACATACGACCAGGTGTACAAACTAGAATGTTCATCCTTCCTAACCGTTCGGCCTCCTCACGTAGACTCTTGCCTCCGATGACCAGACCAGCGGAGAAGCTATGATATCTCCCGATCTTACGCAGCACCTCGAAAATCTGCACGGCAAGCTCGCGCGTAGGCGAGATGATCAGCGCCCCTAATCCGTCATATTCGGTCCATTGGGCGCGGTAGAGCTTCTCGAGGACGGGAACGAGGAAGGCAAGCGTCTTTCCGGAGCCGGTTTTCGCAGCGCCGAGAATATCACGACCCTTTAAACCGAGGGGAATCGCTCGGGCTTGGACGTCGGTTAAATTTTGGAAATGCGACGCTTCGAGGCCGGAAGCAGTAGGTTTTGAGAGGGGGAGTGTTGAGAACTTGGAGGTATCGGCAGACTTTGGATCCTGGATTGTCTTGTCAGTTCTGTTCAAAAGGGCAGCCTTTTTTTTTTTTTTTTTTTTTTTTTTTTTGGTAGATGAAGATGACTTACAAACTCGTCTACGGCATGTTGTAGTTTTTGGATATCTTCTTGGTCGCGTTTTCTCTTTAGAGACTTTGCGTTTTCTTTATGCGGTTGCTGTTTTTGAGGCGCACGATTTCCAGTACGAACAGCAGGCATCGCGACTCTCAAATTAAGTGATTGACGACTTATAAGAGTATTCTCCAAGCTCAAAACTCGACCTCTACCTCGAACTTGATGCGCTTGGAAATTCTACAAAAAAAAAAAAAAAAAAAAAAAAAAAAAAAAAAAAAATGGGGGGGGGGGGGGGGGGGGACCCGTAAGAAGGTAGGTAGCAAATTTGGGTTTTTTTCAATTGTATGGGACAATGGGCCCC
>MU284156.1:63954-162269 GCA_022478815.1 Daldinia bambusicola
ACAAAACACCCACACAAAACAACCCCCACCCACCCCACCAATCCTACCCCTTCAAAAAAAAAAAAAAAAAAAAAAAAAAAAAAAAAAAAAAAAAAAAAAAAAGGTCTTGGCGGGGATTCTGCCCAGTGCCCACTATATGTTTATCGCTTATCGCTGACCGCTCTACAGCCACAGAGGCTTAAAAGTTGTATTGTACCCCCTAATGGTACATAGATGTAACCATCAACTCCGAGATTCAAGTTGATTAGAAAAAAGCAACAATCCATTTTCACAACATTATACTATGTAACTTCCCACGTCTTATATCTACCTAGGTTACCTTAGGTAGGTATTTATATCTTATACTAAACCGTAATCTAGATCTTAAACAATATGCGCGATAGATTTACACATAGCTATTGCTCAACTTCAGTAGCAATTTAATACAGCAGACATATATAATAACAGAATTACATCCAACATTTATCGATATATTAGATATATTAGATATATTAATATCAATATATCAATATTCGCATCCAATCATAGTCTAGCCCTCTCTTTCTCGGGTTTAGCTTCCTCGGCGATCAGCTCGGCAGCTCTCTCTGCAACGCCCAATACCGTCAACATAGGATTGATCGTAGGGATAGTCGGGAATACACCAGCATCCACAATACGCAGCTTCTTTAGTCCTTTAACCTTTAGCTTCTCGTCGACAACGGCCATATCGTCTTTCGTCACATCGCCCATCTTGGTGGTTCCGCACGGGTGGTAAACCGTATGCGCTGCTTTGCGCGCGTAGTGGCTAAGCTCCTCGTCCGACTGAACTTTCGGTCCAGGAGCAACCTCTCTCTTAATCCAGTCCTTAAACGGTGCCTGCTCTGCTACCTTGCGAGCTGCCCTCATGCCGAACACCAAAGTTGCCGCATCGTAGCCTTCCGGATCTGTGAAATATCGGAAATCGAGCGCCGGCTTCACTTTCGGGTCCGCAGACGTAAGATATAGTCGACCTCGGGAGCGCGGTCGCGGGATGTTCGGAGTCATGCAGAAGGCATAGCCATCTGGGATGTCAGGATACCCTAACCGGAGGGTGTTAAGCGTAAACGGGATCTGGTAGCAATGCATCATAACATCTGCGATATCTCCGTCGGACAGGCCATGGGGATTGGCAGCTGACTTCTTAGCTCCAGCACCAGGTGCCTCCCGGCGTAGAAAGATCCCCGCGTCGGAGTCCATCGTTGTCTGGTTTGGCGGCACGGGCTTCTTCAGTTCCCACATGATAATGCTCTCGGGGTGGTCTTGCAAGTTCTCACCCACGCCAGCGATATCGCGGACCACGGGGATATTAAGATCTGACAGCTGCTTCTTGGGCCCGAGACCTGATAGCAGCATAAGTCGAGGAGTATCTACCGCTCCTGCGCTTAATATCGTCTCAGTTTTTGCCTTGATATTACGCGTCGAGCCGTCTTTCAACGTCAAGGTCACGCCGCTAACAACGTCCCCGCTGACGTTGATTTTAGACACCCACGCATGTGTCAAGATGGTTAAGTTTGGCCGCTTCTCTTCGCCCCTTAGAATCGGGTGGATATACGCAACGGAAGCGCTCGACCGCCTCCCATCGTCCGGGTTGTAGCTCACTGAAAAGAACCCTACACTTGGTTTTAGGGACCCGGTTTGCGAAATTTGCTTATTGAAATCATCAATGACCGGAATGTTCAGGGCAGAACTGCATGAATCCACCCAATCTTTACACAGTTGGTTGCGATGTCTTGCATGAACTGGTTGAATAGTATTTTTTAATCTATCCAGCGCTTTCATGAATATGGGAAAAGTCCAGCCCCGTGCTCCCAATGATTGCCAAATATCCAGATCATATTGAAATGGTCTGAAGGAGATCAAGGTATTATGCGAAGAGCAGCCTCCCAAAACCTTTGCTCGCGAATGTCTAATATACGAATTGCCTATAGGTTACGGTAAGATAAGAGAGTTAAGTGTAGAATACAAAGAAGAAGAAGAAAAAAAAAAAAAAAGACTTACCCATAGGCTGCTCAGTGGTACCATAGTCATAGTCGAATTCACCACCTAACAATTTTAACCATTGCTTAAGGTCGAGTACGCGATCATCCATAAAATCACTAGGACCAGCCTCAATGAGAAGGATGTTCTTGTCCGGTAGATACTCTGCTAGTCTCGCCGCAACGACACAACCCGCGGTACCCCCGCCAACCACTACATAATGATACCTGTCGGAATCTGATACTGGGAGTTGTGTGGTAGTCATCTTGTTTCCTTGTTTTCTCTTTTCTCTTTTCTCTTTCTCTATTTCTTTTTCTTTTTTCTTTCCTTGCAAGACTTTCTTCCTATACTTAGAACAACTGGAGACAAGCTAAAACACGTATGTTAAGCTGCAGATCTTGTGATGATACAAGTCAGCAAGACAACACTCTGCCATGTGGCAGTCAGGGTCTATTAATCTTTTGAACCCCCCTCGGCGAATTCCCTAGCAAAGCCGCCAAGGCGGTTCGGGACTCGGTCAAGCGCTATACAAAATTTCGATATATGGACCCTGACAAGCTTGATCCTTCAAAATCGGCCCACTAGAGTTACTGGTCCACGGGGTTGCATGAGTTGTATACGTGCAGTAAAAGTCTTATCCGCAGGCGGTGAATGGCCTGACTGGCCTGACTCGTCCGAACCGCTGGCCGGGCTGCCGGGCTGCCGGGGCAAGATGCAGACGCTGTGGGGGAGCACAAACGGAACAAGTCAATCTGGTTGTTGAACCTATTCTAAGTTGGGTAAAGATGAGCCTTTTTAGCCAACCCACCGACCTACACAATACTACTATGTATGTTAGTGTTCTTGGCTAATGCCAATTTTGTATACCTTAAGAATGTTTGGTCCTACCCTCCCAGGCCGCCCTGCCGCCCTCTAAAGTTTGTTTGCAACCACTCGCTATCTCTGCTGCCCTGTCTTTGTGTTTCTGCTAGAAACGCAATCTACGCTAGACACGAAAAGAGTTAAACTGTTCGTCAGCCCGAGGTTCTAGCTAAGATTTGAGACTTGTTAGATACATAGTATGTAAACGAGTCAGGTACCATTGGGCAGCTAATAAACCTTCTACCGTCACGAGGCGTCAGCTTGGAACAAACTAGAGGGGTTCGTTCGGGGAGCCGCAAAGGTGCCAACACTCGCCAACGCCGCAGATACCGCAGACACCGCAGACACCGCGTTTTTTCATCTCCACTTGATGACGTGAAATCTATCCGGGCCGACCCAATAAATATCCACGCCCGAAATTCGTGTTTCAGGTCCTAGTTGCACCGATAGCTTCGTAGATACGCACCGAACTTACTTTAGTTTATATTCTAACAATATTTCCCATCAAGGGGCTCCCTGTTTATATTGAAGATAGGAACACGCCCTTCCCTTTGGGCGTCTCCATCAGCCTTTTTAGCATTATCAGTCACTCGGGTCAGGCCTTGCTACGCTTGGATTTACTTATAAGGAAGAAATCGACTTACTAGGTGAAGAATCAAACGCATACATTAAGTCAGCAGCGTTGTTATATCACGCTTTGCGAGAGTGCCTTGGTGGTCTAAACACTATGGAGTTCAGGGATATGGATCGTCACGCATTCTACGCGGGTCACCCTCGGCCTCTAGCGCCATCTTCAGGCAGCTTTGAATCTATCGATCCATCGACCGGTAAAGCTGTCTGTAAGATACATAGCTCCTCGCCCAAATCAGTTGATGCCGCCATCCAATCGGCTCAGGAAGCATTTCCGTCCTGGTCTCGCACGCCGCCTGTAGAGAGAGCGCGTATTCTGCAGCAAGCCGTCGCTCTTCTACGCGAGTACAATGATGCCCTCGCGCGTGTCGAGACCATCGACACCGGGAAACCTTTCTCGGAAACTTCCACGGTGGATATCGCCACTGGCGCGGACGTCTTGGAGTACTTTGCAAGCTTAGTAGCCAGCGGCGGATTAAACGGCGAATCGTTCCGCCTTCGGCCAACGGCTATGGTGTACACGTCCAAAGAACCCCTGGGCGTCTGTGCTGGCATCGGAGCCTGGAATTACCCAATCCAGATTGCCCTGTGGAAGTCTGCGCCTTGCTTGGCTGCCGGAAACTGCATGGTTTACAAACCAAGCGAATTCACGCCGCTGCACGCCGAGTACCTAGCTGATCTCTACCGAAAGGCCGGCCTTCCGGACGGCGTCTTCAACGTCGTATACGGTAGCGGCGACGTCGGGTCCTACCTAACGAGGCATCCTGCCATCGCGAAAGTCAGTTTCACCGGACAAGTTAGCACCGGCATGAAAGTAGCCGGCGCTGCGGCCGGGGGGATGAAGTATGTGACTATGGAGCTGGGTGGCAAGAGCCCCTTAATTGTCCTGCCAGACGCCGCGGTAGAGCAAGCCGTAGACGTGGCGATGATGGCGAATTTCTTTAGCTCCGGTCAAGTCTGCACAAACGGCACAAGGGTGTTCGTCCCGAATTCGATGAAAAAGTCGTTTGAGCGTATACTGCTCGAAAAGATAAAGTTCGTTCGGGCGGGAGACCTCTTCAACCCGGCGACCAACTTCGGGCCCCTCAGCAGCAAGATACACTACGATAAGGTGGTCCAATACATACGCCAGGGCATTGAGCAGGACAAGGCAACGCTACTAAGCGGCGGGCTGGAACAACCGGCTAATATACCTGCTGAATTAAAAGAAGGTTACTGGGTCCAGCCGACCGTGTTTACGGACTGTACAGACGAGATGACCATCGTGAAGGAAGAGATATTTGGACCAGTGATGACCATTCTAGCTTACGACTCAGTCGACGAGGCGGTCCATCGCGCAAATGCGACAGAGCTAGGGCTTGCAGCAGGCGTGGTAGGCCGCGATATCGATCTGTGCCACAGCGTCATCTCGAAACTCGAAGCCGGAATCACCTGGATAAACACCTGGGGCGAGAGCCCCGCCGAGATGGCGGTCGGCGGCTGGAAGCTCAGCGGCGTAGGAGTGGAAAATGGCAAGAGGGGGCTAGAGGCGTGGGTTAGGAATAAGAGCACGTTGGTCGAGATGGGTGGAAGCGTACCGACTTCGTTTTCGAAACTGTAGGTAAGCATTGGATTATGAAATGGTTTGGCGTGGAAGATTTGAAACGTATAAGGCAGGATGTATCGATGATTCATGATTTTCAATAGGGTTATTAGGGAGGCATGGTTCGAAAAGGAGGCGGGTTTTATTACCATTAGGTGGTTATTCATGTATATATCAACCAATTCTTATTGGTATCGCCACAACAAAGCTCAATGGAAAGCAGAGGAGCTCTTCCATATGTTATCGAGCAATGAAAAAGAACAGTTCAGCGAACAGAAAAGTATGTTTTAAGGCTCTAGGAGGCATGATCCTCTACATGTATATAAATTTTAGAGCTGTTATATAAACTATCGCATATTTTAACGACACCACGGTACTGCGACGACCTGAAGTAAATTAATACAGCCTGTTCTTCTAACAAGACAAACTAAAAATAAAAAAAATAAGGGAGGCTTCTAAGCAAGTTGTAAACATCCGACACGACTCTCAAACAGATACTTATGTTCCCTTTAACAATCTGACCTCTTATCCGCATTACTAACATTGAAGACAGGAACACTACTAGGTACCTAGAGGGTCAGCTGGTCATGATTTACACAATTTTGACTACCATACGCCTACTGAAGAAGCTACCATTGAGGGAGCGTATAATGCGGTATTGTTATTTACAGGATATTTCATAAACTAAATATATTATATACGTGGGTCCTAGTAAGGGTTCACAAGATAGCATCAAGCCGCCACACTACCAAAAGGTAAAACGATCTCGGCTCGAGGGGTTGTCGTTGCTATTTCCACATATAAGGATCCCACGGACGATACCCTGATAGTTTGGTTTCCTCCCTACATTGTACTGAACCCTTGAAGAAGCCGTCCCAGTTATATGCACCGATGTGCCAACTCCATTCTAAACCCAGTCTTTATTTCGCAATTGGGCTCTCAGTTTCTCGGTATCATCGCCGTTCCGAAGCTAAGGATAAACGAATTATCCTCCTGATGAATTTAATCTTTACCCCTTAGCCGTCAACCTCACGCGTTTCGATGACCACCCCATGGAAGCTGTCATCACCATAGTCCATCGGGGTCGGAAAATAAATAATATCGTCTGAAGTCTCTACCGTGGATTCGCTTTTCGTCGACGACATGACCTTGTCCGCCAGGATAAAGAAGCATACGTTGGGAAGACAAGGAATGAAGATGAGGTATTTGAGGATCTTGCCAACGCCCCTGGCAAGCTTCTTGCAGAGCTCCCCAAGTTTATGGGCTCTCCATCGAATATTTCTCTTGAGGAGATGCATCTCAATCTCGAATGTCCCCGCTCGGGTCAGCTTTGGAAGCGAGTTAACTGACACATAGTGAACCATGGTTGCGGAGTTAGGCACAGTGTCGTGTGCCAGCCCCCGAATTGTGTCGAGAAACCTTTTAGCTGTCAGACAGAGCAAGTATATATGGTGTAAATAAGCACAACTACCTACCTAGGTATTGCTTTATATATGTTGATAGGTATATCTCCTGCGGGCTGATGGCTAGGTGAGCAAGGATAATTCTCCCTGTGGCGATATATAGACTCAGATCCTCTCGATCTATGTTGCCTGCATGCTTATTGTATATCTAAGAATGTGGCTTCTTTGGTTGAAAGCTTCTAGACCCTCGGCAAGCATGACCCCTTCTTATAATCCTAAGACAAGTTGAAAATTTAAGTGAAATGTTCTCTGACTTATATACTGTGAGACAAGCTCGGTTGTTTATTGATAACATATGTCAAGGCGGAAGTTTCAAGTATTCTGTCAACAGACCTAACTTAAACCCTATGTGCTTTTGAGCCCTTGCTAAGTGCTCATTAATTATAACCGTGCTGTCGAGAACCCATCGTACGCTGGAAAGCAGAATATATAACATAATACCTTCTCGTTTAGTTTAATTACCTGGCCCATATGGCACCAGAATGGTGTACAACTTGGGAGATTTGCAAAATACATTCGAGAAATGATAAATCACCAGTGGTAGCAATATACTAACGATGGATATTCACCGGTCTGAGATCGAAACATTGAGAAAATTTCGACGTTCAGAAATATACTCTTAGTAAATAGGCCGAAGTCTGCGCTAGGACAAGATCTATCTGGGGAAGCTAACAAGCACGGGTCTGAAACCGAAACAGCTAGGTAAACTATATTTCACCTATAGTAGAATTGTCATGTCCTTGTCTCTATGTCTGAGATACGATTTGGTCGTACCGAGGATTGTAAGCGAGAGTTGGAACTCCTTCTGAGCACTTGTAAGTTGGAAGCTTTACTTGGTACCATACGCAGCGAAAAAAGCTTACCGAATATATCCCACAACCACACTCACCAAAAAAAGAACCAGGGTAGGTATGCGCTTCTTGACCCAATTTGACTGGGATTCTCGTCTCTAAAGTTACGGTTTCCTAGTGGTGTTTTTCTTTCTCATCGTTTTGTCTAATATCCATCCTCCCACAACTCCTTTCTGTACGCCTCCGTGAGACGCTCATCAGGGCCATAGACTTCCTGCCAGCCGACGAAGCCTCTATCTAAGACGTAGACTTGCTGTTGCTTGGCCGCACTACCTTCCGTCTCAGCTTCCTTTTTCTCGGCGGCCTTTTTTACCGCGGCGGCGGCAGCATTTGCTGCTTCTTTCTCTCTGAGATATCTGAGAGCAGCACTAGGACCGCGCTGCTGGCTCAAAGCGCAGTGAAAAACAACTACGTCCTTGTCGGCGAGCTTGCGTAGTAAAGTCGGCATGGTGGCGTCAAGGCTGCGGCTAGGAAAATGCAGGGATGACTTTATATGCCCGCCTATATGGTCTACGTAGTGTGAGCAGAGGTAATGCTAGTAGGTCTACACAGGGAGTAGGTGAGAGGAGAAAAGGTCTGTGTCCGATTCAGCTCATAGGATAATCTTTAGGTTTGTCTGTTGTTATTTTATTTTGGAAAACCAAAAACCAAAAAAAAAAAAAAAAAAAAAAAAAAAAAAAAGGAAAAGGAAAAGGAAAATAGGTAAACAAGATAAACCAATATAAAAGTAAAAGAAATGGGGTGTTCGGGTGGTGAGACAAGAGGTGGGATATATGAAAGTATAAGGATACAATAGCACATACCATCGTCTCGCACGTCCACGATGGCTATTGTTGCATCCGAGGACGGTGGGTTCGCGCTGGCAAGTAGCATCTCAGCTAGCTTTGGCGCCGTGATGCGCTGCAAGCTGGAGACGGTTATCATGGACATTTTGAGCATAACAAAAAGGTATTTCAGATGTACGGCGGCTGAATCTTCTCAAACGAGCGATATGGAAACGAAGTAAGTTTTGCTAGTTGAGCGTATGGTAACATTTACTCCTGGGTTGAAATCGAGTTAAGCTTGAGTTAAGCTTGAGTTGCGCTGATTTCCAGAAGCCTTTGAAAATACCTCGCTTATATAAATAATATATGAACCTTATATTTACCTAACGAAAAGATGCATTTTTCGATAAAGCTACTTCTTTCAATGGCAGTACCTAAACTCTAGTAGGTATTAAGGGGAAAGGGAAAGGGAAAGGGAAAGGGAAAGGGAAAGGGAAAGGGAAAAAAAGGGAAAGGGAGCATAAAAGTCATGTCTAAAACCTGGATCCAAATCAAAAGTTCTAGAACAACCATACCTTAGGTACTTACCTGCCGAGATACCTAAGGTACCTAACCTAACCAGTATCCATATAAGGGATCAAGAAAAGAGTCATAGGATGTATAAACATACTGGCACAGTCCGTGCTGGTTGTAACAATGTTTGCATTTAGGTACCTAACCTAAACTAAAATATATGATACTCTATTAAAACCATGTCTCAAGGCCACATACCGTCCCACATGTAGAGCCAGCCTTCCCAGTACTTTTCATAATTACCCACCAGATATGATAGTCCGTCTCCTTCCGTACCAACCTTGTAAGGCCTCGTATAGATGCCCTCCGTCTTCAGGTGCCGCTTCATTGCTATGTAGATCGAGAAGCTACTTGGCATCGTGCCCACAAAGTAGTCGCTTCCCAGGAGGACGATCAGATCGATTAATCCCTGCTGATCCCAACTCAACGACTCGAGCTCCTCTAGGTCTTCGTCCTCCAGCAGATCCATCTTGCCAACCACTCTCATCTGCGCCATCTCGATAGCCGCGCCTGCGAAATTCTGTGCTTCGAGAGGGTCTCCAGTAGCTATGTACGCCGCTTCGAAGCCTCGCTTGTTGGCTTGTTTTAGATAGGCCTCTGTCTGGGTGTTATATGTCGGCCAGAAACTTAAAGCGTCGCTCTCGGTTCTCAAGTGGACGCCGAGGAACTTGCCATCCTCGACCCCGTTGGCCTTCGCGTAGGCACGCATTTTCTGCAACGTAACCTCTCCTAAGCGGAGCAGCTGTTCGTTGAGTTTTAGGATGTTACCGAATGTATTCACGAATTCGGGGCCGTCGCGGTAGGTCTGCCAGTCCCAGAGCACACCCCAATTAAAACGGATCAGCCGCGGGCGATCGCGCGACGGCGGGGACTTTCCATTGTTGGGATCGTTCAGCCACCTGCGGAACCTATCACCGAAACGATCCGTGTGGCGATTCTGGTCTCGCCAATCGCAATCTTCGCGATTCCCGAATTTCTTGGGCGTGATATGTTCGATATTAGGCTTGCTACCGACGCCGGGTATATCCTTCACGTTGTCGTAAAGAGTGATCTGAGGACAGTTGGTAGCTAAGGCATCTTTGAAGTGTTTCTCGTCGAACATATAATCAAGCGGAAGGTAATCTGTGAACAAATCGGCTAGGTCTGTCTCGTTGCGCTTTCGGATCTTGGGCATGACGAGACCTGTGGCGCCAGCTTCGAGTCCATATCGTATGCAAGTCTGTATGTAATTTCGTATGTTGCCAATACCGCCGGAATTATTGTCGCAGATATAAACTAGGCCCTCAACCCACTTGGCCTCATTGCATACCCTTTGTAACGGCCAGCCGACAAAGGGTGCGTCGGGAGAGGATAGGTCGACATCGCTATGGGGTAAAGTTGGAGGACTGTTAATGGATGAGGGCGGCGACGACGTGGTGCCTCGAATAGCAGAGGTGTCAAGCCATCTGTCTATAGAAGGCGTTGGAGCTCGGAAGGTCCATATCGCGATAAGGAGAACGATGAAAAGGGTCGGGAGAAGGAGGTTTCGACGCGGCATGAAGCCTATAATTGTTTGATAGCCAATTACCATCGTGGAAAAGGAAACGGTCGCACCAGCGCGCGGGCCGTCGGGTTAAGAAATTATGGCACAGTAGCTAAGGAATGGGGAATGAGGTCTAGACGCGATTGGATCGCTGTTACTAGTGGCTGACGGTTACATAGTAGGCCATTAATAGAACGGGGGGTTTCTTAAGATGGGGGGTTAAGATGGGGGGTTAAGATGGGGGGTTAAGATGGGGGGTTAAGATGGGGGGTTAAGATGGGGGGTTTTGATGGCTTTTGCGGGTTGAAGTTTTGGACGAGTACACGGTACATAAGACACCTAATGCACCTAAGATTGGCAGGGGGCATGGACAATACAACGGATGTTTACCTTAGGTACCTAAGATAGGTGCCTAGGTAGGTAAAGATTTGGGTGCTTTAGGTACATACTAGGTACCTAGGTAGTGGCCTGGGTGGGTACTTAAGGTATATTGGGAAAGTCTACATAGTAGACGAACTTGAACTTGCAATCTCGAGTAAGAAACAATGATGTATAAGTCACAAGTCCTTATACAAGTCCTTATACAAGCCCTTATTCCGCTTGGAAATCAGATACACACCATTTAGCACGCTATAGGAACTCGAATCAAAATATGTACCTCCTAAACCGAAACCCACACTCCAAGAGCCTTCTCAGACTTCACACCATCTGCCTTAGGTAAACAATTAAGCCGTTGCACGCTGGCGAGTTGTGTGGTTTCACATCTACCATGTGGAACCTGGCTGGCTGGAGCGATGCGTGGTATTTCATATGCTACCGATCCCATCTCTTCTTCCTCTGCCCTTCCCTTCATAACAAGCCAGTTGCTTCCACATTCACGCCTTTGCAATCCAACCAGAGTTAATAAAGAAATCAAATATCCGGCTCCCTTTCTGCGAATCTAGCCGGGAAATCTCCTTCACCTGCTTCTTTTTAAGGGCGCCGTTTCCTTTCAGACCTTCTTTGAATACCTGCTCTTTTATCATCAAATATGGCTTCGGCTGTATCCGGCAAACCTTGCACAGCTCTACCTCCTCCGGTGTGAGGAGATGTAAGTCTGGGGCGTTGTCCTGGGTTAGCGCCAGCGGCTGCACGCCTGAAATAGGCTGTGCGATGAACTTCTGCTTCCCCGACGTAACGGTCCCGTTAGGTGTAACGCCGTTGGTAGTTCCATTCGTGTGACCATTTGCGAGCGGTTTGGACTCGTCGTTCGACGACGCATCCGGGACGCCTTGGGGTGAGGCTCCGGTTGTAGCAGGTCTAAAAGGCAGCTCGGGCGCTACGAGCAGAGCAGCTCCGCTAGGTGGTTCTGGTTGAATATTCTGCTTGGATCGTTGCGCAGAAGCTAGCCGTTCGCGGTCCATCGAACCCATAGGTATGGCTTTTTGTATTCGCTGGGCTTTCTCTTGTTCGTACTTCTCTCCGCTGCGCAGGTCCCCAATCTTCATATTCCTCCATTCTTGTAGTTGTGCGATTGCCTGCCGCATATTCAACTCGTCGATTAGACCTTGGCAAAAAGCCTCAAAGTCGTCATGATTCATCATGCGCGCAAAAGGCTTCGCTTTGTTCAGGAGGTCTCGCTCTTCTTTGGTTCTCTTCTTTTCCTGCTTGTTATTTTCTCTATATTCGAGCAGGTTGTGCTCGAAAATAACTTTCTTTCGTTCGACGCGCTGCGTTAGACGACAGTTGTATATGTCCATAACCGTGAGTTTGAGTTCCATTTCCGGCTCTAGATTTCCCGTGTGCGGGTTTATACCGTCGCCGGGGTCGAATTGCATCAGCTGGACAGCTTCTTCAGCCTCGTTGGCATACTCGGTCTCAAACTCGAGTCGACCGGGCATGTAACCTTGGATTTCGTGACAGGAAGGTACGCTGGCTGTGGGCTTCGTCTTAGGTGGCATCGGCGGTGCATTCTTCTGAGCCTCTCTGCGGTCTTCGATGCGTCGCTTCTTGCGCGCTTGGAACTCTTCGCGCGAGATTTCTTGCGTTAGTTCCATGTCGGACGGTTTGCACCGCTCCGGAAGTGGGAAACATGGCGAATCAACGTAGACCTTAAGGTAATGGTCTCGAACTTCGTCTTTGTGACGGTAGCCGCCAATATGATCTGCAATATCGGCCCATGATCCAAGTCCATAAGTTTCGCATCCTTCGAGAAGTAGCAACTCTTCATCTGCACCCCAGTCTCTATCGAATATGGGGAAGGAGTTCTGTTCGATGACCTTGTAAGGATGAGTCGCTGGTTGGTGAGAACCGCTGGCGGCACCGCTAGAGAAGCACTGGACGCAGAGGTCGTACTCGTTGCACGCACTGTGGGCGCATCTTATTCGGACCTGTATAAACGGAGAGGGTGGTTAGCGCTGATGCACGAGAGGAGAGTAGAAGAAGCGGTAGCAGTGGCAGTAGCAATAGCAGTTCTAGAGTGGTGATGGTGATAATGGTAGTGACTGTATTGGTGATGTGGCAGACACGCGACAAACACATACTGTAGAGGTAATATCCGCCGAACAGACGTCGCAAACGTATTTAGTACCGCTCTCACCACCTCTGGTGGCGGTTTTCTTGCGGATGACACCCATGTTGTCGTCCAGTGTGAAGTTCGGGATTACGAAGTCCGATTAGCAAGGACTCCGCAATTATCAAATATCATATACGTTCGGTTCGGTAACAGACTGGATTGATAAGTGCACGCCTATCGAACAATATAGTAGATATAGTAGATATAGTAAATGCGATCGGCCGAATAACGCGTTTGAAGTCGGGGAACACCGGGGGTGTTGTGGATTTCGATATCGTGCAACGGGTGATGGAAGTTACATGAGAGGTATGTATAGTATGTTTAGTTAGGTGGTTAGGTGGTTAGGCGGTTAGGCGTTAAGGGGATGTATCTGTATGAATGGAGGTTGCAAATGGGGAATGCTTGGAGCCTGCTAGGTCGTTTGACAAATGGCATCAGCTGCTTTTGACCCGAAAAGGTTGAGGCTCTTTTAGAGGTATCACGTGGGAAAGGCTTTAACTTGTACATAGGTACATAACGTAGCATATCATTCAGTACAGGTAACCTCAGGTAATGCAAGTACCTTATGTATCACGAACACTGAGAATTTGGGGTACCTTAGGTAGATAATGGGATGTACCTACCTAGATCCACACTTACCTTGTGCCCCTACGCTATTATCATGTGTGTTACATCTCTTTCCCATATATGGAAGGTATCTATCAGAGTAAGAAAGCGCGATATCCATTCAAGCGTACCGACAGTTTGCTGATATTTGGCGACGTATTCCATACCTACATGTAGGTACCTAAGGTACTACTTACCTATACCTTACATGAGGTACAATACATGCCGCACCCTAGGTAAATAAGCTCAACTTGCTTTACGCTTTTACTACATACCTCGTGTATGTAGGTCGCTTCAGCACCCGGACAGTTCGTTCCAAGTATTCGGCCGACGTAACCACCGAGGTACCTCCCACCTGTCCAATTACATCATAGCATTCCAGCACTCGGGATACCCCAGGCGGGGTTGTGATGGGTTTTCTTTTCACACCCACAATTGAAGATATATTATATTAGCGTATGTAAATGTCGTACCCCGTCAACCTCCCTACCTGAGGTTAGGTAGGTACATATACGTTAGGTACTTAATCTAACATCTAACCGGTAATCTGGAATTCAATGGGCCGATAATCACATTCTAACGTACAATATAATACACCGTTTCATCGCGTCCTCTTGCTCTTCTTTTGAGGTAAATGTTTGCGTGCTTTGTCTTCTTTTTCTTCTTTGAATGGTAGAGTATATACTTCGTTGAATTTGCCTAGGCTTCGAATCGCCCGGATTTCTGCGCAACAAGAGCGTTTTCGTTCATCTTCTACCTACCATACCCTATATTCATAACACAGTATTTGTTTTTTTTTTCTCTAGTCGTCATGCCTGATAAGATTCTGGACGATATCTCTCATCGGCGCTACAATCCGCTAAGGGGGTCATGGCTTTTAGTTTCGCCTCACAGAACGAAGAGACCTTGGCAGTAAGTGTGCTGCATCACATCTTTCGTTTCCTACGCGGAAGAAAACAGTGGCTTACCAGATCCTCATTTAGGGGCCAGCAAGAAGCTCCAGGAATCATCACTTTGCCTGAATATGACCCGAAGGTAAGCGATTACTCTCCTATAGCCCGACAATGCTAGAGGGTTTGATCATTAACGGCGTTGAAGTGCTACCTGTGTCCTCGGAACTCGCGAGCGCAAGGCGACGCGAATCCCGATTATAGCCAAACCTTTGTTTTTGTAAACGATTATAGCGCCGTGAAAGAGCAACAGCAGGATTATGTGGCAGAACCTTCAAGCAACGGTAATGAGCTCACCCCTAACCGCCTAACTTATGAGCGGAATTACTTAATTGCAATAGATATCGCCTCGCTGCTACTTCGTGCCGAGGGCGTCAAGGGCAAATGTTTCGTTCTGACCTTTTCGCCCAAGCACAACCTTACCCTTGCCGATATGCCCGCAGCTGAAACTCTTCCGATCGTCGAGACGTGGACGAGGATTTATGCCACCCACCTCGCGCCGACCAATCCTCTTTCTGAAGTCGCCGCTAAACTCGATCTCCTGAATCGCGAGGCGCCTCCCGAGTCTTTAGCACCGCCGCCCTCGCAGCAGTTCCGATATATGCAGATCTTCGAGAACAAGGGCGCTGCAATGGGATGCTCAAACCCCCACCCGCACTGCCAGATTTGGACAACCAGTACACTGCCGGAAGAACCAGCCGCGGAAATTGTCCAGTTAACCAAGTACAGAGCCGAGCACCAAGGGCGTCACCTGCTGGACGATTATGTTAAGCTAGAGTTGGAGAAAGAGGAGCGTATCGTATACCAGAACGAGTCCTTCTTGGTCGTCTGTCCATGGTGGGCGATCTGGCCATTCGAAGTCATGATAATCGCCAAACGGCATGTCCGAGCATTAGTGGACCTAACCGAACAGGAGAGGTTCATGTTTGCCGACGCGATACAAGAGGTAACGAGGAGATACGACAACTTGTTTGAGACGAGCTTCCCCTATAGCTCCGGTATTCATCAAGCTCCGCTGGACGGTGCGGAGGAGGAAATCGAAAACAGCTGGTTCCATATGCATTTTTACCCGCCTCTACTAAGATCGGCCACCGTAAGAAAATTCTTGGTTGGATATGAGCTAATGGCGGAACCGCAGCGAGACATAACTCCCGAACAAGCTGCGGCGAGATTGAGGGATTGTGCGGGAGAACTGTACCGAAAAAAGCTCCAGTAGTTGGAGGACGCCGTCCAAAAGAGATATAAATTCAAAAGGTAACATCGTATTAGATATTTATACCTACCTAGTTGGCAGGATACATGATAGAACCTCATGGCCTTGATATTATGAATGCGCCTCGCTTCAAATTTGTTGATTGCACATCTTGATTATCTGGTTATTTTGCTCATAACACATTTCCATTACGCTTCTTTCCCTGGGAGAGCTCGTTCTTCCAGACTTACGTTTCGACGTAGAAGTTGTACTGACTAACCATCCACACAATACCAACGGTAGCGAAAAAGAAGGTCGACACGACCGGTCCCATGTGCGCCGTCTTGTAGACAGCGAATTCGGAGCCGAAGTGCGCAAGCGCGACGACGTAGGTCCAAATGGTGATCTGGTAAACGGGAGCAACGTGCAGATTGTAGCTAGCGTAAAGACGCACGATAGCCGAAACGATAGTATAAGTGCCGAATAATCTGGCGGCGAGCGGGGTGACCTGATCTTGGGCACGCCCGTCTTTGGGATTGGACGTTGCTGACGCGGGGACAAGCTTTCGAGTCGAGTCTTCCGGA
The DNA here is from genome assembly GCA_022478815.1 of Daldinia bambusicola. Taxonomy (NCBI): domain Eukaryota; kingdom Fungi; phylum Ascomycota; class Sordariomycetes; order Xylariales; family Hypoxylaceae; genus Daldinia; species Daldinia bambusicola. Next base: position 80,082 of record MU284156.1, read on the forward strand.
TCGAAGGTATCCGACTTGGGGGATAGCCAAGGGTTCGGTACGAACTGGCCGTTGTAGAGGCGTCGCGAAAAGTGCAAGGTTATATAATTCTGAACAGCATTCCCAACCGCGAGGATGGACGTCTGCGGGTTTGATCGGTCAGTTGGAGGCGCGAGCAGGGGAAGGGAGGGAGAGAGAAGAAAAAGGGGTAGGGGATAGGTAGAAATGCAAGATGAATTCTTTTCATACCAGCATCATATAATATGGTAAATACCCCTTCGCAGGCGGAAGATATTCTTTAAGGAAATCCATGATGACCGGTTCGTCGGTGGAACCTGAGATTTTGGCTGGCGAACGAAGACGTTTGATATTAGGTTAGGTCAGGTTAGGTATATGTAAGAGTAGAGAGAGAGCGTGTGAGAGAGAGAGGCTGTCAAGGTGCCTTAGCTAAGGTCCATAGCCCCGGGTAGCTTACGATATTCCAGTATTGTGTATAATACCACCTATACCACCTAACCTAAGGTACCTAATTGTATGATCAATCAGGCGAGCCGGAACCTCGGAAGACAGCAGCGTTAGCCCATAACTTTGCACCTACCTAGCATAAGCTACCTACCTTAGGTAAGGTATAGGTAGTACCAAGCTCCGGGATTGGCCACTAATAACGCTCTATCCACCTTAGCTTCCAATTGATTTTCTTGGGCTCGGAAAACCCCAACACCACACCAACACACAACAATACCGATAGCACTTAAATCTTACCCTTCCTTCCACATACCCTTTTCCTGTCTATCTACCGCAGGATAGGATAGTTTTGTACTTACCTAAGGTATTCAACCATCCTTCCAAGGTACCTATCGTACCTCATTTTGTTCAGTATGGATCTCGTCAGCGAGCGCCTCGCTTCTATTCCGCAGAGCGTACTGTTAGCCTTCGCAGGACTCGGAGCTCTCTTTACAACTTTTAAAGCGTTAAACTTTCTCCGTTTCTTTTTGAGCACGTTTGTTCTCAGCGGTACTAATGTAAGTCTCTATCTACACAGTGTCTAATATCATACCTTCTCTTACGCTGCGCATCTCGCTAACGCTTGTGGTTCCTACTGTTCAGCTGAGGAAATATGGGAAAAAAGGTACCTGGGCTGTTGTGACGGGTGCATCTGATGGCTTAGGGAAAGAATTCGCTACCCAACTCGCTTCTAAGGGCTTCAATCTCGTCCTGGTATCTCGGACCTTATCCAAATTGGAAGCATTATCACAGGAGCTGGAGAGCAAATATGCAGGGCTGCAGACGAAAGTACTCGGCATGGATTTCTCCGCTGACGACGAGGCCGACTACGCCCGTCTTGCCAATCTAATTACCGGTCTCGACATAGGCATTCTTATCAACAACGTTGGCCAGAGTCATCATACCGCTGTCCCTTTCCTGCTCACCGAACCAAAGGAGATTCAAGACATTGTCACTATCAATTGCTTAGGCACTCTTAAGGTCACCCAGCTTATTGCCCCGGGGATGCAGACTCGCAAGCGCGGATTAATTCTCACGATGGGTAGCTTCGGCGGATGGATCCCGACCCCTTACTTGGCGACTTACTCCGGTAGCAAGGCATTCCTGCAGCATTGGTCCTCCGCCCTTGCGGCCGAGCTCAAGTCGAGCAACGTCGACGTCCAGCTTTGCCTCAGCTATCTTGTCACGACTGCGATGAGCAAGGTACGACGCCCCAGCGCACTTATTCCCAGTGCAAAACAGTTCGTGCGAGCCGCTCTAGGCAAGATCGGATTAGGAGGCTGGCAAAGCGTGGCATATACTTATACACCGCATTGGAGCCACGCACTAATGGCTTGGGCTATCGAGAGTACTCTGGGCGTTGGTCACTGGATTTGCATCTGGGTCAACTTGAAGATGGAAATGGATATTCGAGACCGGTATTTGAAGAAAGCAGCCCGAAATGCCAAGAAGGAATAATCCAGCTCGACGCACAGCTCGACGCGGATTAGGAAGGGTACGGCCATGGTTCCAATAGGTATAGGTGGGTTAAAAAGGTGGGAAAAGAGTGCCGATATTATTTGTAAAGTCGTCGGACGACTGGCATTATACCTTAGATATGGTCTGATTTCTGATTCAAGTTTGACTCGAGGCTCTTAATCTAAGATAGATATAATTCTAAGGCGAAGAAGTTGATTTGAAACACCTTCTTCCAGACGTTTTCTACTCTGTTTAGTATGCATTACGGGTAATTTGCATGTTCGTTGTTTTTCAAGTAACCCATTACCAAGTATTCAACTGGTGTTATGGTGACACGAGAGTAGATTGGGTGTTCATGGCACATTTTTTAACGTTTTAAATAGCATTGTGTGTTGGCCAATGATTGAAGCCAATGACGTTCATGTTTGCTTGAGGAAGCATCTAACCTTAGGTAGATTCTTGCGTCAAGCAGGTACATGTATGCCGTACTCAGCACATGGCCCCACTTATCGGCATAGCTTGAAGCTTGATTGGGACTAGAGCCGGTGAGTCGCGACAAGGAAAAAAAAAATGGACTAGCTACAACCTCAGCAACCAAAGCAACTAAACTTCAAGCGCGTGCCATCAAAAGCTTCCCGCTTTTGAATTGAATTTGGAAAAAAAATAAGCTAAACATATCATATTTCCAACATCAGCTTCTTCTCTCCCCTTCTGCCACCCTTCCCTCTCTAATACTAATGCCTCATTTTTTTTAATTAAAATTTGAGACTTGTCCAAAGCTGATAAGTAGTTGGTAGCTGATAACCGATAGCAGCAGCTGAGAGCAACTTGCGCGTTCCTCGTTTTTCTTTTCCAAGACAACCTTCTCTCGGGTTTACAAGCTTGGAAAACTTAGGAACGGAATTACAAAGAGGGAGCATAACTCGTGGTTCCCCCTTCTTCTATTTTCCATCGCCCTCGCCTGTCAGTACCTAATTCTAGAGGGAACCAAGCTTGGACGTTGCCGTTGATGATCCGATAGCAGCTCGATGCCTTGCCCGCCTGCATTGGCTCTACCCTTTCATCCTGATTGATTAATCTTCTCCCTCCTTCTTCTCCTTCATCACTACTTGCGCCTGATCTGTTGCATCCAGGCGCATACGCACCATCGTCATGTCTTTCCCACAGACGCCTTCTCATTCATTACCCGGCGCCTTCTTGCATACTCCCGCCGTCGCATCGCGATTCAATGCTCAGCAAGATCCGGTTCGCCGCCGTCTATTCCAGGCTACACCAGCTCCGAATGGCGAACTCGCAGGTTTTCCTCAAGGTCACAGCCTCGGGCTTGATGCTCCTACTAACTCTGCCGAAGAGCAGCTTATGCGAACTGGATTACAAGTTCAAAATATGCCTCCTCAACCGCCGCTAGCTAAGGCTGCTTCCTATATTAACAATGCTCTGGCCAAAGATTTGGATTATCCGCAGCTTGATTCTTACTGCAGACGTGAGTAATCTCTTATATAGTCCTACTTGGCAAGCTTGATTCTAACGACTTCACCTGCTACAGAAATATCTTGCGACTATGATCTAACTCGTGATGATTCCGCCTGGGCTCCTTTCCAAAAGACAAATATGTATCCCATCCCGCAAAACGTTCTCGAACAGTATAACAGGGCCGAAGTATCCACGATGATGGGGTTATTTGCCGAGTTGAATCACGCCTGGGTAACGATTGACAACTGCCTCTACCTTTGGGATTACACGCATCCCAACCCGGAACTCACTGGCTACGAAGACAGCCAGCATAGCATTACCGCCGTGAAGCTCGTTGCCCCCAGACCCGACGTGTTCAATAAGGTTATTACGCATATACTGGTCGTAGCTACGACCTCGGAGATGTTCCTTTTGGGAGTCGCGGCTAGAGATGCTCCTGGTGGTGCCAAGACTATTGATCTTTACGGCACAAAGATGTCTTTACCCCTGAAAGGTTTAGAAGCCCGCGTTATAGCAGGTTCTGCGGACGGTCGTATATTCTTCTCCAGCCACGCCGATACCGATATCTATGAGCTGAAGTATCAACAAGAAGAGAAATGGTTTACCAATAGGACTGAGAAAATCAACCATACGTATCGCCCGTGGACTGCTGCAGTCCCTAATCCGTCACAAATTCTCTGGGGAAAGACTTCGAATGAGCATATTGTGGATATCGTCGTGGATGATAGTAGGAGTCTGCTTTACTCTCTTTCTAACACGTCGACCGTACGAACTTACCATATGGAGCCACCGAACAAGCTCACCAAAGTTATCGAAAAGACGAAAGATGACTTTTTACGCGACATCGCCCACGTTCTTAGCGTCATTTCTCCCCTACTTACCGAGCGAATGGATATCGTGTCTATCAGTCCCATTTCCGCCGTTGAAGATTACAAGGTCCACCTAATGGCCTTAACAAATACGGGATGCCGTCTTTTTATGAGCGCCACTAGTGCCGCCTCGTACATGCTCAACTCTTCGATCCAAGCGCCGCAGAGCATGCAGCTTCAATCCATCAAATTCCCCCCGTCCGACCAGCGACGGACGAGGGTCGACCGGTTTGGGGGCATTGCTGAACAGGCCGATATCCAAGGAAAGTCTCTTGAGACAAGCCGGCGAGGAATCCGCTTCGCCCCAGGCTACTTTTTAGATTTTGTGACGAAGACAGATCAACCCAACGGAGATCTCTTGTTTATGTCGGCCCCAGACAGTGGGCGGATTAGTCACGGCCGCCAGACTCAGAACATGCGGTATTACGAGCATGCTAATTGGATCGAGATCGGTAGTAGAGCTGAAGATGTCGGTCTGGTTACCAAGTCTTTCGCCGCGACTACCCAGCCCCAAGGCTTCGGCAATGAATTGGCGGTCCAGTTTGACGATCCTAACGGTAGCGAGTTCGCTATTTTAACGAACACGGGAATACATCTGGTGCGTCGCAGGAGACTGGTGGACATCTTTGCCTCAGCCATTAGAGCTGCCGCCGGTGATGAGGGTTTAAAGACCGAGGTGAGCAAGTTTCGCAGCGCTTATGGCCACGTCGAAACTATCACGGCTGCACTAGCTGTCGCGTGCCGCCAAGGAGATAACGGGCGTCCTGGCATTGCACGCGGCGCCATCGACCAGGCTACGCAGGACCGGGCGAAGCAAGTTTATATCAACTTCGGCGGGAACCCCAGACTCCCCGAGCAGGATGGACAGCCAGCGACAGTCGAAATGGTACAGCCTTCGACTCGACACGCAGCTTTGACTCTGTATCTTAGTCGACTTGTCCGATTACTATGGGGCTCTCGGGTCGTTGGACTAGGAGCAGACGCAAGCGGCGCACTAGCGATAACAAGTATGATCCCAATTGATAAATTGAAGGAAGTGCAGGCAAACGTGGAAAGCCTAAGAGCTTTCTTGGATGCGAACCGGTCATTTATCCAGGGGTTGTCGGGCCCCGCGGATCTACGCAGAGCCGGAAGCAAGCAAGAGGAACTTGGCTTCCAGGGTGAACATCAAGCTATGCGTGCCCTTGAAACGTTGATGATGGGTGTTACTGAAGGCATATCTTTCGTAATAACGTTGTTCGACGAGCGAGTTACGGATATATTTGCTCGTCTTGATGATCTTTCGCGGCAGCAGCTCCGTGATCTCACGTATGAACAACTCTTCTCTCAGGACAGTGGAAAGGAACTCGCAAAGATCCTGGTTAAGGCTATTGTCAATCGAAATATTGAGAATGGATCCAATGTCGAAACTGTCGCAGACGCTCTCCGTCGCAAATGCGGCAGCTTTTGCAGCCCCGATGACGTGGTTATCTTCAAGGCTCAGGAGCAGTTAAAAAAGGCGTCAGAACCGTCTCTCAATCCCAACACTTCTCGCACGCTCCTTCACGAGAGCTTGAGGCTTTTCCAGAAAGTTGCGAAAAGCCTTACACAGGCGAACCTCGAATCTGCTATCGATCAATACGTCGGTCTGAGGTATTACGCCGGTGCCATTCAGCTCTGTCTCATTGTTGCTAGCGAAAAGGATCGGGGCAATGCCGCCCTTTCCTGGGTCAACGACGGTAAGCCCGCTGGCGACCCAAGAGCGAAGTTTTTTGATCAACGCAAGGTTTGCTACGACCTAATTCACCATGTTCTCCAGGATCTTGATGCGGCGTCAGCCCGGGAGCCGGAAATGATCGACGGGAAACCGACACTGATAGCAACTAAGCGTGCAGAAGCTTATGATGTCGTCAGCAGCTCGTCAGATGAAGTTTTCCATTTTGATCTCTATGAATGGTATATACAGCAGGGGTGGACCGACCGCCTCCTCAGCATCGACTCGCCGCACGTCACGACCTTCCTCCGCCGCCTAGCTTCCAAGGATGTCGATCATGCAGACCTCCTTTGCAGATTTTATACCATGCGCAAGCAGTACTTTGATGCCGCCAAAGTCCAGGCCGAACTTGTGCAGTCCGATTTCCCACTTTCTATCAAAGATCGGCTGACCTTGTTAAGCAAAGCGAAGACTAATGCTAGTGTTATGACCGCTGGGGTTAGTCGACAAGAACAGCAGCTCCTTAACCACGAGGTAACGGAGCTTCTCGAGGTGGCCCACATTCAGGACGATCTGCTAGAAAGGTTGAGAGTAGACAGCAGAATCCCGGCGGAACGCCAACCAGAGATTGAGAAGACCTTGGACGGCCAAATTCAGCCTCTCTCCGAAGTGAGTATTTCTTTTCTTTTTATTCTTCCAACGTGTTGAGCCATGCGGGGTTCTAGGTTTATAGATTATTTTCGAAATTGCTAACTTGTGTCAATAAGCTCTTTAACGGCTATGCCGACCAAGCCGGCTATTACGATCTCTGCCTTCTTATTTATCACGTTGCTGACTTCCGGAATTCCACCACAATTGCTCAGACTTGGAGCAGTCTAATCCAACAGACCCACGAGAACGTTGCAGAACAGTGGGCGGCATATGATTCAGAGCGCCGCAAGCGCGGAGCACAGGCAGGAGATCCGCCCCCTCAACCGTATGAAGTGCTAGTGGGCCAGATCCAAGATATCTGCCACCGCTCATCCAACGACTCTTTCATATTTCCCGTCCCTACCCTTCTGCCGGAGATCTGCCGCTACGCATTCGAGAACGCACAGGACAAAAGAATCGCCGCGGATGTTAACTGGCCAGTGATCGTCTTCCTTAATTTGGGAGTGAGCTTCGACCTTGTGGTTCGCGTTCTTGAGCAGATGTTCGAGGCTCAAGAAGTGCCCTTCCGTGGATCTGGTCGCGTGAGGATCGTCGAATGGATTGCGTATGCTGTCAGCCAATGGATCCGTGATCTGAGCAGAAACGGCCGTCCGGAAGCGAGGTTAGAACCTTGGATTAGCGACTTGATTCTGGAATGCGAAAATTGGGTGTCTACGAATTTACGAACTATCAACGAGGGCGGCGCGGACATGAAAGATATTGCACGGAGCTTGAAGGAAGTAAAGCGATCCGTGGAAGGCTTTGTCGTATCACCGGTAGCAAATAGGAGTATGGGTTTCTATTGAGGATAGGCAATCTCAGTATGACGTCTTGCTGGGAATTTGGAAGCTCTAGATAATATCAAGCGGCTTAATGCGTGCCAGGTGTTGGAATAACAAGGCTCGCCCTATACAACAGGATTAAAAAGAAAGTAATAATAGGCGTCTCGGCATTCTAGTATATGAATACTATGCGTTCAATGCGTTATAGCAAATTCAGATCCGAAATGGCTAGTGTTAGTTATTCTCGTGTAAAGGATAAAGAAATGATATAAGTTGAAAGCACACCTAGTTATCCGAGCCTCAAGTGGGTAAAGTTCTATGGCCCCCCCTGATAAGACAATATCTGTCGGCTGTTGGTCCTTAAGGTTTGCTGTCGATGCCCCAGCTCGGAGATTTTCCGGGGACTTTGCCTGTGTAATATATTGACTCCTCGGGGACTTAGTAGGAGGACTTGGCGGCTGACTGGCGTCTATAAAATATACGCATGGAACACTATCTAATACTATGAATTCCAGAAATACAGACTCGTTGTATCTAGCAACATTACGTATTAGAATTCAAAGCAAACGTAGTTCTTATTAGTACTCGCCCCCTGCCCATCATGGCAAGTGTTGAGCAGAAAGAGCTGCAAAAGCTCTACGGAAGCTTCACAGGCGGTCTTGCCGATGAAGAGTTAGAACGAATGATCACAGACTCGGAACGGATCATGAGAGGTCCTGCTGGGCTGTTGCTTTCGCAAGCGGGCCTCGACAAGTCGACGAGCAAGCCGTTCGCACTACTCGACAATGCTTGTGGAACGGGACCCATTGCAGCACACTTGCAGGACCACGTTGATCGAACATTGTTATCAAAGAGCAAGGTGGTCTGTGCCGACTTTAATGAAAACTTGGTAGATATATTGAAGCGGCGCGCTGAAAAGTATTGCTGGATAAACGTCGAAACTGCCGTGGTTGATGCTCAGGTACGTCTATACTACATCTCAAATATCGATATCTAACATTGGTTGGCTCTACAGCAATCGGACTTCGCAGCCGATTCTTTCTCTCACGTAACTCTTAATTTTGCTATGCACATCATCCCAAAGCCGGAGGCTGTGCTAGAAGGTATGCTCTAACATATAAAGTTGACGCTGAAGAACTGCTATTTATAGATTACTATGTACCTAGACACGATGCGAATCCTTAAACCAGGTGGCGTATTGGCTTTCACCACATGGCACAAAGACACCAAGGGCTGGTCCTCCGATATGCGGTCAAGCTTCGAGACGCTGCCGTTCGACGCGCCGATGCCTAACCCGGTTCCCATGGCGCTCCACGGGAAGGTCCAGTGGACGGACCCGGAGGGTGCGGAAGGGGAGCTGAGAGCTCACGGGTTCGTCAATATCAAAGTCAGAGCTGTACCTCACCTGGTCCACGTGGACAGCGCAGAGGATTTCCTGCGGCAGTACAGGATGATGAAGGAATGGATGATAAATACGTGCTGGAGCGAAGACAGCAAGAAGAAGGCGCAAGGCATGCTGGACGATCACATCGTGAATCATCTCAAAAAGAAGTATAACGGTGAGGGATGGGACCTAAGTTGGGTCGTGGTCCTAGCTACTTGTGAGAAGCCGGTTTCGTGAAAAGGCCGTGAAAAGGGGGTTCAGGATTGGGAGATGATGAAGGGTGTCTATTGGCAGAATGGTTATATTAGAGGCCAAGAGCTATGTTTCCTCTTTTTACTTATTTAAGTTTCTGCCTTTTTACACGGCATATAAGATAGCTGGGATTAGTCTCGAGAGCAGGTAGTCTTATTTTAAGCAATAATTGTTAGTTTTCTCTGAGATCGTGACAACTTAGAAGTTTAGGTACCTTGCGTACCTGTTATAATATAATGAAATCTACGAGCTCATGTTTCGAGCACCTTTTAACACAATCTATCAAAATCGTTGGTATCATAAGAATCATCGGGCATTCACCTGTACTTATCGAGTAGTACCTAAGGTATGTAAGGTTACCTAGGCAGTCTGTAAGTCTGTTAGTCTGTCAGTCTGTCAGTCTGTCAGTCTGTATCTTGGATGCGTATAAGTGGATTGCTGTAACAAGGTTACCTTAGCTAATCGATAACAGGTACGTACCTTTCTATATTTTGTACATAGGTACATGTATTTCGCATTTCTGTAGCGGGAGGATCGCGATTTTTAATGTGTTCAATGGAAACACAATCAACCATTTTGACCCAGGCTGTCGTCCAGCCCTTTGTCCTTCATTCATTTCTATGGTTTTAATGGGATTTTACGATTCTCATGTTTTCGCGACAGGCGTAGACAGCCATTAGTCTAATTAAAGCTCGACATGTCCTTTCGACGGCTTCAGCATTAATACCGTAGCTATCCAACTATGCCTTTTATTGAGCGCCTGATCCTAGGCGCCTTGTCTCTCTTGCCGTTAGTTACAGCGAGCGCAAGTTTGAAAGAAGGCGTTTTACCGTCTTACCATTATGGCGCACCGATTGCTGTCGAATGTATGAATAGGAGCGTGTAAGTTTGATTTCGCGCGCGACCACTGATCAAGGCATATGTCTCATATATATCATATATCGCCCCTTATACGCAAAGTACCTACTATCTTCTTACTTTGACTTGCTAACCCCGATGTTTTCAGAGAAACCGGCGAACATATCCAGAACTCCAAGAACGAGATCCAGTGGATTCCTTTCCCAATCTGCAATGAGACTGGTAAACCTCTCGAGTTCGGTTACGGCGTCGAAGGCGAAATGAACTGTACCATTCCTATGATAGACGATCCATTCTTCCATCTACTGGAGTTTTATATCCACAGCGACGCACCTCTTGCTTGCCGTCTCCCTGCTCGCCCTCCCGCCCACGTCGAGATGGTCGGCGAGAAACCGTATGAACAGGAGTACATACCGCTCGTATTTGCCTTAGCTGGCACTTTGCAACTGAGCCATCTACATATCAGCACGCATCTCAATATCCTCCTACATAGCACACCAAAGCATCATATCCACCCGCATGACAGCGGCGTGCTAGACAGCGGCGCTGCGTATAGCACAAGCCCACTCAGCCACATGGAGGGCAGCTTTACGAAGAGGCTAGTTATCGGCGATCCTCTCCCCCTGAGTTTCAGCGTTAGATGGTTTCCCACTCCGTCACTTCCCAAGACCGAGGGCAAAGTCGAGTGGCAGGGCATGGGTGGACATATCTACGCTAGTACCGTCTTCTACGCGCTTGTATCGTTCATTGCCGGTGTTTTGGTTTCCGGCGTCTATTTCTTTGGCGTCATCCTCCCTAAACGATTGAAAGGTCGCGGCCTTGGAGGTGCTACGCCTTTAGCTTACGGGCTAAACGGCGTGGGAAATGGATGGGGCTACTCGAAACGGATGGATTGAGATGTTTTGGCATAGCTCTTAGACGTGGGAACTCTTCAGACCTTGTAAATATTATGACGACAATGGACCGTGCACAGTGTGGTCCCGAGGATTACCGGCTCTATTAAATATAAGATAGTTACAGCGATGATACCAATGGAAATGGAAAGGCGAGCTACGATGCACTTTGGGTAGCTATAAAGTACCTAAGCTATAATTGACAACGCGTCAATATCTGTTCTCCTTGTCTCCCAATGTCTACTCGTAATGTTAGTAACTGCGCATTTCGAATCCCGTCTTCGCTACTACTGAATTTTCTTCCTAGTTTCAAGAGCATTAAGACGCTTCAGCAGCCGTGTATACATATCGACGCTTAGTACGACAGCTATTCTACAGTTAGCATGTCGAGCATGGTTACCTGTCATGCAATTCATGAATATTAAACTGACCAATGGCGAGATATCCCCCGTATAGGCCACATAACAGTATCACTTTCTGCTCGGCGGTCACCACAGCCGGGTCCCATAGGAATGCTTCGTACATGCAGGTTGCGGTAGTCAACGCTGTTTCGATACCATATACGAGGAGTAGCAATTCGGCACTGCCATTTAATCTCCCGCTGAAGAGCGCACGGACTGCCCATAGCGAGACTGGTAAATGAAAGACGAGCTCTAGGAAGGCAAACAGAGGGAAGAAGCTGGGGACAGTCGCTGGCGGCGGTGCAAAGAACTGATCATTGTAGGTATTCATATAATAAACACGCAACTCGTATAGGAGGTGAAGTGGTGACGATGTTGGAACCCAGAGGGATGCTGGGTAAAGGGGTACAAGATCAACACCTATGGATGTTAGATGAGAGACTTAATAAGATATCTAGAGGAGCATGGGATTTCATGTTGCTTCTATATAAGGAAAATATAATGAAAAATGAGGTGGATTGAGCTAAGGGACGTAAACAGTTAACATATGCTTACAGAACAAGATCGGAATATGAATGAGAAAATACACAAGGTAGACCTTGTCCAACCACGGCCTCGTTGAAGACATTCCGGAATATTGGGTAAGGGGGAGGTTATTTAATTAGTAGTAAGGCGTGTTAATAGAGGTATGTGTAAGTCGAACGAAAGTTATAGCGTGACCTCAAACCGGGTATAAATTGTAGTTGTCGGTGTGAGAGCCTCGCCAAAATTGTACTATGTATTGTACCTAAGGCATTGAAAATTAGAGTTTGGAAAATGTACAATGTGCGAGATCAACTAGGAACTGTCCCCTTACACTGTGCGTAATACTCTGTTAACATACTCTGTTAACATACTCTGATAACAACCTTAACCTTAACCTCTCCTAATAAACAATGCGATACTGCTTACCCGACCCGGCGGTTCTAATATTAGGTACTTTTATGTAGTAAAGTGTTGAAGTTTCTGCGGGGATGTAGTATCTGTATTATAGGAGGTAGACTTCAAAAATCAACCGAGACAGTTATGATATACGATTTGTTCCTTGATAGCCATTTGTCGAATTTTATCATTGTTAACCCGCTCGACTTAATTCATTCCTCTGCCCGCCACCACCTTGTGAGTTCTGCTATCCATAAGTACCCAAAAAACACGGGAACCATGGCTACCAGAAGCCACCACAGTTCAATGGTAAGACGAGACCGGAGCCATCGTTTAATCCGAAATTTGAGCTGGCGCTGATGTGTGCATTGCGCTGTCCCATACACGAGGCAGCCTAAACCCGGACGGGATTCGCATTCAACATGTTCGCGGCGCCGCTGCATAAGCAACCTAAGGTCCGTAGTTAGCAAGGCCGCTTCTCGAAACCAATCCATTCATTTGGGAGAATAGAAAGTCACCGTTTCAACACGTTCGCTTCCAAGGACACCACGCTGCTCTTACCTGACGCTACCTCTGCAGAACTTAAGATCGCTTCCTAGATCGCAACGACGGTCGTTCGGACATTCCAAGTGCAAGCTTCGACGCTCAATCAGCCAATCGACCTTGAGTTTCAGCCCGGTGTCAACAAGACAGTAGAAGTATCTGCTGACATGTTTCAGGGACAAGGCGTCAGGATACGTGAGATGCTGGCTGATTAAGAGATGTATTTCAGGCGGTAGACTTTCGAGCCCTTTTGCCCCGCTAGAAGGAGGTTTGGTAAGGGGTCTATCCTCCAGACCTGATCGGAACACACGGCCACGGCGGATGATGTCCATCTTCTTGGAGAAGTCGTAATCTTTTCAATTAATATCGAGCCGCTACCGAATTTGAGCACTGAAATCGCAATAGGAGCGTGTTAGGAGATTCCATATGTTAGGCAGCCAACCGCCTCAAAAGTCCAAAAGGTGTGAGTGAAGTTGAGTGGTACAACATTTAAATTTAAAAAAAGAGGAAAATTGTATTAGTTGTCCTGTACTATTCTGCTGCCTAAACATCTGGTCGTCTAGATTCAGATCCAAGGATAAGAGAATCGTGTTTTCAAGAACGCCATTCGAATTTACATAGACTAACTGTTTTATTCCGTAGTAGTTAATGGCTGTAGACTCAAGACGAAAGGGGACAAGTGGCGATATAATTGCTAGGCACCAACATAATACGGGCAACAAAACTATTATCAACCGGGCGTACGGCTTTAGGAAGTTAACAAGATGCGAAGTCAACTCTGGTATACGAGATGGAGAACTAGGGGTGTATTAGTTGAAAAATGTTGAGCTGCAGACTGTATAGGTAGACTGCAGATGGTGTTTTTTGAAATTATACAGTACAATTCCGTTGCTTGCTTCTTTCGACAGTTTAGCTTTCATTTCTTACCCCTGTTTCTTGCTGCCTGTAGGCAGGTTATGGGTAGACTCATGGGTATTTGATGTCCCTGTGCCATGTGATGACGCGATTTCAGGACCGCGCGACCGCATTAGCGCGTTCGGAGCCGGGGTACGGGGGGGTAAAATGCCTGTAAGTCAGTGGACCCCTACCTCCAAGTTACCCGTACCCTATTCAGTACCAAGTATTCCGTACATCTCATTACATCCAATAGGTACATGTAAATAAACATCAAAGTCATCGGGGTGTTCGCTTTCAATGCCGTCACATCATCTCATGACTTGACTTGATCAATGACTCGATCCTCGATCTTCGATCCTCGACCCTCGCCGCAGCTGTACTAGCTGATAGCTTATATACTCCCCTTCTAATGTCTATCATAGCGTAATGAATGAGCTACGTCTACCAGTTAAAGAGCTGATACCTACCTCCTACTTATGGCTTCCTCGTCTACCCCCACCTTAGATGGTGATGGCGACAGCGATGGCGAAAGCGACTACGGCTCTGATTTTTCTATAGGAGAGGAGAATATCGTAAACAAGCTCCTCGAAGATATTGGAAGTAAAACATCAACGCTTAGCAGCCTTACGACCACCGCTCCCTGTTCTAGGCAATTTGTCTCTTCCATTGCCTCGCCCACGGATAGTATCGCTACCACTACGAGTAGCTGGTCTATCCCACCCGCATCGCTTCAGCATGATAATAAGCACCATGCATCGGACTTGCACGCTCTGTCCGAGAACGTCCCTCCCGCCAAGGTTCAGGAACCCGGAGCTGGCCAGGAACTTCGCAACTGTATTCCGTATGTAACACCGTCTTTGCCATTAGGTAGCATTCAATACCCTGATCGTGAGTCCCACATAGCACAGATACATTTGCGTCTACTACAAGTCACGTCTAACTAACCTTCAGCATCTAGTTAGTCGCATGCTATCGGACCCAAGACCCGATATACCACCCAGGCCAGAATCTATAGAGCGCTCGACAGACTCTCGCTCCCCCCTGCAGCGTTTTCGTTCCTTTCCTAAAAAGCCACTCACGGTCTCCGACTTGTCTTCCGGCGCATGGTGCGAGCTACAGTATTGGTACACGCTTTCACTACTACCTGGAGGGAGGAAAACGAGAACAGCGGCAATGCGGGGTGGCACTCGTGTGCACCAAACATTAGAGGATCAGGTACACACCACCGTCGAAGTCAACATTACAACTAAAGAAGAAGCCTTTGCGCTGCGAATATGGAACGTCATCCAGGGTCTCCGTACCCTCCGAGAGACTGGCATGACTAGAGAACTTGAAGTCTGGGGAATTATCGAAGGCCAAGTCGTAAATGGCATCATAGACGAAGTGAGCCACGAGAGTCCCAATGCGGCTTTTGAGCAGGAGCTCAGCCAGTCAGACTCCTCCAAGGGCTTCACAACCGGCGTTTCGAATCAGCAGACATCCATAGAAGACTTTTTGCAATCGCCTCTAAAGAAGATCTACCTGACTGATGTCAAAACAAGAGGTTCAGATAGATTGCCTACCGGCGCCGCGCTTAGGCCAGCTAGGGTCCAGCTGTTTTTATATCATCGGCTATTAGGCGAAATGGCTTCTGGCTTGGTCGATTTTGCTGTTATTTTGGATCGATACGGCCTTAGAGCCGATGCTTTATTTTCTGACGCTTTCATGGCTCAGGTAGGCGAGTTGCATGACGAAATATTTTACGACGCAGACTCGGATGTCGAGGATACTTCCTCGCCTCGTTCTACGCGCAGTGGATGCGATAGCGATAGGCCAGACTCGTCTTCTAATAGACTTCCTCAGGATCTGATAAAATATCGATCTATCTCGCACATGCTCCCGTTATTGCAGTCCGAATTACGCGAAACCTTCCCTCACGGCGCCGCTACTCTCGGTGAGCTCCTCGCTGTCCAGTACCGTCATAGGGACGATGGCCGCATCCTCGGAAACAATTCGTTTCCTAACGATCCCGATGCTTTACAGAATTACCTCAGAGAATATCTCAGATGGTGGCGTGGCGAGAGGGACCCCGAAGGCGTTTCTATAGAAGAGACTTATAAGTGCAGGTCATGTGAATTTGCGGAGAGATGTCAATGGCGAAAGGATAAGGAAGCCGAATTTTTACGGAAGAAAAGAGGCATCACAAGCGTTAGAGCCTAACCTAGTAACTTGTCCTTTTCATGCCGGCTTAGCTTGGACTTGTGAATCAGCTAAGTACTTAGAATCTAGAATCCTAAGCATAGGTACCTATATATTACGACCACCTTTATCACTCTTTTAACATGTAAATTAAAGCTTATATTGATGGGTAGGATGGATATAATAAGAGTCTAAATTAAACATCCTTCGTCATTCTCAATCTGTGGCCTTTATAACTTAGCTTGGCATAACTTGTCAAGTTTCTGTCTTTCTTATCGCATATTGTATAATAGTTGTCAATTAGTAGGTGAGTTACGGCCCTGGGTACCTAATGCAATCAATTCTTAAGATAGAATGAGTCGACTACTAGGGAATAATTTGATGGAGTTACTATGTTTGAGGTAGACATATCACAAATATAAGAAAAACCCTAGAAAAGAAAAATATTAACCTGGGTAATTAAAACTTAAAGTCACTAAAACTATTTCACTCCTCAAGTTCTAGCTGCGATATTATGATAGTGTTTCAGGGTACCGCCAATCTAGGAACCCAACAGTCGTAAACAAGAGTAAATAGGTAGCTAATAATTAAATCTCAACTAGAAATATCACACTGACTAAATAGGCTTGAACAAAGACTTAGTGAAGAGAAACGAAGTAGTTGAGCCTTGTCTCTCGCAGTAACTAATGCGGTAGTTACCTATCTGGTATGTGTACCTAAAGTAAAGGGGCTGGGTCTTTTCCCGAAAATCCCTGCGCCGCTACCACGGCTAGACTCATGAGTGGGGAGGACGAAGGCAGCATAGATGGCGGAGTGCCTTACATGGTCCCCATCCCTCTCGTTTCCTTAGATTTGATAACCTTGTACCGAGTACATATTACTTCTCTTGATATCGGATTGGTGGTTGGCAGCTTTCGCTGTAGTCGGTACCAGCTTCTTTATCACGAATTTGGGGTAAAAGGAATCAGCCAAGACTGCGGCGCCCGAGTCCATTGGTGGTCTATCGTCGTTGTGACTGGCTCCCGCCTTAGATAGGAGCTGACGGATACTTTAGGTAGACATAGTACTGCGACTAGGGTGAGCGGCACGGTGGCATTGCACTAGTAGTATCGTCAGTCGCGTTAATGAGAAGCATGAGATTTTCGTGCCTCTTGATTCACTATACGAAATGTCCATTCCATTCCATGCTCTCCCAGCAGCGTCATATTGTTTGGGCCGCCCAAATTAATTTGCTTTATTTTTGAATTGTATCCCCTCATCATGAAGTCTGTTAGGTCCATTTTTTAAATCAATAGTCGAGCGGTAGTGGGAAATAAAAGAGAAGAGAAAAGAAAAGGAGAAAAAAAAATTCCTATATCATCCCGTCTACTTTCGATGTTAAGCACCGCCGATCTTCGCGACAGGCTAGCCAGCCTTCCAGACAGTCGCATTTGTTTCATGAAATGGCAATCTTTACTTCGTTATGCTGCCGTCACTTTCATCGTCTCTATAACCTTGTCCGGCATATTTTTATTTCGCCGCCCCGAGGGCTTCCTCCGTAATACCGGATCCCATTACTTCGAATACTTTTGGAATCGCACGGCGAATCATCCCATCGATCAACTCATCAGCGATGCGCACACATTCCACGAGAACCTGCTGAAGCAGCGAAGCTTCGACCTCCCTACAGCCGCAGCTCGCTATCGCGAGCGACGAGGGCGACACCCTCCTCCTGGATTCGATGCCTGGTTCCAGCATGCGACAGAACACGAGGCAATAATCGTAGAGTCCTTCTTCGACAGGATATATGCCGACATAGCGCCGTTCTGGGGTCTCGACGCCCGGACGACTGCTGAACGAGCCGCAGCGTCGGAATATATTGTGCGCGTTCGTAAGGGCGTTGCTAGCGGTGTAGGTAATACCGAAGGTAAAGTTCCGTGGTTACAACTGTGGACCAAATTGGTCACTGAGGCCGCGCCGTGGTTGCCGGACGTCGATATGCCTATTAATTACATGGACGAATCTCGGATTATCGTTCCTTGGGAAGATGTAACGAGTCTGATAGATAAGGAGCAAACAAGTCGCTCGGTCAAGCCTCTAGAAGAAGTGGTGACGGAATATAGCGGCCTAGATAAGGTTGATGCTAAGGCCGACGATGCTGAACCTTATAAACCGAATTGGCTTAGAGAAAACTACTGGGACCTGACACGTGTCGCCTGCGCTCCTGACTCGCCGTCACGCAATGTGACACCGATCGAAAATCTAGAGGAGCCACCCGTGTTCCCAGAAGGTTGGGAACCCGAGTATACGTATAAAGGATATGTCCGTAACTTTACCGCCTCCACGGATCCGTGCGTCCAGCCCCACCTCCGGGGCATGCACGGCACATTCATCGAGCCCCTGACGATGTCAACGAGCCAAGAGCTCATCCCGTTGTTTGGCGGATGCAAGCTACCCGTAAACAACGAGATCCTCATCCCCGGGGCTATGTACCTGACGGACGACCCCTTCTACTCGGGCGGAAAGACGCACGGCCCATCTTGGTGGAGGAAGACCAACGGCGTCGTTTGGCGGGGTGTCGCATCGGGGGGCCGGAACAAGAAGGAGAATTGGTTTCATTTCCAGCGGCACCGCCTTGTAGAAATGCTCAACGGGACGACGGTGTCCGGAATGGAAGAGCATCGCTCTCGAGCGATGACGTTCGAGATGCCACCCATGCAGAAGTACGATTTCCCGCGACGGCGCGAAGGAACGATTGGCACTTGGCTACAAGAGTTCTCTAACGCCGGTTTTGTCAACCTCCTGTGCTTTCCGGAGGATTCCAACTGCACCTACGTCCGGCCATACTTCTCCGAGGTGCAGGGTATTCCCATGAAGGAGCAATATAAATATAAGTTCATGCCTGATGTGGACGGGAACAGTTTCAGTGCAAGATTTAGAGGTTTTCTGCTGTCAACATCCCTTCCCATCAAGGCTACGATATACTCAGAGTGGCACGATGACCGCTTGGTTCCGTGGCTGCATTTTGCTCCTATGGATAATAGCTTTCAGGATCTCTACGCTATACTCGACTACTTTACTAGGGATAGAAAAGGCGACACCTCTGCGCGCTTCATTGCCGAGGAGGGTATGTCCTGGGGCTCAAAGGTCCTCAGGAGGGAAGATATGTTGCTATACGTTTGGAGGCTACTGCTCGAATTTGCACGCGTATGTGACGAGAAACGGGAAATGCTTGGATATATAGACGATTTAAGACCGGCATAATGAGCATATGTATATGTAACTTTATGTATATTAATTTCCTTTTAATGCATCTTAACATGAGCTGTGGATCTATTCCTAGGTTCTTTCTTCGTCTTGTCTTCCGACAGTCCCGTAGTCCCGATTCTCAGGTCAAGTTTTATTATATGTTCGATAATACGATGTAGAACGTCATAGAATGATGGATGCGGGAAGAAACGACGACTAAGTTCGACGGCGTGCTTAGCTACCCGGAGATAAATTTGCTAGTAGGTTTGCTAAGGCCTAGCCCAAGTTCGAAAAGCCGCTAAGATCACGATAGTTGTAACGAATTTATGCCTCATTCTCAATAACTACGTCGTTGCAATGGATGTCTTTTACATTTCTTTTTTTTTTTTTTTTCGCTCTAGCTTCTCAACCAAATTGAAAATGAGCCTCCAAGATCCCCTTTTGAACTGAATTATGTGTACCCAACGAGATATTCTTTTGCAACAATTTTTGTCAATTTGTTTTGAGCTGCAAAAGGCTATCCGTCTGAGGCATAGCAAAGTGTCAACCTCGAAAACCTAACGGTGGGTCAACTATTCTAGCTTCATTCTACTTGCTTCGGATATTGCTGCTTTATCGGCGTTTAATATATCAAAGCCGAACAAGAATATGACTACAGCATTCTTGAAAAAATGTATTTAAAGACTACTTAAGCCTATAGCTTCGGCAGGATATTTCCCCATTGCTGTGTTATAGGTTAACCTGTTATAATTTGCTAAGAACTCGTCAAAATGTCAGATTTCAACCTCCCACTCTCCGGAAAAGTCGCTATCGTGACTGGCTCATCCAGGGGTATCGGTAAAGAAATTGCATTAGAGCTAGCGCGTCGAGGAGCAGCGGTATGGTTCTCCTGGACATACACGGTCTTGAAAGAATATAAATGGCTAATACAAATTCAAGGTAGTCTTGACTTATGTATCTCAACGCAGCGAGAACCTCGTTAAAGACATTTGCCAAACCGTCGAATCATTACCGCACAAGCCTCGAGTTTACGCTTGTCAAGTTGATCTCAGCACCCTCGAAGGCCCCCAAATTCTCATCAAGAGCCTTCTTACATGGAGCGAGCAAAATCTGAAAATCGATATACTTGTTAATAACGCCGGCGTGGAAAATACTAAGGCTCTAAAAGACTTGACCGTCGATGATTACAATACCGTCTTCAATTTGAACGTTCGCGGCCCATTGCTCTTGACCCAGGCGGTTCTACCTTATTTAAACAGCCACGGACGTATTATCAACATCAGTTCCGTTGCCTCAAGAAGCGGTTTCAAGAACTTTGGTCTCTACGGTGCCTCGAAGGCGGCGCTAGAAGGGTTAACTCGAACGTGGGCCCAAGAGCTCGGCGGTAATGGAACGACTGTTAACTGCGTAAACCCGGGACCCGTCCAGAGCGACATGTTGGAAAACATTCCCAAAGAGATCGTGGAAGCCCAAAAGGCGTCGACGGCGGTCCAGAACAGAGTAGGAACAGTTTCTGAAATTGCAAATATAGTGGCGAGTTTGGCTGGTAAGGACGGCGCCTGGATTACGGGCCAATCGATCAGTGCTTCTGGAGTAAGTTAACTTATTATATGCGTTGCCTTAAGGGTCGTATCCAGGACTGATTGTTTCTATCTATAGGGCTATGCTATGTATTAAACTGTCCGAAGCCGAGAATTACTTGGAAAGACAGCGCGGCTGCTCTGCCCTACCTTAGCTTTGCAGTCCGTCACGCCTCTGGTCGTTACTAATAACTGGCAACGGAATTATTAGTTTTCCCACTGGCATTTCATGAAATTTCATGAAGCTTACCAACCATTGAGTTGAGCCCCAGGTTTTGAAGCTTTTGGAATATATGCTTATTCAACGCGAAATGGGTATGCGAGAGAGCACTTCACGTATTAAGTTAGCTTGTCCAAGCTTGACAGGGATCTTTTGTTCGCTACCGCTCTTAGAGCTATTTGGCACATCCCAAGGACGTTATTTTATCATCCGTAGCTTCGTCGATTGGAAATACGATGCTTTCCTCCTAACATATATTGTGTCGCTGACAAATATTCTGTGATGTTTCTTATGTTGCTGATTAATTGAGCGAGGAGCATACGACAGCGCAGGTCGCCTTGGAAAAAGGCACGACAATGTATCATGGAAGGACTATCGTGGAAGGAAAGATTAAGATAGATTTTGGATTACTTAAAAGGGATTGAAAGACTGAATGAAGATATTTAGCATCACCATCATCTCATTCAATATAATCGGATTCGAACTCAGTAAAAATGTCTACAGCAATCAAAGCTGGCATAGTGGGCGCAACGGGCCGGACGGGCAGCTCAATAGTTAATGGACTGCTATCCTCCGAGACACAATTTGTTCGAAATCCTCATCGAGCTATTTTGGTTTGCCGCTGGCTAACTTAGACTTTAGGAGATCACAGCTCTTGCACGCCCTGCTTCCGTTAACAGCGAGGCCAACAATAGCCTTAAAAGCCGGGGCATTCGCATCGTAGCTGCGGATCTGACTGGACCAAAAGATGAACTTGTTAACGCCCTAAAGGGGCTTGATATGATCATCTCATGCATTTTATTTTCTAGCCTAGGAGATCAGGTACCTCTGGCCGAAGCAGCGAAGCAAGCTGGCGTGAAGAGATTTGTGCCATGCAACTTCAGCACACCAGCGCCGAGGGGTGTCATGGATATGTACGACGAGGTTTGTTTTTACGCCGAGACACTGCTCTAGGACGACACTAAACTGGCTAATAGAAGGATGATATCCTCGCGGCTATCCAACGCCTCTACTTGCCATACACTGTTATAGATGTTGGCTGGTGGATTGACCAGTCGGTGCCAGCCTTACCTTCTGGCCGAACAGATCACGTAAGTGTCAAGGTACTTGACATAGTTCCTGGTGATGGATCGGTTCCCATGGCCTATACGAACCTGCCTGATGTCGGAACATACGTGGCGAAAATTATTGCCGACCCAAGAACTCTCAATAAGAAGGTGTTCGCTCATACTGAAACGATCACTCCAATAAAAATGAGGGAGGTCTTGGAGGAACTTAGCGGAGAAAAGATCACAAGAAACTATGTAAGTCAGGATGCCTTAGGTACCTAAACAAGTAAAGATTGGAACTTTCTACGAATAGCGAAACTAATACAGCATAACACTCAGATGAGCGCGGAAGAGGTACATACGGCTATCGCTACGGCACGATCTGCTTTAGATAATAACCCGGCAGATCCGGCGGCTAAGTTTAGCCTGATACTATACCAATACATATATTCATGGGGTCTTCGAGGAGACAACACCCCTGAGGCTGCATCCTATCTAGGATACTTGGATTTTAAGGAGTTGTACCCAGGTGTCAAGGGAAAGACTGTACGGGCTCGCCTCCAAGAAATTCTAAACGGAAAATGATAGATGGAAGTGGGACTATTTTTTTTCTCTTGTACCTAAGTCGAATGAATAATTGCCTCACTAGCGTGTATAGTCTCGTGTTATTTGTGGGTGGCACCGTCGTTTTGACCTGTCGTGGATTAGCTTGACCTTGTATCCTCGAGAATTAGACATCGCCAGCGCATATCTAGATTGGAACCTGCCAAGAAATTTAGAAAAGGTGCAGGTTTCATATAACCAAGGAAACTTTTGACTTGGTAACTCATGGGAATTCAAGGAGAAAGCGGAATCTCCAACTAGTACAACTCTGCCACTGTTGTTCCAGGGCCCTTGTATCACTCCCTCTTCCATAGGAACCATTCCCACCTCCACCTGAAGTCTGGCACTCCACAGGCCGTGGAACGTATAACCCGGGCAAGCTAATAGATTTCCATATATTTCGATAGTTTCCGTAACGTCAACCTCCGTGTACTTCGCGAAGCTGGGTGTGATTGATGGTTCGTTTTCCTTAACAAATAGAAACCAAAAAATAAGCCCCTTAGCTCCAGCAGCTGTGATTCCAGAGACGTCCCTGTAGTAAACATGGTTAATAATCCCTTCCGGTAATAGAGACCGTTCCAAGCCGCCTTTTAGACCATTCGTCGATGTGCCGAAGACTGCTCTATAGCTAGAGGTGAACTCTTGCGAAATAATTTAGAAAGGGCTACACCATATCGAAACAAAGCGCCTCACCTACCTCTGTTAATGTATCGGACTCTTCCTGGGTCAATTTCGGAGACCGCATTAGCTAAAAACCCGCGAATGGTGCTCTGGACACCGTCGGCCGCGATGAGTATACTCCCCCTGATGCAATCGTCATTATCCGTCTTTACTGTTATGCCGTGTTCGTCCTCTCCAAAGCGTTAGCCAAGGTTAAGCCAGCGACGCCTCCACCAGCTATGATAACTTTGAAAGATTCTAAACTAGTCATCTGGCTTATGAGTATGTAAAGCAGGTCTGAGGGGTTGCGTCTTGTCCGAGTAAACTTGGAAGTAGTAGTTAAGCATGTGGCACCGAATTGTCCGGCATTAGACAAAAGCACGCCATCGATACCGCCGATTTGGTCTTATGTCGAACGGACGTATCGATGTCAAAAGTATATCATCTAAAAGCACAATGTAAAAAGCTATTGACATAAATTCATGAAAGGTTAGCATAAAAAAACTACCTATTGTGATGACCCTACTTGGGGAATAGGTATAATTTGAATTGCTTCAAATGTTCGTAAATGAATACAACTTCCTAAGCACATGACTTGCTTGATGCATGCCTTACCACAATAGTGTAACTAACTTGCCGCCGGGCCTTGGAGCTCGATAGCATCAACGATATAATTAGCACTTAGAAAGTCTTTGTCACCAGAGCCATATACTCCAAGTGTGAGAGTGTTTTGCCCATTTTTTAAAGCACTTGCGGGAACGGTCCAAGTATAAACTTCGCCGTACCCGCGATACGCTCCGCGAGTAACCCCGCGAGAGTCGATTAGTTTCTGATTTTTCATTTAGTAACCAAGCACACTGGGACAAGTCGTTATAACGAGACTTACAGGAGCGCCTGGGTCCTTTCCGGTCCAGCTTCCAATGGCCACCGACGGACGCCCTCCCTTGAACGAAAGCGTAGTGCCCACCCTCAGCGTAAGATCCCTAACCTGGTTTGCGGCAAGGTTGAAGTTAACTTTTACGTTACCTCCGGTCTTCGAGAAAAGGGCCATTGGAAAATCGCGGGCTGAGGACTGGCCAACCGCATAAGTACCTCCCCAGGACCCCATGCGAACGTCGCTGGGATGCATCCGCTCAATCTTGTCGCCGTTCTTCAATTCTAAGGGTTGTCCGTCGAATTCTCCGATGCGCCATACAATGGAAGGATTTGGGTCGGCTGATGCGACGTCTTTCGCCGTATTGCTCCCGGTAGCGACGGTCACCGTGTCTTTGGCCACTTCGTATTCGCCCCTATATAGCTTCATTGTGTATGTACCCGGCTTCATCAATGGCGACTTGAAGGAGTCGTTCGCAGCTTTCGCCCAATACTGGGCTTTGTCGTTATACCAGTGGACGACAGCCTCAAATTCTTTGGGCACTCCGGAAACGGAACCGGAGACGGAGCCACGCTGGCTACTCGGCACATACCCCTGAATGTTGAGTGTACCAAAAAAGGAAGTGTCCAAGTCAGGAGAAGGCTTATCCCCTTTACTACAGAACTGGTTAGATGGTATATTGATGTCTCCAAAGAAAATATATCAAAACCCACGTGAACTTCATGGCGTACGGACCCATCAGGCCGAAGCGCCAAGGCTCCGTTCGGACATGTCCGCTATTCATGTACCAGTATAGCTCTTGATCGCTACTGCCAGTTTGGCTATTGATGTCACGCATGAATGGACCCCCGGATGAAGTCTCATACGCAACTCCAGGCATGATCATCCACACTGCCACGTTCTGTAGTACGAAAATTAGTACTGCTTTCACTTGATCGCATATACAGAGCCGAGACACTCACAGATCCTGAGACGCCATGTATCTGATCGTCAATGAAGCGGTCGCTAGTGTACATCTTGCAGCGAGTTTGCTGGTTCGGGCATCGAAAAGTATCTTTGCCTTCGAAAGCGGTGCAACCAATAGTATTACCGACATCTCCGTGCACACCGGTGGGCACATTCTCCTGTCGTAATCGAGCAAGCCATCGAAGCTCTCCAGGATTAACTTCGCCAGTGATATAAGTTGCCATGTAGATTGTGGGATCTTCCGGCTTAGCTATATAATACTGAGTCACCGGCAGCGAATTGGCCTTCGCCGTGATCTTGATATAGTTGTTGCCTATCGTCTCAGCGGACACTTGCGATGTTCCGAGGCCGGAATTGATGCCTGAAGCTTTCCCCTTCCCCTGGTATTCGACGCCATTAAATACTAAACTAGTAATATCTCCGTTGACTCTGGAATCGTTTAGCTTGGCCAGTCATACAATTAGAGTGGTGGCGAGGACCTATTAACTTCAAATACTAATCCGCCATTCGTGTCAACCTAGTATTACACAGTCAGTTACCTAATACCCATGAGACAGTCTTTTTCGTGAATCTTGTACCTTGTATCTGTTGCTTGTAGTGGTGAGCCCAAATGCGGCGAGGGCGCTGTCGCTAAGTAGTGCTAAGGCGAGGAGAGCGGGTGAGCCTAACATGGCGACAACGCAGATAGCGAAAAGGGTTGGGATGGACAAGAAGCATTTGCGAATAGCCGCATTGTTCATCGGTTCAGGCAATCTTATATATCCGAGCTTTTTTAACGTCCAGACTTAAGAGTGCATAGCAATCCAACCGGACCGGCAGTACTGCACCGCATGTTTCCTAAGACCGCGCAAATCCTGTCATATAAAAGAATATTTCCTAATACCCGGAAGCGTAACTTCTTTTTACGGCCCAATACGGAAAATTAGGTTGTTAACGGAATATAACAAAGTCGACCCATCGAGTCAAGCGGCGAACTCGGCAGAATTGTTCATCTAGCGGCAGGACAAAATAATCCCGGCTTCTACCGGATACAATTTTCTTTCGGCATAAAAGCGACCGAGAGGAGCGAATGTTGAGTGAAAGGGATACTGAAAATTCGTGTCTACAAAATTGTAGTCAGGTACGAGAATAAATAGTACATATTGACAGTGTGCTTCCGGAAGACTCACCATTTACCATTTACTTATGGAATTGGGACATGATGTATATTGTTATTGAACCTAGTCCGTCGCGACCTTGCCAGTGTGATACGTCTGCGGTACGGATGTGGAACATAGTACCTATATTATTAGCAACTTGAAGGAGGCGGGGCGCGGCGTAAAGTTATGGTTTCTTGGGATCCAGTGAATGCATCGCCACTGTAGGCAGCCTTGATGGCCAATATATAATACAATGGCTTTAAGGTCTTCCCGTTCGACTTCTCAGGTCTATAGTAGTCAGTGAGTTGGTGGTATGTAGATATTGCTGTCCGAGTCAATTGTAAGGTGGACAGACTGAATCTCATTCAGGGGTTCGTTCTTCAGCGACGCAAGAGACGCAAGTTCACCATGCATGAACTCTTTCTAAGCTTTCCAACATCACGAGGAGTTCGGAACGGAAGATGAAGCATCATGGTAACCCCCGTCTGTCTCTCTCTCTCTCTCTCTCTCTCTTTTTTTTTTTTTTTTTTTTTTTTGAAAGAAGCAACTTTTAGAACGGGATTGGGTACAGAGATTATTCGTTACTCTTGTGGATAGGATAGGTTGTAACCTTCGAACAGACACGTTGAAAGAGATAGTCAAAATATAGGAGATAGGCGACTATAGCGTCCCCCTTTTCAAAACGACTACTTGCCCCTGAAGTAAAATGGATCATATACATACTATGCATATTGGCAAAACCACACTTCAAAATGGCGCTGAATTCATATCCTCGCCGTGGTCTCATATGCAATCGACCGCTACTATGCATCTTATGCTATAAAGTCTTGAAATAGCTAATGAAGTTGATAATATCATGTTATAGTTCAGATTTCTTTAGTAACTAAGTAAAGGCTGTCTAGTATACTGTTGTCTAATGACTTAACTGCCTTGTTTTAGATAATAAAATTAACTTCGAATATTGAGTAATACTCTAGGAAAGCATTCGCTTCGAGGAAAATAAATAGTATAGTGCCTAAGTAGCATTAGATGATTCCTGTGATAACATTGACCTGGTAAAACCGAGACTTACGCGCGTCTATGCCCCACATCGAGGATTTCCACCAACCTACCGCATCTTTTCAGCAAAATATCAACTAATATAGGGGCATTTCACTTATTTCGCGCAAGATGCTATGACAAGTGAAAATTAGGTAGTTTTAGTATATTCAACCCCCCGGATCGGCTTACGCAGCTTCTACCAGGTTTCCAACCTCTTTAAGATAGGGAGTGGGTTCTCTTTGGTCGACTTTGATATACGGTAACTGTTATTGGTAGAGACTCGACAGCAGTTGTTTTAAACACCTCGGAACGACACCCAGCCTAACTGCAAGCTTTGTGGTCGCAGCGCATCGAGTGCCAGGGCTCATCGCGGACAAGTTCCACTTCGGGCACAGCGTAATCTACCATTGAGCTATGTTGGATATACAATCGACTAAGTCTACACGACCTTCACCCTTTTGCCCATCGAAGGGACCAATAGAGAAACGTCTAATTAAGAAAACTTTACTCTTAACTTGCTTATATCACCTTTTTTATAGAATAAAGTTTTTGCTTTTAAATTTGAATTGGGGGGGGGAGGGCTTGAAATTCAAATGTACGGATTAATTTATAATAAAATTAATAAAATAAAGGGTTAATTAATTAAATTAATAATTATAGTGAAAAATAAAAGATATACCTAATAAAATTAATAGGTTTAAATATAGGTTAATATATAATTTAATTAATAAGTGATAAATATAAGTTAAAATTAATTAAATAAAAGGTTTAATTAATAAATATATTTTTATAATTATATTTTAAAATTATAATAAAACATAAATTTAAATAAGTTAATTAAAAAATATAATAATAAAATTAAAAAACCTTATTAAGGGGGAGAATAACTTATAATAAAAATAAAATAATTAATACGGTAATAATTTATTAATTAAAAAAAATACATATACCCCATTAAAAGCTTTAAGTATATACTTTAGTAAATGGATTAATAAATTAAAATATGATTTTAAATTTATGTTACCTTAATATAATTATATAATTTTATATAATTATAAATAATATGGTTTTTTTTAATTTTAATATATATATAAATTTATATATATGTGTTTAATATAATTAATTAATTAATTATAAAAGTGATTAAAAATATAAATTTATATATATATATTTAATATAATTAATTAATTAATTACCTTTATAATTAAAAGTGATTAAAAATAAATATAAAAGAGTTTTAATGTAATAATTTATATAAAATTTATTATATATATTATATTATTTTCCTTATTAAAAATTTAATTTTTATTATATTTTTAACTTTTTATATTATTTTTTTTATTAATATCATATAATTATTTCTTATTTATTTATTTAATTATATTATAAACTTCATTTTTAACTTATTATAAAATTAAAAAAACTATTAAATATATACCTTTTAAATTATTTTATTTTTTATTTTTATATACTTTATACTTATTTTATCTTAAATTTACTTATAAATATAACCTTTTTCTTAATCTTTTTAATTAAATATTCTTTCCCTTTATAATTTTTTTTTAAATTTCTTTTAACACCACGTGTATTTTAAATTATTATTAAAAACATAATATTATAAACCTTATCTTTAAATGCATTAATAAGATTTTTAATAAGGTTATTAAATAATTTTCAAGTATATATTTTTATTTTAACCTTTATACTATATAATAAACTTATTTATTTTATTTCTTTTAATAAATTATAAATATAACATTTTTATTAATTTTAATATTTAATATTCCTTTATTTCTATATTTTTTTCTTAACTTATCTTAATATTATAAATACTTATTTTACTATTTAAAAGATAATATTATAAACCTTATTTTTAACTTATTATAAAAGGTTTATTATAATAATACAATTATTATTTTAAAAAAAACTATTAAATATATATTTTTTAAATTATTTTATCTTCTATTTTTATATATTTTATACTTATCTTATCTTAAATTCACCTATAAATACAATTTTTTTCTTAATTTCTCTAATTAATTATTCTCTTTTTTTATAATTTCTTTTTAAACTTTTTTTAATATTATATACATTTTAAATTATTATTAAAAATATAATATTATAAATCTTATCTTTAAATGTATTAATAAAACCTTTAATAAGATTATTAAATAACTTTTAAATATACATATTTATTTTTATATTTATATCATATAACTAACTTATTTATCTTATCTTTTAATAAATTATAAATATAATATTTTTATTTATTTTAATATTTAACATTTTTTTACTCTTATATTCTTTTTTTAAACTTATTTAAATATTATAAATATTTATTTCATTACTTAAAAAATAATATTATAAACCTTACCTTTAGTTTAATAAAATCTCTTTAAAATAACTAATAATAAAGTTAATAATAATATACAAACTTTTAAATACTATAATTAACCTTAATAACCATTTCCCTCTTTTAATCTTCAATAATATATCTAATATTATCGGGATTTACCATAAACCAAATTTAAAATCAAATCCATTAAATTAAATCTTACTAACCGAACTATTATAATTTATATCATATATTAATATATTAATATATATTAATATCTATCATTAAAAGTCTAAATCTAACCACTTAATAAACTGAATCAATAATTCATTAATACAAATAATCTGTCAATATAGTAAATATGTAATTACCAACCTATTAACGTTGGGGTTTTAACAATCAAAACTCTAATAATACTTGGAAAGCGTAACGAATACGTACAGTTACATAACGTACTTACCGAAATTAACACTAAAATGTTAATGTAATAACCCTATCCCTTATACTTTTTTTACACGTTATTCGGGTTAATTTATAGTAAAACCTTATCCCTAATAACTTTTTACTACTATAACCATTATAACCACCATAATTATTATAATTATTATAACCACCTTAACCATTATAACCACTTATATAATCGCTAATAAATACATTTAAATCATTAATTATTAATAATATAAATTTAACCTTACTTTAGGCTTTTCATAATAACTTAATCTAGAATATTTAAAAATCATATATTTATTATAAAAAATAATAATTTAATATAATACTTAAAAATAAGGTTTATTATAATTACAAGATTTAAAATAAAGATTTAAAACCGGGTAATATACCTTTTTTCTTAATTAAAAATAAATTTAATTTTAATATTATTCTTAAATTCCTTTTAAAATTAATTTAAATAAAAAAAATAATTATATTTTAATTCCATTATTTTATTAAAATTTATTAAATTAAAAGCTTGTAATATTATTATAAAAATTATATTTACTATTTTTTCTAAAATATTAATTTATTATATAAACAATTATTAAAGTTATTAAAAAAATTTAATATTATTATATTTTAGGTTATAAATTTTTAATTATAATAATAAATTTTATAAGATTTTAAAGTTTATTAAAGTTATATTTTATAATAACTTTATTTTTTATAAAAACATTACTTTAATTATTAAAATATTATTATAAATAAGGATTATTTTTCTTAATTATTAAAGGATAATAATATATTATCATAATTACCCTTGCACTAATTAAATAATAAGGATAAGGGTGTTAATAATAGTATTTTGGATAACGATTTTATTAATCTTATAAATAATTACGATGTTTTAGCTGTTCCCGACTTAGTCATCCCGTAGTAATAACTTAATGCCGTACGAGAGTTTATTAATAAACACTGGGTTATTAATTTACCTAGTATCCGGGTTACCCCTATATTTAAATTTAATAGGATTTAATTACTTTTATTCCTTATATTTCCCACTCTTTTCCCTTGTAATAAAGGCAAATTTATGGTTATTTAACTATAGGAGGTTAAATTTAATAATTATATCAAGTATATTCTCCAATAATATAATAATTAATTTACCTCTTATTTTTGATTTTTATATATAATATATAATATATTATAACATTAATAAATTAATAATTAAAATATGTTTTTTATTAATTAAATAAATTTTATAAATTTAATTAATATTAATAAAATATAAATTACTTTTAATAAAAATATATTAATAATTTAAATATTATTTAATTTTATAATTTAATATATTATTAATATTTTAAGTATTTAACCTTATTAAATAAATTAGTGGATAAAATTAAATTTATAAATTAATATATTTAAATATTTAATATTATTTTTTACTTTTAATATTATTAATATATAATAAAATAGTTTTTATTAATTATTATTAAAATATTAAAAATGGTAAAATGTTAATTAATACGGTAAAATCTTTATAACCAAAAATTATTTATAATTATATTTACACATTACCATTTATTACTTTTATAACTAATTTATAAAATTTTTTAAAATTATAATAATGGTAAAATTTAAAATTAATAATTATTAATATTAATTTAAATGGTAAAATAAAGGTAATTCATATACTTATACCTTATTATAAAATAATAAATAAAATTTATAAATTACTATTTATAATATATTAATATTAAAAAAATAAAAAAACTTTATTTAAATATGGTTTAAATATATTATAACCATAAATTTAATATTAAAGTTAAAATTTATAAATAATTTATTAAATTTCTTTATTAATAAAAAACTATATATTATTATTTATTTTTAAAAAATTATATAATTAATTTAAATTTATATATATAATTTAAATTATTATTTTTAATTATTATAAAAATATATCCTTATTAAAAATCCTAATCCTTAATTTATTATTATTACATGAAAATTAAATCTTAAATTAATTTAATTACTTAAATTTCAAGGCTTTTAAATATTTATAATAGGTTTTTAATGTATTTTAAATAAAGGTATTAAATTATTCAAGTATTAGTATTGATTTTATTATCCCCATTTACTAATATCTTTTATTATAATTAATAAATTATTAAACCTAAATTATAATGGTTTTATAATGGAATGGAATGATTTAAAGTTGAATTTATATAACCTTACCATCTTTATAAGGTGGGGCGTTAATATGGATATAACATTATATATTAACATATATGTTATAAAAGCATATATTATTAAGTACTATTCCAAAGCTAAAACCTTTATTTGGGTTTTTACTATATTAACTATTAAAGTTATATCTTATTTAAATAACCAATTTTCACTTTTATTTTTTATAGTAAAATTTATAAATAAAATACTTAATAAATAAAATATCTTAAGGTAAAAAATCATATATAAATTATTAAAATATTTATTATAATTAAGTTTTTATATTATATTTCAAGTTAATTATTAATTGGATTTTAAGAATATTTAGTAATTTATAATTATTAATAATTAAATATAAAAAACAAATTCCATGTTTATTAAATACCATAATTAACCTAATACATTAACTTAAATATTATTATTTAAATGGCTTACTTAATATAATTAAAATTACCATTTATTAGTATTTTAACCTCGTATATTAACTCGTATCTTTATATACCATCCGAAATATAAGTAAAATAAAGATTAATATAAGGATTTTTACTAAATTAAACTTATATTATACCACCTATTTTAAGATTTAATTAAGGAATTTAAAATTGTTAACAATATCCATTATAAAACGTACGTTAATGTATATATGATATATAATAAATAATATAAAACTACCCACCTTATAAATTATTATAAGGATATACCCGTACTTATTAATTATAAAAAATTTTAAAATAAAAATATACTTTTAAAGGTAATCCGTAATTTGTAAGATAAGTTAATTAATTTTTAATTTAATAATTGGGAATATATAATAATTTAAAATTATTTAAAATATTAACTTAAAAATATTTAATATAATTAAAATCCTTATATTAAAAAATACCTAAATTTTAATAATAACATTAATTATTAAATTAATATTTAATAATAATATTATAATTCTAAATCTTTTACTATAAATACTTTTAAAAGTATTAAAAATACATTAAATTTAAAATAATACTAATTTTATAATTTATTTATAAATTATTATTAAAACCACTTTATTAATAAAAATTTATTATTATTATTTATTAATATAAATAACCTAAATAATAATAATAAAATATATATATTAAATATTTTTTCAACACATTTATAATAATTAATTTAAGAGTATAATATGTAAAACCTAATATTCCATTTTATATTTATAAAGGTAATAATTAATATTATCAATAATTATATATTTTATTCTACTTTTTAATTATTGGTATAAGATGTATTTAACTTTTTTTTAATTATATTATTTAATTAAACTTAAATTAATTTTAACTTTATATAATATATTTTTATTAATAAAAAATCTATAATTAATTTAAAGGCTTTTTATTAAATTAACTTTTAATTAATTAAAATTACAGTAAATATAAATATTATTATAAGTAACTTAAATATAATTATTTTAAGAGATTTTTAATAATTTTTTCTTATTAATAATTAATTGTTTTTTTTAAAAAATATTACTAAGATTAATAATATTATTAACCAAACTATATATTAATATTTTAATCAAATAATTTATTTATTTACTATAATACGGTAATTTAATTTCAATTAAAAAACCTTTTATTAAACTTTAAAAACTATTTACTATTATTAAATTAAACTATTAAAATAAGAATTATTTACCTTTAAAGTACAGGTAAATTTAACCTTTATTGAAATAAATTATTTTTATATAACCTTCTAAATCTTTTTTTAATATAATACTATTAATAAATATAATTATAATTATTTATTATTCTTTAATTATCCAATAAAAAATATTAAAATAATTAATAATAATTAAGGTTAGAAATTATCTAATATTTAATTTATTAATAATTTTAAATATTATTTATTAATAATTATTAATATATAATATATATTAATATAAAATATATAAATTAATAAAAGCTTTATTAATAAATCTATTAATACTATTAAAAATTTAATATAATTAATAGAATTTAATCTATTAATATTAACCTTTTCCATTATTTTTATTTTTTTTTTAAGTTATACTAAACTTTCACTATTTCATTTAAAATAAAATAAAATTATAATACCTATTTTTTATTTAATATAATTATATAAAATAAATAATAAACCTTATTAATATACTTAATTTTTATTAATAATTACTTTTATTATTATTATTTATAAAATTTAAAATATTACATATAATTAAATTATATTAAATATTTTTAAAAAAAAATTTATAATTAACCTTACTTACATTATAATATCTTATATTAAATGTTTAAATGATTTTATATTTATAACCCCTTTTAATTTAATTACCTTATAACATAACCCTAATAAATTAATTAAATTACATATTATAAATTAAAATAAATATATTAATTAATTTATAAAATAACTTTTTATATAATATAAAAATTTATTACAAGTATTAACCCATTATAAACGCCCCCTAAAAGGGCCGTTAGAGATAATAAGGGGTACAAAGGGGTATCCCCCTATATTAAAAATATTAATTTTATATATAAATATAATTATAAGGTAATTACTTTATAAACCCTATTAACCACATATATAATGGTAGGATTAACCATATATACCTGTGTTTTATACATATATTACATAAATTAATATATTACATTTTTTATATATAATTTACAAATCTTAAATTATAATAAAGTTATGATTTTTAAATTATGACAAAAAAGTTTTTATCTTTAAAATAGTACTTGCTCGATTTTCACATTGTCTAGTACATATATAATCCTCGGCGCCAAGATCTCACGATGATGAATCTCGACCCACAGGTCGTTAGCGAAGCTCAGAAGAAGGACTTGTTATTATTACCTTGACCTGCAATGTTGATGTAGAGTAGAGATGCGACAGTATAAGGGGACTGTCATGCCGTGCCTTTTCACTGAGAACACATCCTCATCACCCTATGAAATCGAAAGTCTTTCAGATATCACTACTTCTTTTACAAATACACAACGTTCTCTTATCTACCGTAGGTTAACTAGCGAAAATGCGTTTCGCTCCCTCCCTCGTCTCTAGTTTAGCCATTCTAGCCGGCTCCGCTGCTGCCCATCCTGGCCATGACGTCTCTCAGGAAGTCAAAGAGCGTCGTGGCTTTCTTGGCTCGGTGAAGCGCACCAATCTCGGCCACTGCGCTGCTCAATTGAAAGCACGAGGCGTTGAAAAACGTAATATCGAGCGCCGAGCTGCCTTGCTCGAGAAGGCGCGAGCCAAGAGTACGTACATGAGCACGATGTCCAGCGTCACTTTCCGAACACAGAAATACTAAAATAACTTTTAGGGGGTCTAAGCAAGCGCGATCTAAGTTCCCTGTTGGCTACCAGCCATAACGCCACTGATCTCGGCTATACGCCCAACACCGATGCTGCCACGCTCTTCGCTGGCTATAACTCTTGCCTCTTAAGTCCTGAAGTCACGCAAGGTCCTTACTGTAAGTGGCTCAGATAGTACGGGCGGTCTTTACCTAGTTTGCTAAAGACAGATTAAGACGTCGGTGGCGAGTATATCCGCCAGAACATTATAGAGGACCAAGTCGGCGTTGATACCATCCTGGATTATCAGGTAATCGACGTCAACACCTGCGAACCTGTTACCGACGTCTACGTAGAGATGTGGCACTGCAACGCCACCGGCGTATACAGCGGTATCGTAGCGGGAGGTAACGGAGACTCTCCAGATGAGACCAACATTAACAACACCTGGCTCCGCGGAATCCAAAAGACCGATTCAGACGGCGTTGCTCAGTTCGAATCTATCTTCCCAGGCCATTATACAAGCCGTGCCACCCATATCCATATCATGGTGCATCAGAACGCCATCCTCTTCCAGAACGAGACCGTCGGTAACAACGTAAGCGCTAGCCACGTCGGCCAGGCTTTCTTCGATCAGGAATTGGTTACCGCCGTCGAGCTTACTGCGCCTTATTCGACTAATACACAAGAATTAACGTCCAACGCCGATGATGGGATCTTGAGCGAGGAGACGGCTACCGACGGCGTCGATCCATTTTTTGAGTACACGCTCCTCGGAGATAGCATCACGGACGGTCTCTTCGCCTGGGTTGCTTTCGGGATCAACGCTACAGCATCTCAGTCGATTACTCCGGCTGCCTTCTACTACAAGGAAGGTGGCGTTGCCAACACTAACTCCGACGCCGGCGGTCCTGGTGGCGCTCCTCCAAGCGGAGTTCCCAGCAGCACGGTGGCCCTGGCCACGCCTCACTGCGGGCGTAGTTAAACAGCGAAGCAAATGGAGTGTCACATGGACTTTGGGGCGGAGAGATAGGGAGCGTTACGGTTTCCCCTTCTGGTCTTGGCTGTGAGCGTATGGCTGAGCCAGTTTACTTTCATGTACGCAGGTAGTGCACACGTGTCTCGAAATTTTAAGTAGCCATTCCCCGGAGATATCCTCATATGGCAAATAAGCCTCGTGCTGAAACGTCTCGTAGTCAATGGAAATTGAAATACATGTAAGAATATATGCTGCGAGAGTGATCGAAGAGGTTGTGGGAAATGTATGAAACTGAGTGGTGAAAGTGGCCAAAAGAAGTGGTCGATGATAATGATGATATGATGATATCTTTTTACGTCTATCGGGCTGCGTACACTATAGGTATAATCTACACAAGTTCTACCTAGGTAGCTATCATATTAGTAGCAATGTTCAGATGTCTAAAATACTCCCTTGGAGGAAGACAGAGCTAGAGTTCCGCTTGACATAAAGAGATCCTCCACTTCCTGCCGTTGCATTCCGTCCCTGACTGCCTATAGTATTACCTATCTTCAAGCCCTTAGTGGGATTTTAACGCACTTGCTTTTGTTCTTGTCGGAAAAAAAAAGCACGTCCAGGTGCTTAACACTGTGTCATGGGGAGCAAAAGGAGTCGTCATATGCGTGGCAGGTAATTAAATATGGTGTAAGTTATGAGGCGAAGGACAAGGAGTTAAGTAAGCATTAAACCGGAACTATATACTTTAGAAAGAGTTCACTGTTGACATTTAATATAGTAACGCCAGTAGGTAATGCGTATATTTATAGAGCTTTAAACATAGGTATTGCCATTGCTCATGGTATGTAGATTTGGCTAGATAACCGCGCACACGGCATGGATTTAACAATATGTTAGCTTCAAAGATTTAAACTAAGTATAATGTGGAACTGGGCAAAAAATAGATGATCCTTACGGAAGCCGTAGATCGAATAAATCTTGCATGAGCTCTATCATTGCGGCGCCTATTAGACTAATGTAGGGGGCAGGGAAAAGAAAACATGGGGAGTCATCGTAAGTGCCAAAGCCTAAAGCCTAACACCTAACTTTCAACTTTGAGGCTTTTTCGAAATTGGGACTATTGGGTTGTTCAAAGTTGCAGTGGCGACCTTGCAGCTTTTGGTCTATTGGAATTCCCGTAACGAGATTTTGCTAGAGAATGTTTATATAGCAAGCTCCCTTTTTTCGCTCACAGTCCGTCTAAATCCATGGTCCAAGTCACAGCCCCCAAGAATAATTACCTCTAGGTAGCCATGGACTCTTTTAAACAAGCGCCTGTAACACATCTCCTGAACCAAATCCACGAGAACACCGCCAAATATCTCACCTTCCTTTCTGCACAAAGCTTGCCGGAGCCCTCGTTTGAGAATGGCGAAGGCATTCCCCAAGGGCAAAGGATCCCAATAGATGTACAAACCGCCAGAGATGCCGCCATCGAAGCGGCCGGCGAGCTGCGCCTTATACTCCTCGGTCCGTTAGCCCTTGTTATGAGCTCCCAAGCTGACCAGTTTCTAATGCTTGCGATGCAGTACATCTGTAGGCACAAGCTCACAGAACACGTATTTCTCGACAGAGAAACAACTTTCCGCAAATTGCTGATGTAGCGGGGCTACCACTTAAGGATGTGACGCGATTCTTTCGCCTTGCTGCCAGTAGACGCGTTTTTCGTGAGGTGTCTAAGGGAGCTATCGAGCATACGACTGCATCCCAGGAGCTGATTCATAACCCGAAACTAGTAGCGTGGCTTATGAACATCGCCGACGAGTTCTGGCTGGCACTAGCCCGGATAGTAGACGCGACCGACCGATGGCCAGGAAGCGAGGAGCCGAACGAGAGCGGATACTCGTTAGGGCACAGCACGTGCGACAACGTGTTCGATGTAATTAAACATTCTCCAGAAAGGCAGCAGCGGTACATGGATGTGTAAGTATTCTCCCATCAGTTCTTCCGCTTCAGCATCGGATACCTCCTACAGGGTTACGACTCTAGCAAAGTGCGAGTATTGGTCGACATCGGCGGAGCCCACGGAGAAGTGGCTATAGCCCTGGCTCAGAAGTACCAATCGATGGAAATAGTCGTCCAAGATAAGAAAGAAGTCATCCAGGGATTAGGAGAGCACGTTCCAGCTACGCTCAAGGATCGTATACACGGCATGGAGCACGATTTCTTCACGACACAACCTGTGAGAGATGCTGACGTATACTTGTTCCGATGGGTCTTCCACTGCTGGAGTGACAAGTACTGCGTCAAGATCTTGCAGTCGTTGGTGCCAAGTTTGAAAAGGGGGTCAAAAATTGTCATCAATGACTTGTGCATACATGAGCCGGGAGGGAGTAGCTTATCAGCCGCTCGAGAGTCCTTGGAGATGGATATCATGATGATGGCATTTAACAACGCCTGTGAGCGTGATACCGAAACCTGGGAGATGCTGTTCGAGACTGCGGATCCGGGATTTAAGTTTTTCGGAATTAAGATGCCTGCCAGAGCGAGAATGGCAATTATCGAAGCGGAATGGGAAATGTAAATACGCATTAGACCATCTTTCAAATCGCATGACAGCACGAAGGCTTACACTATATTATATAAATCAAACTGGATCCCCCCATACAGCAAAGGTCCAAAAATATCTGGTCCGCCTCGAAATTCCCACCAAAACGGCCATTTTGCTAGTTTTTCACTCTGCAATATCTTCCTTAATACATATGATAAAAATGATATTCTAACTGTATTATGTAGAGATTTGAATTATATATATCTTTTGTATATAAAGTGTTTTAATATATTTAAAGCCTATGAAGCTACTTCAACTGACAACCGAATTATGTGGAATTTTAAAAGGTTCCCCATACAAATCCCGATTTTTTATGTGGGAAAAATTCAAACGTCAAATTAAGTCAACCTTTATCTACGATAGCTTTACGAACCCTAAGTGTATTAAAAACACAAATATATAAACGTTCTAGCCCATTCACATATTTATAGCATGAAGCCAGAATTTTATTTCTACCATTTTTAATGGTAAAACTATCGTAGAGTGACAAGGCTGAGTTTTGATGTAAAATGGGGGGTGGACCGGATAAGTTTGGCCCATTACCCTACCTGAACCCTTTGATCGAGCGCTTGCTCTTAAGCTCCTCATTTTATATGGATCTAAATTTGTCCCCTTAGCCACGAAATATAACGGCTTCCTGGAAGACAAGCTAAAGCACTATCGACTGGACGGTGATGTGAAACTTTAATGGCGAGCATGGCCCAACCAGGGAAGCTATACGACTCGGCAGACAGGCTGTTACATCTGACAACATTGCTCCTGCAAACACTGGAGCCTACGGCAATCAATAACCAGGGGAGTGATAAAAGAAAGATTGTTGCTTTGCAAGTGAGTCCTAGCTACATTTACGGCGCGGGAAGGAGGCACAGCAGGCTGTAATGTCGATAACTGCCAATAATTCCCTGCAGTTATAATAACAAAATACTTTATTAAGTATTAAAACTAGGTACTTTACGTAAAATAATTTCGAATGCTTCCCTCCGTCTGTGGTAAAACAATTTGAGTCAAAGTCCAGTTTCGCCTTCGCCCTCGCTCGGACATTAAAATCCTCTCAATTAACGCAGCTATACTAGGCCAAGCCTCTACTATGCAGACCATGATTGGTTGTTCCCGGCGCCAGGTTACGTCCAAACCGAAGCCGCTCCCACCCACCGTCGGCTTCGATGGAAAGGCAGCGATCGCGACGGGATCTAAAGCGGGCCTTGGAATAAACGTACTTGATCTCGTACCTCTCATCCGCATTCCGCAGAAATGTCTCAAACTCGGCCACGCTGCGCTGTTTCACGCTGAGTACGACAAACATGAGCACATCCATCTGTCTCAGCGTATTCTCATCGACAATCGGCAGTGATCCGGGCACCGGCATGGGAATATCATTAATGAGCAACGGAGTCCCGGGCCCCGCAGCACACTCTAAGCACGGCACTAGCGCTCTGAATATGGCAATCACATCACGGTCGGACTAGTTATGGGAAGTCATCTCAAACCGATCTAACCTGCTACTTACTACTTGTTTCAAAGCGTGATTGACATAGCTATAAGAGATCTTAGCGAACAATTCATTAAATCGGACTCACGTTTCGCACAAATGCTCGAACTTGTTTGGGACATGCCGGAGTTTACAAGGAATATTACCCGACTTTACGAGGGATATTACCCGAGTCAACTTTACGAAGGATATTGCCTCAATGGTCAAGATTTGTAAGAGAGGAAGTTCGTCTATGCGTATCGCCATTGCGTTTTGATTGGGTGCATCGTTATCGAAGAAATGTTTCATCGGTTGCATCCCTAGAGGAGAATATCTTCCCCACTCTTAGAACTTTCTCGAAAATATGTACCGCACAACTCACACCTCTCTAGCCAGCCCATCGTTCGGTGGCATGGTTACATAAGGAGCCGGAAGCTTGGTAGCCGCTCGGTAGTATAACTACCTACTTATAAGAGTAATAAAAATTTCAAGATCGGGCTTTTATATTACCCGAAAGATAACCTCGCGTTTAAGGTTAGGTACTCAACACGCTAGCGCGCGCCTCGCAGCCCCCGCACGCAACCCCCCCGGCCCCGGCAGCCGTACACAGGCTAGGTCAGCCTACAAGTACCTAAAGTAGGCTACTTCGAAATTCTAAGTGGATTTGAACTCAAGCCCTTGAGATGGTACGGTTATATAAATATTTATGCAACTTTGACCCATTACATATGTGACGAGCTTAATCTGGTTACTTAAATATTTAATCCAAAGGTAAATACCACAGTACGTACCTTTCCCTTTAATTTTCGTAATTGGTCAGGATCATTTCCTATCCAAATAACCCTTAAGTTGGGTAAGCAACCGAGCATAACATCCCCCTTAAAGTCGGCAATTCCTCCTAAAATCGGGTGGGACAATACGGAATAGTCCGAGCTTGAACTAGGGTTACGGCCTTGAGCCACGGCCACCGAACGGCAGGTACCAAGTTCAGGCGTCGCTAATGTTGGTGCAGCTGCTTGAGATATGCATGTTCTCGTGATGCATTATAGCTAATAACCTTATTTTCAATTAGTAACTATAATGACATGACCATAACTAGTCCTTAATAATCTTAGCCTTTTATTGGTCATCATAATATTCCAACACTTAACAACATGGCCATACGATAAGTTCGTCCCGCATTTCCCCCCTCGAAATGGCGCAATACTACACCCCAGTGTTAACAGTTCTGACGTGAGGAGTACTGGCAAATCAAAACTCGAGAATTATGCCTTGTTGGAAGAGCTTGTTTATTAACGCTTGGCTCTACGGAACCTTTCGTTGACTATCTCTATAGTGTATTAACATTGGATATAGTGTTGCGTAAGTTAGGGGGGATACGAGAGGATAGGCCGATGACGATCTTGTCTGGTATTATAAGTCATGATCTGCTCAGGACTCATTATCATATAAGCTCTTCCCATTTGAACTGGTAAATAACTATGGTTCGATTCTGGCAAGGGGCCGGTTTTTTTTTTTGAAAACCGGCCAGAATCCGCGGCACCCAAAGGATTCGAACCCTTCCTACTATGCGCCACCCGTATTGAGTCCTATGGTTACGGGCTTATGTTTAATATGCCTGTCAGATACCAGCGACAGCGTGAAGCCGTCGTAAAAGATGTCTCTCTCTACCCCTGTTGTATCCACAAGCTAGTTATATTTACCCCTAATACCAAAATATATCGAATGTAGCCCCCAACTGCTGAACCTCTGCACCAAGGTATCCGGTGAAGCTATACAAATGTGAAAGATCGCCTCTATCGCCTCTATCGCCTCTGGCAGGAGACAAGCCCTGGAAGAAGACCTGGGATAGCCGTTTCCCGGGAACCGTACTGTTGCCATCGGCCATAGGCCATTGTTCACATGTCTCCTCCCACACTCGCCAGCAGAAGCACTCAAGGCTGCTGGACTTGTCGACTGCGGAAAAAGAAATGCGACGAGACACACCCTTCGTGTTTCCGATGCGCTTCTCTCCAGATACTCTGTGATGGCTACGGACCGAGGCCTTACTGGATGGATAGGGGAGAGCTACAGAGGGAGCGGGCTCGCTACATGACGCAGATTGCTGCCCAGATAAAGTCGGCTATGCGAAAGAATAAAACACTCAACATATCGCAAAATCCCGGACTGCCTCCGGTACACCCCATACAAGAGACGCCCTTGCAGAGTGTGCTTGGGCATGCGCCCGAATGCGAAGGTCAGCTTCTTAGCGGAGATGGGCTGATACGGAATGAAGCGCTCGGCAGCGCTGACTTTTCGGCTGAAGTCTTCTACGATAAAGCACTCAGTCCAAGCATATATGGTCGATCCTCGTCCGACGCGTTTGGGATAACCTCAGCAAGTACATCGCCCGCCACCGAAGGAAGCAGTGCCCAAAGCTACACGGATGTCTCCAGACTAGATTCCCAACCCGAAACAAACATGGAGACTATGAATTCGTTGTGCGATGCGATAATGAGTGAGTATTGCTCGTCTGAATCGTCCGGAAGTAGCAGTATAGCGGACTGGCCACTTTCTGCCCAAACAAATCCGTCTTCAGCTCTCACACGTCTTGTTTCATTGCCTGGTCAGGGCGATCCGATTTTACGTGGAGATGTGGAAGATATCTTATTCATGTATTACCTCGATCATGTTTTCCACATTTATTGTCCTTTTTACTTGCTCTCCCACCGACAAGCGCGGGGTTGGCTGTTTTCGATCCTGAAGCGGGTGAAATCGGCCTATCATGCAGCTCTAGGTTTGAGCGAAATGCATCTCGCGACTTCAACTCAGAATAACAGCTCTCCTGCAAAAACAAGAGCTGGCAGACACTATGAATTGGCTCTCCAAGAATTGCAAGTCAGCCTCGCACGATCCTCTGCATGGAGCGGTAACCTAGGTCTAGCCCACAATGTCGAAGTCCTTACCACCATCCTACACCTCTTGTTCTACGAAGTACGCTCTTGCCCTTGCACTCTAACGTTAGTATCACATTCAATACTAATCAAGTCATAAAATAGGCATCTCACGGCGGCCAACACAACTGGCAGATGCATCTTGGGGGAGCGACGGCCCTACTTCCACTGCTTGTGCAAGCACAGATGGGGTCGATCACAGCAAGAAATGATCACGTTCACGAGCAGCAGGATGTAGTAGCTTCGCCTCCCGATACTTCAGTCAGCTTTCTGCTCGGTTTTTTTATTCACATGAACATTATCGCCTATGCCTCAACTCGATCAAGACAGTTCTTGGAACCAGACCCCAAGGTCTTGCTCGAAACGGGCGAAATCAACCTGGCGGATCTGACAGGCTGCAGTAACTGGGTTATGGTCTTGATCTTCGAAATCTCATGCCTAGAGAGGTGGAAAAGGGAAGAGGAAACGGCTCATAGGTTGAGCCTGATAGAGTTGACGAAACGTGGCCGTCAAATTGAGGAGCGTCTACTGAACAGACTAGCCAGTATCGAGAGCGATCCTTCGAAAGGAGCTCCGGTCAAGGGCTATCTGCGACCAGACTCCATCAAGACCGAGATTACGAGAATTTTTGCTCTCTCGGCCATGACTTACCTCCACGTAGTCATCTCTGGTCCTTATCCCGAGATTCCGGACATCAAGAAGAGCGTTTCAAAAACAATGGAAGCTTTTCAAAATTTACCAGACCCGAAATTGTTACAATATGTGGTGTGGCCGTACTGCATCTCGGGATGCTTGGCAGCCGATAGACAGCAAAAGGTTTTCCGAGACCTCGTGTCTGTGCCACACATAACGCACGGCACGTGCTTAGAGGCCCTGGACATCATGGAGGAATGCTGGCGATTGAGGGAAACGGAATCATCCAGTTGCGACTGGGTGCATATAATGGAAAAACGCGGTCAGTTTATTTTACTTATTTAAACAGCCCCCGTCAGTTTTATGCGCTCATGTACATACCTAGGTGCTATCTTCATAACGCAACAGCGCAGCAGTGTTAGTTGCGAGGATATTTTTGGTCACGATGTTATGAGATTGGATGAAAAATTGGATGTTAGAGTAATTACCTAGATACAGTAATAGATCTTTTGCTCTTGAAACTAGTAGTGGGTACTGCAATCAGCTAAGGCGGACACTGGTGCTATAAATTCTGCGTCTATCTTTTTTTTTTTTTTTTGTTTTGTTTTGTTTTTTCCGTTATTGTGAGCTACCATTAGAGATGAGTGATATTGCGCGGGCTTTATCGAAAAAGGTTTACACTTGGGAAAAGGAAGTGAAACGTCAGTCACGAGGTACTCCGTCTTGCCTGCCGGCATTACATTAGGTAGGACCTCAGGTAGTATATGGTTCGGGCCTACCTACCCCGAACAAATTCGGGTAAGCCTTGTATTACCTGTAAGTGCAT
This sequence comes from Daldinia bambusicola, assembly GCA_022478815.1. Lineage (NCBI taxonomy): Eukaryota > Fungi > Ascomycota > Sordariomycetes > Xylariales > Hypoxylaceae > Daldinia > Daldinia bambusicola. The sequence goes on from MU284156.1 coordinate 124,935, forward strand.
GGTATCACACCCTAAAATCAATTACCAACTAACCTAAATTAATTACCTCATCAGCTCTATGCCGTCTATTCTCGCTTCTGACCAAGTCGACCCTACTATTATTACAGTGTGTACCTAACCTAACTTATGATACCTATGATTACATTGTCTTGATTATGGATACAGAGCTCGTAAGTGTATTTGGATCCAAACTCATCGCCGTAATCGTCTGATTTAGACCCCCCGGGGAAAAGAGACTCATGAAAACTTGTTCCAGGCATCCAAAATACCGAACCGCCTTATCCACAGGGAAAAACCTCGAGTCGATCGTCATCACAAGATCTACCCCGGCATTGCCAGGTTGGAGGCAAAAGTTCATGAACATGGCGTCCACGAGCGGCCGGACCGCCTCAACGTGGCTTCTGAACAGTCCGAGGTGTTTGGTCCCTGCTTCCTCGTAATCATCGGGAGGATGGACAACTATGACGGGGACCGACGCTAGCATCTGGTGCAGCTTGTCGCCGAGCCGGACTAAGTGCTGCACACTGCCGGCTTCGTCAATTCGCTCCTGCACGAGTTCTACGTTCTGCCGGAAAGTCAATTCATTATTGATGTTAGTGGCCCAAGGGGCTGTGGTGCTCGCGGGTCCCATGAGCCTGTCGATTCCCGTGAACTCAGCATCTCGACCACCCAACAGTAGGTTGAACAGGAAATGGTCACTTTCTTCGACGTGTGCTGCGGCTATTGCCCAAGCCGTGAGCATCACGGTCGCATAGGACAGTTCAGCTGGGAGTGTTGCCGGAAACTCGATGCCTAGGGACAAAGTGTGAGTGATACCTGGGACCTTCGTGCCGTCCAAGGTAAAGTAAGACACGAAGTTGGTGTCCTCCAGTCGCTTTAGAAGCGCGGAACGAGCTTCGTCTATTTCTAGATCGTACACATGCTCGATGAATCTGTTGTACTGCGGCCGTTTCGGCGGGTCGTCGTTGTGGTGATACGCATAGTCGATATCTTCCAGCAGCAACTTTCTGGACCAGCCGTCGAACACAACGTGGGCGCTTGACCAGACGAGCCACCGATCTTGAGAGTGCCCACCATCCACGATGCTAAATCGTGATGGCGGTCGTCCGAGACCCCACGATACCTTTCGATCCTCGGAGACGAGCGACGAAAGGGCCTCGGCGTGGCGACAAACAAAGTCGTCTTCCTTCAGCACAACCTGGACGAATTGTGATGATACCGTCACAATTCGAGTCCGTAGAAGTGCGTTCGCCCGTACAACACGCCGCAAAGCAGCCTCGAGTCTAACCAAGTCTGTGGTAGCCGGTAGTGGCATAATATGCCGGTGGGTAGTACCGCCTGGTGAGATAATCTCCCCTTCCATGTACCGCTGCTGCTGTCTCGTGAGGGGATACGCATCTTCGACATTTTGCTCGTCGATGTTGTGAACAGCAAGACTTTTCCTCAGTTCGCCGACACTGCGATCGATCTTTTCCAGTAAGCCGAACCTGGGCGTATCCGATGTTTTCGTGTCCTTCAGAGCTACCATCTGAGCAGCCATAGCGGATAAGACCGGGTTCTTGAATATCACTTGTGCCGGGAGGTTGTGCCCGAGATCTCGCGCCGCAGACGCCAACTTGATTGCAGCCAAGGAATTGCCACCGAGCTCGAAAAAGCTGGAATTGGCTCCGAAGTGCTCGCCGTTCAACCCAAGAAGTTTTTGCCATAGGCTATGCAGCAGCTTCTCTGTTTCCGTAGCAGGTGGTTGAACTGTATCGTCTCCAGAACGAAGGAGGTCAGGCCCGAGACGCCGTTGCGCGACGAAAGCCTTGAGTGCGCGGCGATCCGCCTTGCCATTCGACGTGACGGGGATATTCGAAACTGCTAGAAACACGGACGGTATCATGTACTTCGGCAGAGCGGTACTGATCTGGCGAACGATGTTTTCCTTCATGTCCGCCAGGTGCCCCTGCAGGACGTAATCCATGTCCATCTCACCTGCCCTGTATTCCACTTTCCGTGCCAGATAAGCGACGAGAACGTCCGAATCCTGTCCCTCGAATCTTGCGATATCGACCACCACTTGAAGAGGCTCACCCAGGAGGGATTCCTGGATGCGTTGACGTACCTCCTCAGCCTCGAGCCGCTGCCCGTGGAGTTTCAGTTGCATATCCCCACGCCCGATGTACAAGATGCTGCCGTCTTCCATGTACCTGACAAGATCGCCCGTCTTGTACAGCCGCCCGCTGTGGCCGTCTCGGAAGTCCCGCAACCACGGCGGGCTAAGGATAAACTTGTCATTGGCTTCGGGGCGGTTCATGTAACCTGTTGATGACAGATGTGGACTCTCGATGATGAGTTCACCCACTGCCCCGAGAGGAGTGAGGCGATCGTGGTTCTGGGGCCTTACAACCCATAAGCTGGTTCCTACAGCGTGACCAATGTTCCGAGGGTCGTCTCGCGACAAGTTGCAGTTAATGGCGCACTTGACAGAACACTCGCTCGGCCCGTACCCGTTCATTACCTGTACGAGACCGCCCCATTTGTCCACTAGAGCTTGGTCGGGAGCTTCCCCGGAGAGGAGCAAGATTCTGAAATCCGGCAGTTCCTTCTCCTTCAACGTATAGGCTACTGAAGGAGTGATGTTGGCAAAGTTGACTCGCGCCATCTTCATAAACGCACTGATGTCACCCATGATATCGTCGTCTGACGGTACACAGATACAGCCACCGAACATGAGAGTGGTCAGTATATCCTCGACGCTCGGGTCAAAGGCGTATGGCGCGAATTGCAGCACGCGAGAGTCAGGCCCGCGTTTGAGAAGAGGCGCACGAGCCATAGCACCAGTGGCAAAAGCCTTGTGTTGGACGCCAAAGATTTTAGGGGTTCCCGTCGTTCCTGACGTCGAAAGGATGTAAAGAAGGCTGTCCGGAGTCGCAACTTGGCCATACGGGGAGATCTGCGCAGCTGGTGTGAAACGGTAAGCCGTGTCGTCGGATATGACAAGAGTGCGCCACGGCGGGTTGGGAAAGGCTTCCTCTTGTAGTGGAGAGCAGACAACGAGCTCTATAGCGGCATCGCGGGCAATTCCTTCGAGACGTGCTCGCGGATATGACGGTGACATGGGTGCGTAGGCGGCGCCTGTTTTGATGACAGCTACGATACTTACTATAGCCCACTGCGACTTCTCGAAAAGGACACCAACAACATCGCCCGGTTTCACGCCGGATCGCACCATCTCCCCCGCTAGGCCGTCGGACAGCCGATCCAAGGTCGCGTAATCCATGGTGCCGTCTCTAGAGTAGATTGCCGGAGAAGCTTGGGAGCGTCTTGCTTGCTCTCGGATCAACTCATGAACGCAGACCTCGTGAGCCTTGTAATGCCTAGCGTTCCACGCGAACATGGTTGACTTGTCTGCTTTGCTTGCGAGGTCCAGGTCGCCGACTTTAGTGTCCCTGGGCGCCGTGTTGAGTCCGTGCAACGTCTGGTCGAATTGCTCGAGAATCCTTTGGACCTGCGCCGGCGAAATAACGTCGCTGTCGAAAGTGGCGACCAACTCAATATCAGATTCGCCAGGGAAGAGTGTAAGTACCAATGGGTATTCATGTAAGGATCTCTCGACTTCGTTCAGCCTGATACCTTGCTCCTCCAGGGATTCGGTATCTGCGACTTGGACGACCAAGAGCGTACGGAACGACGCAGCGTTCTTCACGTCCGGGCTTATGGCCAAGATGCGGGAGAGACCAAACTGTTCATACGGTATCATGGCTGAGAACTGGTCTTGGAGGTCGTCTAAAAAGCTCTGAATTGTCTGAGCGAGATCAACTCTCACCCTGATCGGCAAGGTTGCGAGTGTCGGCCCAACGACATCCTGCAGGTTCGGAGGCAGGGAGTTACGTCCGTGAAGTGAGTTTCCGAACGTAACGTCGTCTGAACCCTCGTACTCTGAAAGAAGTAGGCCCCACGACGCTCTGGCCAAAACCGTTATGGACGTGGTAGCTGCCATGGGAGCTGCCATGGTGTGCCGCAAGCAAGATTTATCTGCCGCTAGATGGCCGGCCTTTGGGAAATTGGGAAATGACGGTGTTGGTGCATTGGCCAGCTGCTTCATCCAGAATGTAGCGCATTCATCTCGGTTCAGACTCTCACAGAACTGCACAAACTGTCGAAAGCTTCCTGTTGGTTGCGCAGCCTCTGTGCGGGAGTAGTACTTCTGGCGAATGTGATCGACCACAGGCCCCATGCTCCAACCATCGAATACCGCGTGGTGAAGCGTCCAAACAAAATGAGATTGACCGGATGATGGGTCCTGCACGTGGTACTCCCTACTTAGACGCTGGCCAGGCTGAAAAGAAACCGCTTTGTCTGCAGCTAGGAACGATGCGAGATCTTGCTTGACCTCTGTCCACTCTGTTTGAGATCCGAGTACCACTTGCAAGAGTCTAGAATGGGACGGCACGATTACGGTCCTCAGGATCGGGAAGACACGGAGCGCACTCTCCCATGCTGTCTTGAATTTTTGTATGTCCACAGCAGACGAGAAATCGAATACCCACTGGCTAGAGTACAAGGTCGGTAGCGCTAGCGAGAGCGAAAATAACCCTGATTGGAGATCTGTGCAAGGAAAGACGCCCTCGACCTGCTCCTGATCAAGGCCATATTCTTCCAGCAGGGACCGGAATTCAGAAGCTTCGTCTTGTATGAGTGAGGTGGAGGCTGGGACGATACTTAGGTCAGCAGCAGGAAGTTGCTGCATCACGGTGGCCATGCCAGATAGTGTTGGGTTTTTGAACACCTTTTCCACGGTCAAAGAATAACCTTCTCGGTTGGCCATCGCTACCAATTTCATACTTCGGAGCGAGTCTCCACCAAGTTGGAAAAAATTGGCGTCCGACGCGAGACTTTGAGTAGATTGAAGAATATGTCTCCACATCTGAGCCAGTATCGATTCAGCAGGCGACAGGTCCTTGTCTTCTTCATCACCCGTTCGCAATCTGGAATAGAAATCCATTCCGAGGCTCAACAGCTTACGTCGGTCCATTTTCCCAGTAGGACCCAGAGGAACTTCCTTTAGGGGTATCCATACCACGGGCCACATGTAGGCGGGAAGCACTTCTGAGATGCGTACACGAAGCCGTTCGATCTCCAGCTCCATTTCTTCAGGCATTTGTGCAGTGTCCTGGATATTAGGGTGATGGAGAAAAGCTACGAGATTAGCAGTACCGTGTACGTCGAGCACCTCAAGGAGTATGTTGGCTCGATGGAGTTGAAGGTGCTGTTTCAGTTTGGTCTCGATGTCCTCCAGCTCTACACGCTGGCCATGAAGTTTCACCTGGCGATCACTTCTACCTATGAAAATGATTTCGCCGTCGTCGGCGTATCGGACCAAGTCGCCAGTTCGATAGCTCCGTCCCATCGAGGGTACTCTCGATTCCCAGTCTTTGGCCCATGGCGGAGAGTCGTGGAATAAGTGTGCGTTGCCCTGTGCGTTGTTGATATAACCACGGGCAACCCCCGGGCTTTCGATTACTAGTTCCCCGATAGCTCCGACGGGAGCAAGCTGAGTCGGATCATCCAATCGCGCTACCCAGGAACGGCCGTTGACAGGAAATCCAATCCTCACAGCGCCATCTCCCCCAGGACGGGCTGTCTTGCAGACGCATGCAAATGTGGCTTCCGCAGGACCGTAAGCTATAGCCAAGTCCAATTTATCTCCCCACGTCTCTACGATATCTTGCGTCACCTTCTCTCCGCCACAAAGCAGTGTTGTCAGGCACGGGACGTCGCATGGTGACAGTAGTCGTACGACAGTAGGCGTGAGAAAGACCGTATCGGCGTTGAAATGGCGGATGGATCCCGCCAGGTTATTCAAACGATCAGCATCGGAAGGAATGCAGATGCAACCGCCGCGCATTAACGTCATGAGGATTTCTCCGAACCCGATATCGAATGCGTAAGACGAAAATTGGAAGTACCGAGTTTGCCTGCATACGCCGAAGAACTCGGCCAAAGCCAACAGACTAGAACACAAGGATTTGTGTTCGAGCTGAACTCCTTTCGGCGTGCCAGTAGTTCCTGACGTAAAGATGACAGCCGCTACATCGGAGGGACTAACTCCAATCTGACGTTGCACCTTTCCCACAGGAACCGATAGTGAGGAAGCGGATATGACAATAGCTCGCCGTGCTAGGTTGATTGCTCTATCTTCTTGGGTAGATGAGCTAAGTACGATGGTGGCCCTGGCTTCGTTGCATAGTGTCTGTAGTCGACTTGTGGGATGCGAAACATCCATGACCAGAAAGGAACAGCCGCTCTTAAGGACGCCCAGCATCGCCACCACGGTCCAGAGACTTTTCTCGAAGCAAAGAGGGATGACATCCCCTTGACGGGCTCCCGCCTCAAGCACTAGTGAGCGCACACGCGAGGACAAGGCGTCGAGCTCCAGATAGGTAAGCCCGCCGTCCCAAGACTCCACAGCTTGTGATTCTGGGTCCTCTAGCATTCTCTGTCTGAATGTCTCGTGGACTGTAGATGCCACGGTTAAGGGGGGCTGCTGGTTCCATCGCTGCAGGTCTCGTCGATCCTGATCACAGACCAAGTCGAGGTCCCGCAGTGTCTGTCCGCGACTCGTCGCAGCCAGCAGCTGTCTAGTAACGTGTACCAATTGAGCGAGAAATCGTGTATGAGCGGAAGAGCTCTCTTCGCTGATCCCCATGTCCAACGAACGCCATACCCCTAACTCTTTCACCGTGCAGAGGATCTGACGTGGGATAGGAGAGCCTTCTGGATGGGAAGCGTTCGTCGAGGTATCTGTACGCAACCAGAAGGTTTGCGATGCGACCGGCGATTCGATGCTCTTCTGGTAGGACTCCTCAATGCTCTTGAGAAAGTTGTGCGCACTGTAGTCGTGATCGACTGGGATGCTAGTATCCCAGACTTGCCCAGATGTACCGGTGCACACGTGAAAGGAGGATGATGGTTCCCGGAGATATGCAGATAGTAGGAGCGCCAAGGCGCCAGAAACCGCGACTTCTGGGGCCCATCCGTCGGTCTCGAGCAGAATCTCGTCCGGGACGTCAATTTCCATAGCTGACACAGCAGCCATAGTTTTTATTCTGTCACGGTTTCCGACGACGCTGTCGGCAAGCAACGAGGAGTAGTAGATTTGCGAAGTCATTTTGCTTGCCAATAGGGATAAATATAGTAATAGAGTAGTAGTGATGTAGGCACAAAGTGCTCTAGGTCTGTCCGAGGGAAAGGGAGCTGGCTATCAGGGGTCGGACAGATAGCTATCTTATATGTTCGGCGGAATAGTGGTCTTCGACATGGACTTGTGATCAGGAGAATGTGTTTCGTTTCCTCCTGGTCCCGCCTTATCTTCGGACTTCATGCAACACCCGGACCTTTTTTCTATATGGCGTTTTTCATTGCGCGTTTCAAGCAATGTATCTTTGGGTTATCTTCTGGCTTGACTATATGCTTTTAATACTCGAGAGGATAGTAAAAGAAAATTACTGTTGGTTTACAGTGCCTTCCGACACGTCTCTTTAACGGTTTGTGAATACATGAACCTGGTCAAACTATTCGCTTACCTTTGCCGACACACTAGAGGCTCGGTAAGCCCTTACCTTCTAGCCGCGTTACTGCCGCCAGCTATACTTAGAATCTTTTAAGTGTTATTTTAACTATAATGGTAGCAATAATAGCTATGGTTACATAGGCGTTTCAGTTTCTGTATAGATAACCACAAAATAAACCTCATTTCTACTAGTCTTATTACTAATATGAAGCAGGCGTCCGGAAAATTCCTAGACGCGATTCGTACTAAACGGGGGCGCGGCAGCAGGGCGGCAGGATTGGCAGGGCGGCAGGGCCTGAGCTTAACTTGCGCAAAATCAGCCTTACTTGGGCGGCAGATCATCAGCTGGGCCTCCCATCGGCGTACGTACTTCATAGGAGGTATGTACCTAATAGTCACTAACTTGTAATAAGACTATTCTAACAACTGGGCCATTGCATTTGATGCTGTCGCATTCAGCTGATCGCACTAGTGAACGTTCATAAATAGTAAAAAGTGATACTTGTCTGACCAGATCTTAGCTCGACAGGATGGGGGAGATAAGATCCTTATATACAGGAGTAAGGCTAATAATCCTGCTCCGGATGATTACATAGCACACCCCATCCTCAGATAGGGGATCCTGAACGCAACAGATACTTAACATACTCCAGGATAGCCTTGAAGAGGCCATTCGAATCCCTTTAGCTCACATCCTATGTTGCAATATTTACGCAACTTCTAGATTTTTACAGATAAACTTGACCTCCACTACTCTATACCGACGAGAACTCACCCATAATGTCGACCTGCGTACTCGTCCAACCAGTCGATTCTCCGGATGACTTCACAGAAGTCTACCGCTGCATAAGCGAAGCTTTTGCCCGCCAAATTCAAGACACTATTTGGATGAGCACGAATCCAAAATGGGATTCCCCCGAAGGCCAAAAAGAAGGTGCCACCAAGCTCCTGGGACGCTGGCAGTCGGCAACCAAGAATAAAGATGGTCAGCCCAATACCGTCATCTTGAAGGCGACCCTACCGGATCCCCAAGACGAGAGCAAGCGCAGGATCGTCGGCGCGGCTATCTGGAGTCAAGTCTCCTTCGTGGACGGCCACGGCGACCGGCCGACGAACAGCCCTGACCTCGCGGCCCTACCGGACACTGAGAGGCGCTTCGCGAGCCAAATGCTTCGCTCGTTATGGAAACGCCGCGTGGAGCTCGCTCGCGAAAAAGCGTCTTCCGACTCGCCGGCCCTGTTCGCGCTGGACACGTGCGCCGTAGATCCGGCTTTCCAGCGGAGAGGGGTGGCGGGGAAAATGGTGGAATGGGGCCTCGAGGAGGCGAAGCGGAGGGGCGGGTTGGAGTGCGTGACCGAGGCGTCACCCATGGGGCGGATCGTATACAAAAAGCTTGGGTTTAGGGCTGAGGGAGTGGAGAAAGATCTCATATATGAGGTTGATGAAGAATTCAAGCACCGCGATAAGCCGGCTATTTTGTTCATGCGTACTGGGGCGAGCTAGAGGCATGCACAGCTACCTAGATAGATAGAGTGTTGAATTGTTCTGATCTGATCTGTATTACGTCCCGAGCAACTAGTTAAACTGATACGTTTGGTCAAGAACCATTAGCCTACGACTTGCATGGCCATGGCACTGCATGCATTAAAGCGTATCCCGAGCAACATCACCACCTACGGCTTCGCAGCGCTGGAGGAAGTGAGCGTGCGATAAATTACGTGAAGCAGGAGAATGTTTGTAATGCGGTTGGTCACCCAACAACCTGAGGGTTACATACAAGCCCAGATGCATGTAGCTTGTCTTCTATGTGTCACCGCGAAGAGCCATCTTGCGGCTGAAAAAAAAAAAAAAAAAGATAGAAATTGTCTTAATTTTTTCGATATATGCAGGATTTGGGATGTACCCCAGTACGTATAGGTAAGCTTTCCGGCGGCAGCGCTAGTCACTCTAGGGTAATTAGCTATGCAGCAGCAGCGCGGGCCGCAACAGGCCCCTAGCACGGGCGGCAACGCTAACGATAAGCACCGTTGGCACTAGGGCTCACGCAGGGCCTACCCCGGCTGATCAGCCCCACGATCCGCCTGAGTGGGTCAGGTGTGGGTGGACGACTTAACATGTAGTGGATTGAGTTCATCTCACTAGCGAGTTGAGATCATCTTAAGTCTAGATTGCCGACCAAGCCCTTTTTTTTTTTTTTTTTCCTCTAAGTGGCATCAACGTAGCTACGGATAGGAAGGCACTTAGGCTTTCTTCATGTTTCATCTTATAATGAATCAAAACTCAGCATGTCTTATAAATAAGCAGCATCTAATTAAGCAGGCGGTAACCTAATCTAATTGCTAATTGATTTTGGCATGTGATATAACCCACCTAATGCCAGGGTCAACAGCTACACTAGAGAGTAAGAACTCGAAAACTGGAAAACTGGTGGGTTGCTGGGATGAAGTCCCTGGTCCACCAATCGGCCAATACATAGTACACCATAGGTAGGAATCATAACCCATACACTAGGTGGATATGCCCTGCAGTTAGGATCCATTTTTGTAAAGGGTTGGGTGGATCTGACAACACCTCACACTCAGGAGCCGCGCCTAGGAAGCCCCTGCGATGTCGTGATCGCTTTTTTGGCGTCAGGACCCTGGCAGCTTGCCCATCCGACGTTCGCACGCCAGCCAAATAGAGCCGAACGGCGTGGATATGACCCATAGGGCGCGTGTCTAGGATGTACATCTGCAAAGGCTGGACCCTTATTTAGTTAATATCTTAATAGTGTACGCCTTCTCATCCCCCTTTTCCTCTCTCCTGTTTTTGACACACTCCTCCAATTGACCATTGTGCTCCTACACACGAGCTAGTTGAGTCGTCTTTGACCATACCCTGGCACCGTAAACTTGGGTAGTTTTTCGACATCATGTCTGAGAAGGAGACAGATTCTCCGCAAGTAGCGTCTGTTGACCCGAGCGAGGACGAGCTGCCAGCTGTCCGAGGCCCCGTCTCGTACAAAGTATGGCTTGTTCAAATCCTGTACCTCATGGAGAGAGCAGCTTTCTACGGTCTCAGTCAGCCCCTCCGTGCGTCTGCCAGCATTCGATCTTAGCATATGACACCAGACTAACAAAGCTCGCACAGAGAACTACCTTCAGCTTTCTCGGGACGACCCTATTCGCCCGGGAGGTCTTGGCCTAGGGCAGGCAAGAGCAGTGTTAGTACTATATGTTTGGTTCGCATACAGCTACAGTACGCCTCTAATAGGAGGACTGCTGTCCGACTGTTGGCTCGGCCGTCGTAAGACGATTCAAATTGGATTCATGTAGGTTCGTTCATTAGCCATCGTACCGCTCCGGTAGCCAGAAATTAATGTTTGATTAGAATTTACGCCCTGGGACTAGCTATCATCACTGCCACGGCTTTCACGGAACGGATTTACGGCGCGGGCGGCCTCCCCGGCTTCGTAGTGGGCATGTTTCTTGTTGGCGCTGGCACAGGAACTGTGAAACCCAATATAACAGTGTTCTTAAGTATGCATTGGGAGCCTGATGATTTGACGTGGACCGAGTGCTGACTATCAACAGTCGATCAGCTCCCCGAAGAGGAACCCAAAGTCGTGAAGTTGAAGGATGGAAGCTCGGCGGTGACGAGCCGTGAGCTTACGATTCGGTTGATATACAACGTCAATTACTGGTATGTCTCCTCTCAAGCTTGTCGCGCCGGGGACCTGCTGACAGACGATCGCACAGGTGTATTAACGTCGGGGCTTTATTCGGTATCGTGACGACTAGCGTTGAACTACATACCGGCTTCGGATTTGCCTTTCTAGTTCCCCTTGGATTGATCATTGCATCTGCAACAGGCTTCCAAGTGGCATATCTCAAATTCGGTGAGCGCAATTCGTTGCATTCTTGCTATATCGACTTGACCACTGACTAGTTCTTAGAGACGGCACCATCTACCGGCAACGCCATCGCAAATGTGTTCAACGCATTGCGTCGTCGTCGAGAGGCCGCCAAGCGCAACGCAGATCAGACAACAGAAGTTGCGACGCAATCGTCTGGCCAACAAGAAGATGGCACGCCAACTCCAGAGCAAGATTCGGTCATAATCGCGGACGCAAAGCGCGCCATCCGAGCTTGTCTAGTTTTGTAAGATATTCCTTCAATAATATCGATACGAGGAGAACAACTACTTACGCCAAGCAGCCTCCCTTTCCCCGCTCTATTTTTGTCCATAAATCTCATGGACACTACCCTTATAGCGCAAGCCGGTTCCATGCAGACTCACGGCCTGCCGAACGACATCCTTTTCAGTCTGAATCCTATCTCCGTCTTGGTCTTCTTGCCCTTCTTCCAGAACTGGATTTATCCCGCGCTGGCGAAGAGAAAGATTGACTTTTCACCCAAGCACCGTGTTGGCGCAGGCCTTTTCTGCGCCGCGCTTGCGATTGGATATGCTGCAGGGATTCAACACCTAATATACGTCACCGGCCCATGTTTCGATCGTCCACTGAAGTGCCTCGGCGGGGGCATACCTAACGAGGTGAGCGTCGGCGCTCAAACGCCAACTTATGCATTCCTCGGATGGGCAGAAATCCTTGCCATCGTGTCGGGTACCGAACTTGCTTATTCGCGGGCTCCGGCAAGCATGAAGTCGATCGTTCAGGCTCTCTTCAACATTTTCAGCGCCTTGGGTTCGGTGTTGGGTATCGCTGTGTCGTTTGCCGCCTACGATCCCAACATGGTTATTGTCTATGGAGCTATCACCGGAATGTTGCTTTTGGCCAGCTTTGGGTTGGAGGCTGCCATGTTCATCAGGGGTAAGTGAAGGCTCTAACTGAACGGTAAGATCCGGGGTTCCTATGGGAATACCTAAGAACGCGTCGCAAGTTATTCTGGGGTTGCCGCGTGATCCCACATTGTCGTGGCGGTCCAGTAGACATTGAGTAGCGGAAGTAGAAAAAGTTGGCGGAATGAATATGTCATAGGATAGAGTCTAGAACACATAAAATCATACAATCATTTTAATCAACAGAATCACTGTTCTATTCAACGGTGGGCAGATTTAAGTAACTAAGCTGCTGGTGGTAGTTCGTATATTGGATTGGGCTGAACCTGCTAGTTCCCAATAGCACCTAGTTTATAACAATAGTTCGTATTATCAGTGCAGCAGCAGTTCATATTAGCAGGTTGGATATAATTCTACCTTGAGCTAGGTAGCTACCTACCTATCCTACACTGTTAGTTGCTCGATGTCTCCTTACTTGCCCACTCTAACCTGTTTTTCTGGCCTTGCGAAAGTTTGGAGTTGTAGGTATTTTTTAAATTATACGCATGTGTTCATAGTATTCATATATGACAACTACGAAGATGCAGGCAAGTTATCTAGGACCCATTTCACTCCACCAACAACAACATCCGGCTGAGTCATCTGGACAAAGTGTCCACTCTCAGTTGCAAAGACGAGCTCGCTCTTGGTAGAGAGTTTGAGGAATTCCTTCTGGAGACGCTCATTCTTCTCATCGACCGCCTTGATCAACTCTCTGACATAGTTCCTCTGCTCCTCGGTTCCGTTGCCTTTCGCGACACCCGCCTTGTACAACCCATTCCAATCCCTGCTTCGCATACCCCCAATCACATAGACCGGTTTGTCCCCAAGCAGGGGCTGCTTCTTACTCAGCTCCTTCTTGCGCAGCGTTTCGAAGCTTGGAATGTATTGCTCGAACTCCTCTTTCTTCTCAATCAGCTTAAACTTTTCGGTCGTTTCCGCGGCCCTGAATGCGTCCCACTCTTCCTTCGTCAACTTGTGCTCCGCCTCGACGCCCCAGGCAGAGTACGGCTCAACGCCGGCGGCAACGGCCCAGAGGGTCGGATCGTTCACGTCCATCACCAGCGGCGCCGTCTCGTGGTTGGCGTCGACGAGGACCAGACCAGCGATCTGGCTAACTCCCTTGAGGGCGATGAACTCGTGTATAAGCACGCCGGCCCAGGAGTGACCCACGATGATCAGAGGGTTGGTGATGGGAGCCTTTTCGAGCAGGAGGGAGAGCTCTAGAACGACGTTCTCGGCCGACGGAGGGAGCGGCGATGATTCTGAGTTGCGATAGCCGGAACGGTCGTACGTGTAGCTTCGTACCGGGGGGAGCAGCCGCACGACGGCTTGCCAGTTAAGAGCATCGCTCGCCACGCCCGAGATAAACAGTACGACGGGGTCTTTTGAGCTGCTGGGTTCTGGGCCGTGCGTGTAGAGGGCTAGAGAGTGCGTGCCGATGTTGACAAGGCGGCCGTTCGAAGGGAGAGCTGAGGAAGCCATGGTGGGCGGGGGATGATTCCACAAGTTCCTAAGGGTTGTGCGGAGTATGAATGTCGGGTAGAGTTTTGATGAGTTGGTTTGTGATATGGTAGGTCATTGAGCATCCAACTCGGTTGCGAATGACAGCGATATAATTACTGAAGGGGCAGAAGAGGATGGACAGTTGGCACTTCATTGGCGTATCATTGTCACACATGTGCATATTTCGGTCCGCATATTTGGCTTAGCGTTGCCGCCTGGCCCCTGGCACGCGTCGACCTTGCAGATCGGGCCTACATAGTATTAGATCCTTACTATGGTATCTCTTCCCACTTGCGGCTCAAGGGGGGTAAGTGGCCACCCCACTGCATCCCTGTCCCTCTACCCATATGCAGATTGAACTTTGGATGCTTATTTCGACTTCCGTCGACACTGGAGCCTAGTTACCCTGATCAAGGCGACTATCTCTAATCCGGTAAGGTTAACGCCGCCTTGCATGGTTTCGCGTCAGCTCAGAGTTGACGTGATATTCACTCGTATAGGTCCCACACTTCTCCACTAGGGCCCCCTACGCATCTTTACTATGTATACTACAGTTCAGAATTTCTTGCAAAGCTCAGATATGAAGGCAGCGCTGCAGGGAGCCACACTGGCCCGATTTTACTAGCCACATCATCTCTTTCCCCCAAGGCACAACATTAGATAGTCTCCTCCCACAAGCTTCACCCAATGCCCACTCGACACAGCGACGGCGGCGAAACAATAAATTATATCCCTTTTGGAATTAAATGTTAAAAAAAAAAAAGACGCTAAAAATGATGTGTAAAGTTCGAACCGTGACCTTTAAGATATGAAAGTAAACGTATTTCGGAAAAGAACGAAAGTGGGGATCTCTTGTGCAACCCACCATTCTGGAGGATGCACCTAGGTACCTAATGTACATACACTGATTAAAATGCAGTGGCGCTACGTACAGGCGGACTTAGGTACATGTACCTAGATAGCCTTTAACTACATAACACAATATCCCTTGTAAATAAATTCGGGCACTCGGATTGCACCATAATGACTTCAGATAGCAAAGAACTTTTCACCCTTGTTCAATTAACATATGTACCCTTCTATCTATGCAAATAACGAACAAAAATATCTCTTACAATCATTAAACATAACCCTGTATCAGGCGCTCACAAGTTTCAAATTCGTCGAGCGTATATTCCGGGTCCTCGTCATTACTTTCCCATTTATCGGCTTTCCACCGCTGTTGTTGCCGCTGCCGCTGAAGAAACCCATGCCTCGAAGGTATTCAATGTTCCGCCGCGCGGCTGCCAGCACCTCGTGCATCTCCCATTCGTCGCTCTCGTTCTCGGTCACTTCGAGTTCAGTACCGAGAGCGCCCAGGTACTGTTGGACCGGCCAAAGTGGATGGAGTTCTTGCTCCAGCGCCATGTCCTGCTTGGCGAGCCCGATCCACTCGTCCCATGAGACCGGCCGCAGCTCCAGCTGCAATTGGTCCTCGACCGCCGCCCAGAAGGCACTGACCCATACCCCCCTCTTGATGTGGACGAAGTGCTCGTTACTCTTTCCTGTCGCGTGCCACAGGATTGACTCCGTGACGTGGCGGACATCCGACATGGAGAGCCACGATGTTTCCGAATCGACAGGGCGAGCTCCGAGCCGGACGGCGCCCATGACGACTCTCCACAAGAAATCGTCGGCGTTCGCCACACCCGTGTACATGTCCCCGATAATCTGTCCCGGTTTGACCACCGAAAACGTTGTGCCTGGTTTTCGAGACTGCGTCGCGGCAGCGCTCACCAATCTCTCCGACACGTATTTGGTTTGATCGTATCCGTTGGCCATTCTCGCTTCTTCCTCGGTCCAGGTTCGGCTGTCCGTGATGAGACCACCCGAAACGTACACAAAGCTCTTGAGGCAAGGAGAGGCCATCGCGGCCTGTAGTAGCTGTATCGTTGAACCGACGTTGACATCTTTCAAACCGTCGTAGCTGGTGCTCCAATGCACCACCGCACCGTTGTGGATGATTGCATCGATAGCATCGTGTGCGCTCGGACGACCGCACAACGCGCTCCATTGCGAATCGTTTAGTCCCAGCCTCTCGGCCGAGAGGTCTCCATCCCAGACTTCGATTGCCGAGGCAAACGATTCCCTCCACCACCCAGCTATCTTGGCCGTCTTTCTCACTCTGTCCAGCCCTTTCTGTCCGTCAAGACCACGTACGAGTAGCACGACCTTGTCGAATGCACGCCTCGCGAGTGTGTAGCGGAGAATCTGTGTCCCCAAGAATCCGGTTGATCCGGTAAGGAAGACGGTGGACCCGGTTTTTGCGGTCCGGCTGAATTCAATCTTGCTCACTAGCATGTCGATCTCGCGCTCTAGGTCAGTAGGTGTCAGCTCCGTCGGTTCTTCGACAGACTGGCCGTGCATTAAGTTGTCGATGAGGACGGCGAGTTCGTGCAAGCTAGACCGCTGTCGGATTAACCGCGGTACTCCTGTGTTGACGCCGAATTGCTTGCGTATTGCCACAGCCAGTGACATAGTCTTGATGGAGTCGCCCCCGAGCTCGGAGAAGTTGTGACCTGCAGTAATAAGATCAGGCTTGATGCCAAGTAGTTTAGCCCATATATCCCGCAAGGTCTTCTCCGTATCAGTCATTCCAGCATCAATAGTAGTCGACGACGCGATCGACGGTGATGAAAGCGCTGGTGGACTGTAGGCTTTACCTAATTCGCGAACCCTTCGTCTGTCTGTTTTTCCTGTTGCCGTCATGGGCAGCTTTGCAAGGGGAACAGGAATGTATGCAGTGGGGATCATATACGACGGGAGCAATTCCGACAGCTCCTTTCGAAGGTTTCCTATCATCAGAACCGTCTGCCCGTTGAACCCGACTTCTTCACTGTCGTCCTCTTCGCTGGACATGATCAAAAACACCGCCAGAATCGGGGTCTGAGTGGCGTCCGGGGTGATCACGTCTACCACGATCTGTGGCACCGCCTCGGTAGGAAGTAGTTCACGAACGTGGTATTCAACCTCTCCTAATTCCATGCGTTGGCCGTTGATCTTTACCTGAGTATCCTTTCGCCCGACAAATCCAAGGGAGCCATCTGGGTTATAGTAGACCAAATCGCCTGTTCTGTATAGACGTCCGTGGCGACCATGCACTCGTCCGGGAACTCCGTGTAAGAGCCATTTGGGGTCCTCGACGAAAGCACTGGCCGTCTTCTCAGGATTGTTCAGATAGCCTGCGCCCACAATAGGCCCCTCGAGCCACAGCTCTCCTATGGTCCCGATGGCAGCTAACCTGTCAGGCGCATTAGGTTGGACTACCCAAGCCAACGCGCCGATGCCTTTGCCAATGCCGGGTTCGCCGACTCTGCTATTAGTCTCTCCCATTTGGATTTTTTCAACTGTGCTCGTGACGGTGCATTCAGCAGGGCCATATGTATTGTAGATCTCGGCCCCGGAAGCCTCCCATCTGGCCACGTCACCAGCCTTGAGCGGCTCGCCAATGAACAAAACCTTTTTCAGGCTTTTCAACGCGGTAGGATCTAGAAAGCGACCAACCGTTGGTGTAAGATGGATGAAATTTGCCCGCAGTCGGTTGATGGAGCCGTTGATGTCGGCCGTACGTTCGTCCTCCGACGGGATGCAGAGACATCCACCCACGGTCAGTGTGTGCAGTACATTTGACCATGCCACGTCGAACGCGTACGAGGTATAGTCGAAAACTCTTGATGATCTTTCGAAGCCGAGCTCTTGCTGGTGGTGTCGGATTGCGCTGCAGAAATTGGCGTGTGTGACGGTCGCGCCCTTCGGGGCGCCGGTGCTTCCAGATGTGAAGACGATCTAATGAGAAATATCATGTGTCAGTCAGTTATTCTTCAAAGTAAATCCTGGGGCGCATGATAATACTGGGCGCGGAATTTGGTTTATACGTACTGCAAACACGTTACGTTAGCGGGTACTCGCATACGAGACAAGGATATTTCGGGGATGTTTCTGTACATACCATAAAGGGCCGACGAAGGGCTGACTATCGGCATTTCCACAATCGGTTGAGATAGCTTTTCAGTATGAACCCAATCATCTCCCACTTCAATCGTCAGGGCATCGGTGATCTCGGCACCGAGCTTTGCACAAGACTTCGAGGTCAGCATTATCTTGGCCGACAGTTGGCTCACGATACTCTCCAAGCGAGACCGAGGTAATGTTACGTCCAAAGCAACAGACGCGGCACCAGCTTTCATGACCGCAAATATTGCAACCGGCACCCACTTTGACTTCTCGAAATACAGTGGTACGATGTCACCGGCTTCGAGTCCCGAGCTGATGAGCCGGCCTGCCAGCAATGTGGAAAGCCTATCGAGTTGGGCGTACGTCAGCTCGCCATCCCATGCGCAGACGGCGGGCGCGTCGGGGCTTTCGGCAACTCTCTGTGCAAACACATTGTGAACACAATCCTCGACGGTATCCGGTACTACCGCGTTCCATTTCCATATATCGTACAGATCACGCTCGTTAACTCTGCTGAGATCGCACGTCTCTGTAGAGCCATTGACAGAGGCGAATTGACCTAATATATGCTCTAACTGCTGAAGGAGCCGTACCGCTGCGTCCACCTTTATAACGGCCGAATCGAAGCTGAGCTGCATATCCAACCTTGACTCCGATGTCTGGCAGGTGAGCATCATGGCATACGTATTTTCCGAGCCAAGATCCGTTTCTTGGTCACTTAGAGCGTGTTCAAAGACCGGGCTATCGGTTGTGTCATCCTCAACTGATGGATGTACCAGCAGAAGTGTCTGGAAGTCACAGGCATACTTGGCATCCTCGTTGATTTGACGGATGTGTTGGAGGCCGTATTGTTCGAAAGGGATCATCTCTATCGCCTGTTCCTGCACTTGATGCAACAGTTCGTCGACGGTTCCGCGTACCAGGATTCGTAGTGGAACGGTAGCTATGGTGGGACCTACCACGTCCTCGATTCCTGGCACGGGAGCCTGGCGGCCCGAAACGACAGCTCCAAATGTGACGTCTGGAGAATCCACGTACCAGGAGACGAGGGTCGCCCAGGCCGCGCGAAGCGCGGAAGAGTGTGTAACGCCGCAAGTAGGCCAACGAACGCTTTCTATCGAATGGTTGATGACCGTGTCCGGCTTTGGCTCGTACGTTTGAGCGGGAAGGGCGGGAAACGGCGATGCTTCTATCTCAGCAAACTGTCGCTTCCAGAAAGAAATTCCGTCCTCGCCACGTCGTTCTATCACATATTTCACAAACCCTTGCAACGAAAGTGAAGATAGGCCTCCCTCCCCGCCATACGCTTTTTCCACCTCTTTTTGCAGCAGTGGCACGGACCAGCCGTCGTATGTCGCATGATGCTGCGTCAGGGCCAAGTATCTCTTGCCCGCTGCTTCGTCATGTATGATTGCGAGACGTGATAAGGGTGTGCCTAGGCCAAACGCAGCATTTTCGATACCATCTTCCTGCGGTTCTTTGCCAGCGTCGTTTCTGTCTTGTTGATATTCCTCCAAGGAAGAGAAAGTCTGCCATTGCAATGCCTCTCGAAGGACAACCTGTACTAGGCCCTGGCCCGGCAAGTCGACGATACGGGTGCGAAGTACGGAAGCTCTTTCAGAGACTTTTTGCCACGCCTCCCGAAGCCTACTGACGTCGACCTCTGGCTTCAGTTCGGCAATTTGGCAAGCCACGTATTTGCCCGAGCTTCTCGCGGTCATGGCCAGCAGGCCTTCCTGAAGTGCAGTGCAGGGGAAAATATCCTCGACCTGTGAAGGTTCCACGTGCGAAGCGTCGACAGAGCACAACTCTGCTACTTGGCGGCAAGCATCATCCCTGTCCATACCTATATTTAACAGGGAAAACGGCTGCACGGCGTCTCGTGCCGCTCCCTCACTTCGTGACATAAGCTTGGCCATATCGCCGAGGTGTGGCTGGCGCAAGATATCCGGGACCGTCAGCAAGATTCCCTTCCTTCCGAGATCGGTTGCCAGCCGTATGGCGGCGATAGAATCACCGCCGAGGCGCAAGAAGTTATCTCGTACCCCAATATTGTTCGCTGGAAGATTGAGCACTGATGCCCAGAGATCCCTGAGCTGTATCTCGGCTTCGGTAGTGGGCTCGATGTGCTGTGCGGGGTTGGCGCCCAGATGCGTTGTGCGGTCCAACTTGGCACCTATCTGGCGGAGCGCTTTTCGGTCTGTCTTTCCCGTCAACCCCCTCGGAAGGTCGGTCATTGGAATATATGCACTTGGGATCATATGAGCTGGCACCAGATCGGGTAATTCTTTGTCCAGCTTTTCTATAATCGGCGCAGCTTTCTGGGTTAGTTCTTCGACACTCGTCGTAGGCATAAGCAGAAAGGCTACCAATATCGGACGTTGGGTGACTTCTGGAGTGACTACATCGGCGACAATATCTGCCACCTCCGGCGTCGAATGCAGAACCCGACAGATATGATGTTCGACATCGCCCAGCTCCGTACGCTGACCGTTGATTTTGACCTGGGTATCCTTTCTCCCAAGGTAGATCAGTTCACCGTCGGGATTATAGCGTACCAGGTCTCCCGTTCGATAAAGACGGCCACGACGGCCTTCCACTCCTGGACCACCACGCAGTAGCCAACTTGGATCCTCGATAAAAGCAGACGCCGTTTTCTCGGGATTGTTAAGATATCCTGCTCCGACCAGCGGCCCTTCTAGGAGTAACTCCCCGATTAAGCCGACGGGCGTAAGGGCATCCTTGTCTGGGTCGGCGATCCAGGTCGTTGATCCAAGCGCCCATCCAATGGTAGCCTGGGTAGTCCCGCCGTTATTGATTACTGCCGTCGTAGTCACCGTACACTCAGCCGGGCCGTACGTGATGATGGTAGTTTTAATGTTTCTGAGTTGTGGTAGCTTGTCAAAATCCACGACCTCACCGATAAGGGCAACGGTGTCCAGTGTTGGCACTTTGTCCAGGTCGAGAATCGCGGCGACCGATGGCGTAAGGTGTACAAAGGTCACCTCATTCTCTATCATGTATCGAACAAAGTCATGCTTTCTGTCGTGTTCCGAAGGTATGCACAGGCAGCCTCCGGCCGCGAGGGTGTGTATGAAATCGGACCACGACACATCAAAGGCGTAGGAACTGAAAGCTGCGACTCTTGCCGTCGGTTTGAAATTCAAATATTCGTTCTGATGCCTGATTGCCGACATAAAGTTGGAATGTGTTATTGCTGCACCCTTCGGGGTTCCTGTGGTTCCTGAAGTGAATACTACGTAGAGCAGGTCGCTCGGCCTGACGAGAGGCAACGTTGTTCGGAAGGTCAACTCTGATACTGTCTCCTTCTGCACCACGAACGGTTCGTGGTCGGTGATTTGAGAAACAAGGGGTTCTGTCGAAGGAGCACATAGGATGAGCCCGGCCCTTACGATATCGATGATCATCTTGATGCGTTCCTTGGTCTGGGAAGGATCGACTACCACGGACGCTGCGCCAGCCTTCATGACAGCAAATTGAGAGACCGGCACCCACATGGATTTTTCAAAAACCAATGGGACCACGTCTCCAGGACGAACACCGCTGTGGACTAGATGATGTGCTAATTGGGCTGAAAGCCGGTCCCACTGAGTGTAGGTCAATTCGCCATCCCAGGCGCTTATAGCGATCTTGTCCGGATATCGAGAGACGGTCTCCGCAAGGAGATCATGAACGCAGCCGTCTACCTTGTCGGGTGCCCTTGCGTTCCAAGTCCAGACTTGGCGTAGGTCTTCAACAGACATGGTGTCGAGGTTGTTTATTTTCGTGCTGATCATATCTGCACGGCAGATCTGGCGCAATATGTGGCCGAAGTGGTCCGTGAGTCGCAAGGCGAGCTGCTCGCCGAGCAAAGTCGAATCGAAGGCCATCTTCAAGAGTAGAGAGGTATCTTTGATTTCGCAATGTAGAAAGACGGCGTAGTCGTTCAAGTCTACAGTGTTCTGGTAGGAAATTGGTGCCTCGTCCGCGTCGACCTCGGCTTGCACCATGAGCAATGATTGGGATTGCCAGCCCAGGTCAACATCCTCGCTAACAGGTTCACTAGTTGATAATGCCGCCTGTTCAGATAGAGCGATTTGATGTTGTAAAGCGCTCAAAGTCATGTCGCCTTCTACAGCAACACGAACAGTGGCAGCTTTTAGTCTAAGAGACGCTTCGATTCCTGCTACCGGCACCACGATACCGAAGACGGTATCGGCTGTTTCGCCGTACCAAGAAAGAAGTGTTGCCCACGCGGATTCGACCACTCGATCGAGCTTGATATGTTGAGGCCATTCTGTAACCTCAATATCGCGCTCGATCGACTCGTCTGCTCGGGATGGAAGATGGTCTGCGGGCAACTGTCGTCCCGAAAACACATCCCGTCGACTATTCTCGGCTGGTTGGATTTCTCCCTCGGTCGGAAGGGTTCGGCCGTTTACATTGACATCGACGTCGTCAGACGAAAGTGGTACACCACTCATTTTTACTGATTTTTGAGATTGGGAGGTATAGGGCTGTACGAGGTCGAATTGGTGGGTTGAGGCTGTTATTGCAGGTATTTGGAGAGAGTGAATGACGTCTGTCGCGTTTTCTACTATTGGTTGCTCACCTCAGTTACAGTACAAGTAATATAGTGACATTATATCGTGATTCGTAGGTCCCTTGATGCAATTTCCAGTTTCGTCTGCTGAGCCTTTGCCGCTGTGTCCTTGCTGGATCAATCCCTGGTTCTAGGCGACGATGTAAAACCCTTGCAGCTGATGTTTTCGTATCCCTTAGGGTACCGTATAGGGTACTGAACAACTTTGGTTTAGCGTTGCCGCTCGCCGCTCGCCGCCCGCCAACTCTACCTCCCTTAGGCCCTTGCCGCCAGAAATTCAGACATCTGCCCTGACTGAGGAATCGCAGGCATAAGCACTACTAAGGGCTTGTGCGCAGACTCCGAACGGCCTGCCAAAACGCCTGTGGACACGGCACCGGATCGGCAGATGGAGGGTGCGCGGCTCCGCGGGTCTAACCCCTGGGCCGTCAGTGCCGCTTCCCGCTCGGCTGCTTTACACTAGCTCTGCCGCTGCCGCCCATAGCAGAGACAATACCCACTCACGCGCTAAGGATTTTCCCCGCCAATGCAGGGATGGTAGACCTACATATGCCCCAGTATACCCCGGGTGCCATCGCTCTCACCATAGTGGGGATGTACTAAGCAACTAAGGTGGGGTGCAAAGGTACATCCCAAGCTTAATGCATCGCGCAACGCCTTCGCAGCTATTTTCCCCCTTACTACATGCAGATTTGACATTAGAGCAATATACGCACAGTAACAGCCAAATTTGTATGCAAATATAGATACCCACTATGTGAGAGAAATGGCCCCCTGTATATGTAGGTTTACCATCCCTGCAGAGGTGTAGGTAATGTCAGCGTTGCTAGCATCATGTTATAATGGCGCCACACACTGCCAGCATCAAGGGACCAAGAAACGAGAGACGAAGAATACAAGAAGAGGGAATGAGGAAGTGAGAAATATGAAAGAATAGAAGAAGAGAGATAGAGAGACACCAAACGAAAAGAAAAAAGAAAGAAAAATTACCAAGTTTTTCTGTTGAATTCCTCTAAAGTAAACATGGCGTTCGCAAATTTCCGCTCAGAGTCGTTACCGAATAGCGGACAACGACTCACGAATACCTCGGTGGTCATCGTCGGAGCCGGCATTGGAGGCATGTGTGTTGCCATTGATTTGATCAAACGCAATAACTGTCGGGACTTTGTCATTTTGGAGCAGTCTTCCGGGGTCGGTGGCACATGGTGAGAAATATCAGCCGTCCTCATGAGATACAAGTTGATAATGTCTAACCAATGTTAAATAGGCACGCCAACACGTATCCCGGCTGCGCTGTCGACTTGCAGTCCATTGTCTACAGTTACAGCTTTGCCCCTAACAGCCATTGGACCCGAGACTTCCCAGGCCAGCAAGAGATTCTGTCTTACCTGACCCAGGTGGCGCAGGAATACAGGCTGTATGAGCACATCAGGTTCTGCTCCACTGCCGAATCCGCGACCTGGGACGACGAGCTGAAGAAGTGGAAGACCCACGTAACGGTCGCAAAAGGGTCCAAAGACGCCAATGCCACCTCCGACTACACGATATCTAGTGATTTTTTTGTCAGTGCCGTGGGCCAGCTAAGTCAACCAAAATGGCCGAAAATCAAGGGTTTGGATACATTCACGGGTAAGACTATGCACAGTGCTACATGGGACTGGACGTACGATTTGAAAGATAAGAGAATCGCCGTTGTAGGAAGTGGTACGTCAACCGTAATAGCAAGCCCTTTGCCCATCTAACTGACTTTTTCCCTCCCTTCCAGGTTGCAGTGCGGTCCAGATCGTACCTGAGCTCGCAAAGGTGGCGAGCAAGGTAACGGTTTTCCAAAGGACACCTCACTGGATCCTACCTCGTGGGGACTACGAGATCTCCAACTTGAGGAAAACCATTTACCGCTATTTCCCTTTTTGGCAGCGGTACTGGCGCAGACGTTATGTGGACCAGAACGAAACGGAATACATCTCCAACAACTTTGCTGGGCACGAGGAAAACATAAAGCTGAGACAGGCGGCTTTGGACATGATGCACGAACAGCTGCCTAATCAGCCCGAGCTGTGGGAGAAGTTGACGCCCAAGTATCCGGTGGGCTGCAAGCGGGTAGTCGTCTCGGATTATTTCTTCCCAGCCTTGAACCTTCCCAATGTTGAGCTTGAGACAAGACCTATTCACAGCGTCAACGACCATACCGTGCGTGTTGTCGGCACCGGCGGGCAGGCGGAGGACGCGGACGCTCGGTACGATCTCATCGTCTTTGCGACCGGTTTTCGAGCCAGCGACTTCCTCCACCCCATGAAAATATACGGCCGAAACGGACGAGCCTTGCACGAGATGTGGAAGGATGGTGCCCGGGCTTACCTGGGCACCTGCGCGGACGACATGCCGAATCTCGGAATCGTACTTGGACCCAATACCGGCTTGCTCCACAACAGCTTCATTCTTATGATTGAGGCCCAAAGCAGGTACATCAACGGCTTGATCAAGCCGGTGCTCGAAGCCCGGAAACAGGGAGGGACGCTTAGCCTGACACCGCGTCCGGAAAAGACCGAAGCCTACAATGCGAAGCTGCAAACCCTGCTCAAAGACTTCGCCGTGAGCGACTCCCGATGCGACAATTGGTACAAGACCGAGTCGGGGCTAGTAACCAACCTTTGGCCGGGCACGGTATTAGAGTTCCAGAAGCTGATGGAGAAAGTGAACTACGGCGACTACGAAATCGAGGGATCTTCCAGAAGTATTGTACAAAAACGGCCTTTGTACAAGGTGGGTCGTGTGGTCGAAGAGGGGGGTTTCGTAGAGAAGTTTTCCTTAGCGAACGCCGTGGTTCTCAGTGCAAGTGCGGTTGTTGGGGCACTTCTCATACCAAGACTAATTACGTTCGCATAAGTTTCTTGGACAGGACCGTTTAAACAAGTTAAGCTAGTATAGTGCTAGAACTTATTCGGGATATACCTGAACTTATTTAAGATGGTACATTAGTTTACTTCAAAGTAAAAAAGTTATTTCTACGTTAGGTAATACTACTCAACACTTTAATGTTTCGTTTGTGCCCGGCGAGACAGGGGAAAAGTTTGATAAAGTAGCCAAAACTAACATCAAAACTACTTGCTCTGTTGCCGCTAATGCTTCAATTCTCACAAAGAAATTGAGGATATGTATTTATGAGCTCATTGTCTTAGGGGCTCGGGAGCGAGTAATAAGCGAGTGATCCAGTCAGAAACGCCATTCCGAATATGTAATCGACCTTCACTCGATTGACTTATATGTTATAAAATCTATCACCTTGCCGCTATTCTAAGGCCACTTTCAATCTACTATTTCTTGAAATGAGAAGCTACTAGAACAATAGACCAGAAAAGTAACAACAAGCAAGCCTTGAGCTCTGAGTCGAACACATCTGTGACACTCTGTCTAGATGTTCCCCTTCCATTCAGCTATCACAAACCCAAGATTAGACCCAGGTGGCTGCTTAGCCTCTAGGAATTCAAAACGAGGGTCAGAACTTTTGAATAAACGAGCCCAATCATCAGCGTCGCGCTCATACGAATTTTGTATCTCAGTCATGGTAAGGTCCATGGACCTAGATTTTGTCCCCGATTAGCTAAAAAGAAACGTAGGAAAGTGGAATGAAAGGCTGCGACTGGATCATAACTTACCTCAAACGGTCCTCCTGCCACCTTGATAGTACTCCGGGTTGTGGTAGAAGGTTGTCGTTGATCACGATCTTGGCACCCTTCTTGAGCGCTGGTATATGCTTTCGTAAGATCTCAATGGAGTACTTATCGGACCAGTTGTGGAATATCCAGCGAAAGAAGTATACATCGGCTCCAGCGATAGGCTGCTCGGTGAAGAAATCGTGCGTCATGAACTCAACCCGACCAACCAACTCAGCTGGGACCTCTTTCTCGGCTGCTGATATTACAGGCTCAAGATCTTGAACGATGCACGACACCAGCGGAAATTGACGAGCGATCGCGAAAGAGGCAAACCCTTGAGATCCTCCCACCTTGGCCCAATGTGAGCGATCAATTAACTAAATTCTTCAGAATTTTGAATGGCTTACATCGACGACCGTGCCATTCTTAACATCACCCCACGAGAAGTTCTCCACAACATGGCTTAGTCCGAAACCAGTCCCTTCCGTAAATGCCCTCATCGCATTGCCAAACCGACGGGCGCGTTCCGGGTGTTTGGAAAACTCCAAGTAAATTGACTGGTCAGTCCCATTCGCGAGCGCAAAACCCTAGAAATAGTAAGCCCCTGCACTGCTAGAGAGACGACATCCTGCGTAGTCACTCACCGTCTCATTGGGCTCTTGCGAAGCCGACCATTTGTCTATCGCGTTACAGGTTTGTGCAGCAGCTTGCCATAAATCATCCGTACTCGCACCAACCCAGTCATGAACGGCCTTGTCCTCGGCAAGTAGCCTCGAAACTGCATTATGAGCAACAACGCCAGGGCGAGGTTCCAGAAAAATATCCTTGACCACTGCATGCCGAATGAACCGACGAACAAGATCTTGGTTGAGACCTGTGCTTGCAGCTATATCAGCAAATGAAGCTTCTTCCCCAACAGGAAACGAATGCGCGAGCCTATATCGCGTGATGGCTTGTTGGCTGATAAGCTCGTCGTGCTACGTGATGCGTTACCAATATGCGTCGGCCCAGTAAACATTCTTGTGGACATACCGTATAACTCATAAGATACTCCCGTGGCCCGAGAGCTAGACGTCGCAGCTCTAAGGTATCATCGATCACGGCAACTCTGGCTGATTCAACTTCAATTTCATCCTTTGGGATCAAGGTGTCAAGGGGGCCGTCCACTTCAAAACTGGGAGGGGGTAGGTTATGGCTGAGAAGATAGTCATTGATCTTGGCAGTGTTGGTCGTAATTCTAGTTGCTAGCTCAACAATGCGAGAAGAGGCCATTGTCAAGAATGGGCAATAGGATGAGAAATGATTGTTAATCCGACTTGGCGAGCTGACCTATTTATTGCGACGAGAAGCTTAGGACGATGAAGCAAAGTCAAACTAGCCCGCGCGCGCGTATTTTGAGGCAAGTTGGCTGCGGTGTATTCTGGACAGATAGGAGGCGTGGTCCAGTGTGATAGGCCGCAAGAGGTGGTTTAATTGTCGACGCATAGAAAGGGCTAAGTGTATGAAATCCATGGCCGGACCAATATAGCATTTAAACTTGAAAAGCTTGTTCCGAAATTAAGAGTTTTACAGATATTAAATAATGTAAAAATTGAATAAATATTATTTTTAAAAGGAAAAGTTTTTTATTATTAAATAATATGAAAATTGAGCAAGCATTATTTTAAGGACGAAAATTTTTTCATTATAATTTAAAAATTATAATTTCGTTATAATTTAAAATTTATAAATTATATATAAAAAATATAATATATTAATTTATATAATATATATATATAAAAAAAATATATATAATTAATTTTATTATTATATATATAATTAATAAAATTTATAAAATAATTATTTTATAATTATATTTATATATAAAATTGTTAGGATAAATTACTAATAAGTAATTCTTAATTGGTTAATTTAACACGGTTACCCTATAATTATATTACCTTATAAATGGTGTAACTATTAAGGCTTATAACCCTAATTAATTACTTATACTTTTTACAAGATAAATAGTTGGTATAATTAAATTTTTTACTTTTATATATATAAATTAAATATAATATAACTTTAAAAATACTTTTATTATAATATTATTCTTTATATGTAAATTTTATTTATTTAATATTAATTAGTAATTAATTTGATAATTATAAATAATTAGGATTTTTATAAGGATAAAATATATTAACTTTTAAAATATTTAAAATAAGAAAAGTTAAATATTTACGGTTTATTAAGGTATTTAAATTATTTTAAAGGATTTTAACAAGTTAATTAAAAATATAAATATTATCTTTAAGATTTATATTTTTTTAAAAATGTTTTAAAAGATTTTACATTTATTACGCATTTTAAAAAAACTTTATTTTTAATGATTTTAATAATACCATTAATTATTAAAAAATCCTTTATATAAATACCTTTTCCATATATTTATAAATAATTAAAATGGTATTAATTATCCTTAATTATATTAATCTTTAATATATAAAATATTAAGTAAACTTTATAAAGTTTATAAATTTTATTAAAAACATTAAAGATATTATAATATCCGTTATTATTGAAATGTTTAAATATTATAATAATAACCTCTTTAATGAAAGATTATAAAAGTCCTTTTAAAAAGATTTTTAAGATTAGATTTAAAAGTATTTTTAAAAAATATATCCTTATTTATTGAAATTTTATTATATATATTTAAAATAATATAATATTATTATTATTAAGGTAAAAAGTAATAAAAAGTATATATATGTTTATTTTTTATATTAAATGGTTATTATTAAAGAATAACCATAATTAAATAATAGCGAAATCATTAATTTAATGAAATAACTTATTAAGTTTTATAATAAATATAACCTTTTTATAGTTATTAAACTTTAATAATAATATATAAAGCCATTATTAAGCTTTATTAAAAGATATTAAAAAAGTTACCTTAAAACGTAACAGCTAATATTATTAACTTTATTATAATAAATTTAAAACGAAATTAAGGTTAATATTAACGAAACTAATATTAAAGGTAAGGTACTTATATTACCATTAGCAATTATATAAAATTAAAAACCCGAGAAACTATATAAGGTTATTATATTTTTATTATTAACTTTTAAAACCTATCCTTAAAAAAATATTAATAAATCTTTTAATAAGTTATTATTATTTAATAACGATAAGGAGTTAAATAAACTTTCTTATAAAGGAAAATCCGATAAAAGTTTATTTTATAAACGTGATTAAAATCAATTACTTAATAATTTAATTAATGAGATATTACCTTATAAACCATTATTAATAAATATTAAAACCTTAAAAGGTTTAATTATTTTTTTTAAATTATATAATAATAATAAATAAAAATATAAGGGTGAAAAATATAATAATTTTAATAAAAAACTATATATATTTAATGATTTTTATACTATTATTAACGTATTTTAATATAATTAAAATATAATTTACTTTATAATGTTAAAAAAAAAAGTTCTAAATTATTATTATAAGAGATTAGTTATAATTAGCGAATATTACCTCTTTTTTAAAGATATAATATATTAAATAAAGGTATTTTTCCAAATTATTAAAAGGTAATAAATATATATATTAAAGTAATTTAATATAAATATCTTTATTATATAAGTTTAAAACCTTAATAAAAATATTATTAATTATTTTAAAATATTTATTTTAAATTGTTAAAAAGTTTATAATAATTTATTTAATAATTATTATAGTAAATCTTATTTAATTTACGGTTTATTAATAATTATATAAAAATACCTAATATTCGAAATAATTATTATTAAGTTAAAATATATGTTTAATATTTTATGCTTAAATTTATGTAACGTTACTAGTATTTATTTATATAAGTGGTTATTTAATAATTTATTATTAGTTTAAAGTAATAATAACTAATATTAAATTAATAGGAAATATAAAGATAATAAACCTTTATTTTAGTTTTATTAATTTAATTAATGTAATAATAATAGTAAAAAGTGCTATATATATAATAAATAAAATTATTAATTTATATGTTACTTTTAAAATAAATAATGTAAAAAACGTATTAATTGGTTATATAACGTAATTAATGGTTATGTTAAAAATATTAATAAAAATTATAATTAGTTTTTAACATAATATAAAGGTGTTAACCTTAAAAATAATAATATTAACGAAAACATTAAAAACGATATTTAACATATTATAAATCAATTAATTAATAATAATAACGAGTTTATTACGAAATACATGTTTTAATTTACGATATTTTATAATATTATAAATAGTAAAAACGTTATAAATATCCTTATAAATTAAATTACCTTATATATATTTATAAATTTTAATGTTTTTAAAAAGTTTATTATTAATAAATTAATAGTTATAATATAAGATATAAGTATTGTTTTTTTATTAAATGGTTAATATATCACAGTATTTTAAAGTATAATACCTGATATTAACGTTATTAACATTTTATTTAATGGAAAATTATAATTAAAAACTTTATAAATAATATATTTATACGTTAAATTAAATATTATTATAATAAAACGTTATATTATATTATTTAATGATAATCCTTATTTATTTAACTTGAGAATAATTTACGTATTAACACCTTTTAATACCATAAGGTTTTATATTATACTATTTAATATATTTTTTTTAATATATATTAATAATATAAATCATTTAAACGTTTATTTAAATAACGTTAAAAATGTTTTAATATATTAAAATAAAAATTACTTTATAATGTATAAATGGGGTTACTTATGGTTTTTACTTAATAATTATAATACTATAATAACTTATAACTATTTAATAAAAGTTAAATTATATTAAATATATAAATAATTTAACTACTTAATTATAACACGGTTATATAATATATTAAGATGTGTTAAATATAATAATTTTAACGTTAAAATCATTAAAAAAATTATAAAATATTATTATTAATATTAGCTTTATAATAAAAGCCCTAGTAAATTTAAATTTACAGTTAAAGATAATATTAAATTTAATTATTTAATATTAATTAATATAATATATATAAATATTAAACTTATGCTATATATTATTAATAAAGCAATTTCTTATTAAACAGTTAAATTCTTAAAAAATATAATAATTAAAAACATATGGTATACTTTAAAAAAAATATAAATTAATATTTATTTAAAATTATTTAATAAATTAATATATAATATTAAAAGGAATTTTACTTTTAATGAATTTAAATTTAATTTTATAATATTAAATATTATTTTAAAAGAGGTACTTATAAAAGCTCATAACTTTATTAGTAAACTAAAATAATACCACATACCATTATAATAAACTTATAAGATAATAATAATTAAATACCCTAATGTTAAATAATAATATTATTTTTAAATGGTTATAAAAACAATAAATAATACTATTAAACCTAATGGTTTAATACTTACCCTATTAATATTTAAAACTTACCCTTATATAATAAATAATTTATTAACGGTATTTATAATAAAAGTATATAAGGTAATTATTAAAAAAATTATAAATAAAATACATAAATTAAAGGTATAATAATAAATTAACAATACCTTTAACATTTAAAATAGCTTAAATATGTTATTTACATTTAAATTACTTATATTATTAAAAATAAAAGTATGGTAAGAGAAAAACAGTTAAAACGGCTTTTACAAATTTCTCGTTAAAAATAATAATACATATATAATAAAGATAAATAAAAAGCTTATTAACTTTCATATAATATTAATATAATTATATTACTATAATAAAATAATAACAATACTTAAGGAATAACTTATTTTATAATAAAAATCTAAAAAAAGTAATAATAAAAAAAACAATAATTATTAACTTTCACAATTATTAATTTCAGGTAAAAAACGAAATAAACCCCCAAATAGTAAAAATAAACCTAAAATTATTATTAAAAGCATTACCCATATAATTTCATATAAGAAAAAACATAAAAAGCTTATAATTAAATTACGTTAAAAAGGTAAAATTACCATACTAAAATAACCTTTTAAAGCTTTTAATAAAACTAAAATAAAAACTTTAATTAATAAAAAAATCTTTTTATTTAAAAAATATAATAATGTTAAACACAGTAATACATATATTTATAACTCTTATATCGTATAAAAGGTAAAAGGAATAACGATAAATAAACCATATAAAAAGTTAAAGTTAATTATTTAAAGTTATAATGATTTTAAGAAAAAATAAGTGTTAATATAATTATTAATTATTTAATGGGTTAACCAATATATATTCGTTATTTTAATACTTACTTTATTATAAAATAACATAATAATGTAAATATAAGATATTTTATAAACATATATATAATTAGAAATAAAATTAATACATATAATATTAATTAAATTACCATAAACCATAAAAAGGAAATACCTTATAAATACAATTATAATAATAATTAAACCTTTATATAATATATTTAAAGTAAAAACCTATTAATAAATTATATATACTCGTTATTATTAAAAGAAACTATAAATAATAATATTTATATATAACTTTTATTTATTAATATTAACAAATAAACAGTAATTTAATATTATTACCATATAAATTAATAATATATTTAACTTATCTTTAAAAACATTTAATAAACTTAAAAAAAAAACCTTATAAAAAACTAAATTTACAGTTAAATTAAAGACTTATTTAACCGTAAATAAACCTTTAATATTTAATAATTACACCCTTTCACTTAAAAATAATAATAACTTATATTTACATTATAAAGATAAGGTTAAAAAGATTACTTAAATTAATTATAATAATAATAATATAACGTAGTAATACATGGAGTAACGCATTAAAGGCGCTTATTTAATTATTATTTATTAATTAAAAATTATATTTAACTTTTTAAAAATAACCTAATATAAAGAGTTTAAAGATAAATAAATTATTAAATTAAATTATTATTTTAAGTAGTAATAAAATAACGCTAAACAAGGCTTATAATATATTACTTTAAAGTTAAAAATTACCAAATTATACATATTCGTAAATACCTCATTTACAAATAATAAAAACTTAATATTATAAATTAGATATGTAATTACATTAGTAAATAAGAATTTAAATAATAAAACATTTACAATTATAAGTAATATAATCCATTAAAGCTTAATTAAATGTAAACGTATTACGCACAACATATTAATAAATAAAATTTACATTATAGTATATGGTATAAATATGGTTATTTTAATAAATATTATAATTATAATTATTTTTAAAAAATTAAACCTATTAAAAATACCCATTATAATCTATATAAACTTATTTTTACTATATAAATATTTAATTAAATTAGGAACAATAAAGGAAAAATGTTTAATAATTAATATTATAATATTACAGCAATTATATAAACATTAAAAAATATATAATATCTATTAAATATATAGCGAAAATAACCTTATTAATATAATAATAAAAGCCTTTTTAAATAAAAGTTTATAAACCTTTATTAAAATAAATACCCTAATAATACAATTATAAAAATAAGTAAAAAAGTAAAAGAAAAAAATATATACAAATAAGGACCTTAAGAATAAAATTAATAAGTGATGTATAAAATGTACAAGCTTTTTATGTAAATTAAAGTAATTAAAAATAACCTTATTAATTAAAAAAAAAAATTATTAATATTAAAATAAATTATTAATAAGTAATTCTTAATTGGCTAGCTTAACGCAGCTACCCTGTAGCTGTATCACCCCACAGGTGGTGTAACCACTAAAACTTATAACCTTAACCAACCACTTATACCTTTTACAGGGTAAATAACTAACGCAGTTAAATTTCTTACTTTTATATATATAAATTAAACACAATATAACCTTAAGAATACCCTCACTATAATACTATTCTTTACATGTAAACCTTATTTATCTAATAAAAATTAATATTTTTAATATAAAAAAATATTTTTTTATATTTTTTATTATTTTTAACGGCTTTTTTAAAAAACGTTTATAATAAATTAATATTTATAATAAACTTTTATATTATATAAAAAATTATTTTATAAATTAATTAATATATTTATTTTAATTTATAATATATAATTTTATTAATTTATTAAAATTATATTATAAAATAATTAAATTAAAAAAAGTTATAAATATAAAATTATTTAAATATTTAATATAAAATATTATAATATAAATAAAATTAATTATAAATTCCTTTTTAAAAATATTTAATATAATTTAATTATATATAATATTTTCAATTTTATAAATAATAATAATAAAAATAATTATTAATAAAAATTAAATATATTAATAAAGTTTATTATTTATTTTATATAATTATATTAAATAAAAAATAAATATTATAATTTTACTTTATTTTAAATAAAATAATAAAAATTTAATATAATTTAAAAAAAAAAATGAAAATAATGGAAAAAGTTAATATTAATAAATTAAATTTTATTAATTATATTAAATCCTTAATAATATTAATAAATTTATTAATAAAAGTTTTACTAATTTATATATTTTACATTAATATATATTATATATTAATAATTATTAATAAATAATATTTAAAATTACTAATAAATTAAATATTAAATAATTTTTAATTTTAATTATTATTAATTATTTTAATATTTTTTATTAAATAATTAAAAAATAATAAATAATTATAATTATATTTATTAATAATATTATATTAAAAAAAAATTTAAAAAATTATATAAAAATAATTTATATTAAATAAATAAAGTTTACATGTAAAAAATAATATTAAAATAAAGGTATTCCTAAGGTTATATTATATTTAATCTATATATATAAAAGTAAAAAATTTAATTATATTAGTTATTTACTTTATAAAAGGTATAAGTGGTTAATTAAGGTTATAAGCTTTAATAATTATACCATTTATAAAGTGATATAATTATAAAATAATTACATTAAATTAATTAATTAGGAATTACTTATTAATAATTTATTCTAACATTAATAATTTTTCTTTTTAATTAATAAAGTTATTTTTAATTATTTTAATTTATACAAAAAACTTATATATTTTATATATTATTTATTAACTTTATTTTTAAAATCTTTATTCATATATATTTTCTTTTTTTATTTTTTTACTTATCCTTATAATTATATTATTAAAATATTTATTTTAATAAAGATTTATAAACCTTTATTTAAAAAAGCTTTCATTATTATATTAATAAGGTTATTTTTATTATATATTTAATAAATATTACATATT
The DNA here is from genome assembly GCA_022478815.1 of Daldinia bambusicola. NCBI lineage: Eukaryota > Fungi > Ascomycota > Sordariomycetes > Xylariales > Hypoxylaceae > Daldinia > Daldinia bambusicola. The sequence goes on from MU284156.1 coordinate 160,387, forward strand.
TTTTAACACTTATATAATTATTATAATATTATAATATTAATTATTAAATACTTTTCTTTTATTATCCTTAATTTAATTAAATATTCATATAATAAAAATAAATTTATATAAATTATAATAAATATTTTTAATAAATTTAATTTCTTAAAAATAACTATAATTATAATATTTATTAAAATAACTATATTTATATTATATACCATAATATAAATTTTATTTATTAATATATTATATATAATATACTTATATTTAATTAAGCTTTAATGAATTATATTACTTATAATTATAAATATTTTATTATTTAAATCTTTATTTACTAATATAATTACATATTTAATTTATAATATTAAATTTTTATTATTTATAAATAAAACATTTATAAATATATATAATCTAACAATTTTTAATTTTAAAATAATATATTATAAACCTCATTTAACGTTATTTTACTATTATTTAAAATAATGATTTAATTTAATAATTTATTTATTTCTAGGTTTTTTATATTAAGTTATTTTTAAGAAATTAAATATAATTTTTAATTAATAAATAATAATTAAATAAATATTTTTAACGCGTTACTTTACATATTATTACATTATATTACTATTATTACAGTTAATTTAAATAATCTTTTTAACCTTATTTTTATAATATAAATACAAATTACTATTATTTTTAAATAAAAAAATATAACCATTAAATATTAAAGACTTATTTATAATTAAATAAATCTTTAATTTAACCATAAATTTAACCTTTTATAAGGTTTTTTTTTCAAATTTATTAAATACTTTTAAAAATAAACCAAATATATTATTAATTTATATGGTAATAATATTAAATCGTTACTCATTTATTAATATTAATAAATAAAGGTTATATATAAACATCATTATTTATAACTTTTTTTAATAGTAATAAATATATATAATCCATTAATGGGTTTTTACTTTAAGTATATTATATAAAAACTTAATTATTACCATAATTGTATTTATAAGGTATTTCTTTTTCATGGCTTATAATAATTTAATTAATATTATACGTATTAACTTTATTTCCAATTATATATATACTTATAAAATATTTTATATTTATATTATTATACCATTTTATAATAAGATAAATACTAAAGTAATAAATATATATTAATTAATTTATTAAATAATTAATAATTATATTAACACTTATTTTTTTTTAAAGTTATTATAATTTTAAATAATTAATTTTAACTTTTTATATAATTTACTTATTACCATTCCTTTTACCTTTTATATAATATAAAAATTATAAATATATATATTACCATATTTAACATCATTATATCTTTTAAATAAAAAAACTCCTTTATTAATTAAAACCTTTATCTTAATTTTATTAAAAACCTTAAAAAATTATCCTAATATAATAATTTTACCTTTTTAATATAATTTAATTATAAGTTTTTTATGTTTTTTTTCACATAAAATTACATAAATAATACCTTTAATGATGATTTTAGGTTTATTTTTATTATTTAAAAATTTACCTTACTTTTTATTTAAAGTTAATAATTATAAAAATTAATAATTATTATTTTTTTTATTATTATTTTTTTTAAACTTTTATTACAAAATAAATTACTCCTTAAATACTATTATTATTTTATTATAATAATATAATTATATTAATATTATATAAAAATTAATAAATTCTTTATTTATTTTTATTATATATGTATTATTATTTTTAATAAAAAACTTATAAAGACTATTTTAATTATTTTTCTTTTATTATATTTTTACCTTTAATAATATAAATAATTTAAATATAAATAATATATTTAAGTTATTTTAAATATTAAAGGTATTATTAATTTATCATTATGTTTTTAATTTATA